>CM077225.1:5418499-5760999 GCA_039654775.1 Spinibarbus caldwelli | reverse complement strand
TGGGTGGTTACTAGGATGTTGCTAGGTGGTTGCTAACGTGCTTTGAGTGTTTTTTTTAAACACATTGCTATTCAGCTGCCGAGTTGTTCTGAGTAGTCCTGTTTTGAGTGATTGCTAGGTAGTTGCTAAAGGAATCAGAGTGTTTTTTATTCCATTGCTAGGCAGTTGCTAGGGTGTTGCTAAGGTGTCCTGAGTGATTTTTAGCACATTGCTTGGGTGTTCTGGGTAGTTAGTGAGGTTTTAGGTAATTGTTTGGGAATTTATTGTGGGATTTTTACAGTTACTATGGAGTTGTTAGGGTGTTTTGATGGTTATTGGGATGTTGCTAGGTGGTTACTAGGATGTTTTCAGTGTTTATTAAAATCACATTGTTTTTGAGTAGCTGGATTGTTTTAAATGGTTCTTGACATTTTTAGGTGGTTTCTAGGCTGTTTCTAAGGTGTATTTATTCAATTTTTAGTCTATTCGTATGCAGTTGCTAAGGTATTCTAAGTGTTTTTTTTAACAAGTTGCTAGGGTGTTCTGGGTAGTCGCTTTGGACATTTAAAGTGGAATTTAGATGGTTGCTAGGGTGTTTTGGGTGGTTACTAGGATGTTACTATGTATTTGCTAAGGTGTTTTGGGTAGTTTCTTGGGCATTTGAAATTAGATTTTGCATGTTGCTATGGAGTTGCTAGGGTGTCCACTGACCTGTTTTTGGTGGTTTCTAGGTAGTTGCTGAGGGGATCAAAGTGTTTTTTATTCCATTGCAGTTGCTAAAGTGTTCTGAGTTGTTTTAAAGTGTGTTAATAAGAACAGAACTAATAGAATTGAACCAGCTTTGAGATTAAACATATAAGTTGTGAATAAAATACAAAAAATATGGCTATTTTATATTTTATCAGATCTCTCAGATGAAAACAAATTTGACCTTATTTAAGGGCAACTAAACAGATCAGCAAACACAAATTCCTCAACTCGCTCGTTCCAGACATTTCTCAGTCCATGATCCCGCTCTCCAAAAGCCTGCTGGGCTTCCAGCCTGTCTGTCTGTGTTCCTCTCTAATTAGTCCTGTACCCCCACCAACCCTAACGAATGCAGGCCTTTTCCAGGGCTCCTTCGTGTCCTCTAACTCAATTAACCCCAAGGCAAGACCACTGCCCTTCTATCCCTCTTTTCTCCCCCCAGCCTCCCCATCCCTCGTTCCTTTTGCCTCCAGGCTGGATTGTTCATTTAGGAAGTTCTCTCCAGTCCTAATGCGCGGTGACGCCTATTACATAAGTTAAAGAGGCTTCTTTCATTTCTTCTCCCACTGTCCCAGCGTTCACCTTTTTCCCGAGCTGGTTCCGCTCTTTTCTCTTTTAAAGAGAGATAATTGATATGCCCTGGATTCATGATGATTCCGGTGCACGGCCATGTGTCCGTGCATGCTCATTTTGAGGTTTTTCTTTGTGTGTGCAAGCTTTTTTTATGTGCAGAAATATGAATGCAAGTGAGTGCATGTGCAAAGATGAACCTTCTCGGGTGAAAACAAGATTGAAGCAAAATGAAACATAAATGCATAATAATTGCTTGCAAAAAGATTTAGCATTTAAGTTTTAACATCTGGATTTTTAATGCATTGCAATTATTTAAAAGCAGATTTATCTTTTCTTTCTCAGTGACAATTTAAAAGTTAACTTATACGGTGGCCAAAAAAATTATTTGTACATTTGTGTCAGGCTTAAAATTTGTGAATGGCTGTGCATTAGATAAAATATCAAAACAAGAGGCAGACAGATTGCACAAGCACACTTTTGTCAGGTTTTGAATGATTTAGCAATAGATACACTGTTTGAAATTAAGGCAAAACACATTGTGACACTTTATGGTTGTGAAAACATTAAAATAATAAATTTCACTTGTGTGAACTTGAGGGGAGCTGACTTCACACATGCACTTAAATTTACCTTGAGACCAAGAACAAAATGGCTCAGAAAAGTATTGTTTAGAGAACTTTGATCTAATGCAATGACATTTTGAAGTGTGACTTTAGCGTCAAAGTGTCCAAATACTTTCTGGGGCCACTGTATGAGATGCGATGTGTGGTCTATTCATTGTCACGTTTGTCTGTGGATGGATTGTGTGGTTAGTTTCCACAGGAAATGGCAGACAAGCTTCTCAGAAACACTTGTGAGGTGCTTTCTCGTCGCTGACAGAGAATCATGTCCATATCCTGTGTGAATGAGAATGTCAGTATACCTACATGCCAGTCGTGATTTCAAACTCTTTTTAAGATTGAGGTTAAGCTGAACAATTTGAAGTTTGAAGTTCCCATGAGGACTATATTATGTAATATAGTTGACATTTAAGCAAGAAAAGGTGATCGCAGCCTGACCGTCAATGGTTGTTAGGGTGTTCTGGGTGGTTGGTAGTCAATTGCTTATTGTCACAGGTCAAAAAAATCCATCTCTAAGTCTTTTTGATATTCTGGTGTCTATATGGCTTCAACCTTGTATTGTTTATTTTATTTACATACTTACTTACTTTTATAAATTAAATTACATTAAAGTATTTTTTCTTCTTTTATATTCTACCAGGTGATAAAATTGTCTGATTGCTTAGAAAATTAATATCACATTTCTCCTCAAACCACATGATTTAAGGTACTGCCACAACTTATTAAAAAATTATGAAATTTATTATATAAAATATTATAAAACTATGACTTATTTCAATATTAAATGAAAAACTTGTCAGTTCTACAGACTATAAGCAACACAAGTTATTTTCATATGCAAATATTTATTTTGAAGTCAAAATATTCAGTAAAAATTAATTGCTGTATAATGTAATTTTAAAATAAAATATACTATGAATGATTGCATTTCATGATGAATTTATTTCATGTAAGTTATGAAAAGATCTGGTGCTTGTTGTTGAACTGAGAAAGGGTGGGAAGGTGCAGAAGGAGTGTGGAAGAGAAAGGACCATGCAATTATGGAATTTCATCCCTCTTTCTCTCGGAAACTTAATCTTCCCCTGCCTTTGGGTAAAGCCAAAGTCTCATTCAGGCAGGAATGTCAGGACGAGTTTTTGAATGTAGTTTGAGTTTGGAGAGCGAGAGAGAGAGAGAGAGAGAGAGAGAGAGAGAGAGAGAGAGAGTGAGAGAGAGAGAGAGAGAATGCTGCAGAATTTCACGGTATAAGTTTACAATGGGGGAAGCAAATTTAACACGTAAGATTGTAGCGCTCATAAGTTTGTATTATTTATGATTTTACCGCAAATGTCTAATATTGTCTTTCATTTAACAAAAAGGTCTGAAATATAATGCCAGACCACACGTGTGCATTGCATTCCCAGCATTGCCACAAGGGGCACTAAAGCAGACATTAGCATAAACTGTCTTCTTGTACAGTCGGTTTTCTCTTTTAGATTAAATAGTGGCGGAACAACAAGTTTTCGAAAAGAATTATCGCAACAAAAATGTAAACATTTTATAGCATTGTATAGCTTTTAGCTTAATAATAACACTTCTGTTTGGTGCACACACTTGAAGGTAACTTTAACCAAACCCTCTGTCTTGAGCACACATGCAATGTCTGCATACTTGTGTAAAGCATGTTTCCATCCCTAAGTTCAAAATGTGCACAAAGTCAATGTTGTCTTTAATCAGAATCAGAACAAGTTTTAAAATGCATACAGATTGTGACTGTGAAGAAATCGGGAAGCCCCTGACTGCCAGAGACACAGATAAAAACTTCAGGATGGAACACAGACCATGAGCTCTCCTGCCCCCACCGAGCACCTCAATCCTGCTCGCTCTCTCTCTGTCTCGCTCTCTCTCACTCGGCACATTGCTGTTTGATTGCTTAAGCCCGGTGGTCAGACAATGGGCGTATAAAGAATGGGCCGCTTCCTTCCTTCCTGTTGAGTATTCTGCCTTGATGAGCAGACTGAATAGATCTGGGCTTCAGAACGGGGCATGAGCGCCGGGGCCCAGCTAAAACCAACAAAGAGACGCTCTGGGGGCTTTTCCAATTGCTCTGCTGCCTACTCTCTCTCTCTCTCGTTCTTTTTCTGCACAAATGCACACTCTCCTTTTTCAGACTCTCTTGCTCTTGCTTAACAGGGGTGTCTCTCCGGATCTGAGGGTTTGTTAATGAAAAAGATTATATTTTTTTTGGATTCAGTTGTGTTCAACAACAGGATATATATATATATATATATATATATATATATATATATATATATATATATATTTAACTTTTACAATTTTTTTTTTTAAAACATTGTTTGTTCTATTGTCAGCTTTCAGTTTGGTCTCTAAACATGAATATGTTGTGTTTTTAATATGCACCATATTTTGACAACCTTTTGACTGTGATTATGTATTGCACTACAAAAAAAATAAATAAATAAATAAAAAGAATAACTAAATAATAAAATAAAAACTAACTTTTTTTCTTAAAGTATATTAATTTTTGAGAGAACTATACCTTTAATCAGTATCTGTTTTTTTTTTCTCTTTTTTTCTAGCCTTTTTGTTTGCCTGTTTAGTCCTGTGGTAACCAGTCAGTGTTATCTCTATTTGCTTGTGTAGCTTGTCCTCATTGATATTGTTAAATTTAGAATAAGGATGGAAGCAATCAATACCATTTCAAAACATACCAAACATCAATAGACGGGTACATAACATCTTCAACGACAAATGAAGTAACTTCCCATTGGTCTAATCCATTCCTTTTGACGATAACTAGATGTTCTGGCCTAGGCGAGCACTTAATACTAGTGTTAATTTTTGGGACAAAGTAAGTTCCGTCCCGTCTGTTGTCTGTTTATTGAGGTCAACCCTCCCAGCCTTTATCTGACCCATTTTTCTGCTCAATGGAGAAATCTATATTTCTCTATTTCTCTTGAACTTGGCATGCAGTTGCAGCTCTTTCAAAAGGGTGTCATTTTTCCCATCTATCCTTCTTTTGTGCTGCCTGCACCCATAACAACACATTTAGTGGCTGCTAAACACTCGCACGCAAAGTAGGAAACGTGCGCGTGCGTGCTGTCACACACACACACACACACACACTCACTCGCACTCAAAGGCTGCCCTGTGAGAATACCAAGCAGGTAGTTGAAGAGGCTTAAGAGGCGGTGAAATAACTGAGGGCCATTGGAAAGACAGTGAATACACAAGGGTTCGAATGTGGGGGTAAACTGTTGGCCCATTGTCATTTAAAGTAATGTCTTTAACCCTTTGCGGGGCTTTCTTGAGCAAACCAACCCCCCGTCGCTGTGCTGCCCTGCCATTCACAGCTTAAAACAATGGGTGGGAGGCAAGCCGGAAAACGACGCACTCGAGCGATTGGGACGGTTTTGTTTTTCCACCTTTTGCCGCGTAAACGGGGAAGGGGGCTCATCCCTAACGAGGGGTGAAAGCTGGCTGCCTGTCACTCAAACCCTCGGCAAAATAACAAACATGTGCCAACATGCTGAACCAAGAGTGCGGATGCCAGTAGTGCATATCATGTCACAGGGAAGAAAATGGGAAAAAGGAACAGCCTTTTACTTTGTGACTATACAAAAGGAGGCGAGTATGCATTGCAAGATCATTATATATTATTTTAAACACATTTACTATATATATAAAAAAAACTGAATCAATGTCATGACCTTGACATTTTAAGCTGCTTTAGTTTTAAAGAGTGATTCCCAACTGATGGTTTGTACTCCAAAAACCACTAAAACTGCAATTAACTATATATTTGCATAGATCAGTTAAACTCAAAGGGATTTTGGTGCAAATTTATGTCGCTTTATTTGGAATCTGGGACTTGATTTTGAGAACTTTAAAATCATATTTAGTTCAAGTGATTTTGGTCATGCCATATTCAAATAAAGTTCTGATAATTCAAACAGAGTTATCGGCGATGTTTTAGCAATCAAGTTTCTTAATGCGAAAAGGTTAAAGATCGCAACTTACACAACCGCATCCAAGCAACTTGCAGAGCGTCTAGGGAGCGAAAATTTCCTCAAAAGCAGAATTGATAAAGCATCTTGCATATACCAGATCTACTCTTAATATTCCCACAGGGCAGTTTCCATAACACAAGCGAGGATTGGAGAGAGCGTAGCAAATAACGGCTTGCCAACAGAAACAATCTCTGATCCTCCTGATGTCAACTAGTGGTTCGCATACTTCAATGATTAAACCAGTGCCAGATGTTTCCCATGGAAGTAAATGCAGCCAGTATCCGCTGCTGGCGGGGGAGGCTGGAAGTTACCCCTGAAGGTCTGGCTCGAGATCAGGGCTTCTTTGTAAAGGAACTGGGGTTGATCTTGATCTGAGATCAGTTTGTTTGGGTGGTTTTATCAGACAAGCTGTTTGGAGTTCTACGTACTGGTGTTAATCATTGGTAATCATAACTTTATAACTTAATTCAGTGTGACTATTAGATGACTAAAGCTTTGTCAAGTTTTCTTGGTCAACCAGAGCAACACAAACTAACACAGTTCTGCAATTTTCCAGTCAAGATTACGCCTGTCTCCAAATGGTCACGGTTAAAGCAAAATCATTCATGAAATAACAGTCAACACCAGACGATACTCAATGTTGCATTTCTAGTGAGCTATATTAAACTTCACTTGATCTCCTTTGTGCAGGAAGATCTCATCGATAGAAACTCTCAGTAACGCAACTATTTTGCTGATTTGCCAACGTACACTATCACTTTCATCGCTTTATTTTCAGATGACCTCGAAACCGAAGCTCTGTGAACATCATCGTTGTCATCATAAACGCAAAGTGAAACGCGACCCTGACAGAAGATCCATCGGGTAAACAAAGGCGATTGAAAACAGTAGATTTTCTGAAATGGGCCTTTGTGCTCAAAGGCTAAAAACAAGGTCAACAGCAGGCCAGAAAGAACACAGAAAATGCATTGTTTAATTTCAAAACGTTAATATATTTTCTATTTTATAGTGAACATATGCATCAGACTTGACACCCTTGTCACCCTTGTTTTGCAGCAACAACAGAGGAGGTTTTGTTTCTCAAAGTTGGGGTGATGCCTATAAAGATGCCTCTCAAAATAAATATCACTTTATAAAATAATAAAACTTCAAATAAATATTTTTACACTAAACAATGTGTTGAAATTAGAAAATAAAGTTTTTCTTAGGGTCACTGTACAATTTACAAGTATAGTTGTAGGGATAATTCATGTAAGGTTTCTCTTCTATAAGGCAAAATATCAAAAGAGTGATTGATATACATTCGAAACGAATGTACAGCACTATACACGGTTTATATATGCATCATATATATGGATCTGTCAAGGTGCCTCTGGTTTGGCACAATGCTTTTCACAGTTGAAATATTATATGTACAAAAATAAAATCTCTCAGAAAAAGAGCTCATTTGCTAATTTACATACTTTGCAGATACTATTCACAAACAGTTAGTTAGAAGAGTCTGTCACCTTTATCAGTCATATTACTGAATGTCAATAGGGCTAACATTCTGGACTTCAGTTTAAAACGAAAAAGGACAGGGGAAGGTTGTTGCCACAAACTCTATCCCCCTCAAAGAGTGAAACAGAAAGAGAGAAAGTGGATAAGAGAAAAGCAAAAAAACAAAGAAACAAACAAACAAACAAACAAACAAACAAGCAAACCACTTCAAACCAGTTTTTGCCAATCCAATGTCACCTCTTGGTCTACAGTGCCAAAACTACAACAATTTGCGAATATTTTTCCACTGCTCTGGAGATAGTCCCAGATAAGGTTATCTTCCCAGTGCTACTCCAGGAACCGAGCCTCGTTTATTTCTCAACTTCTTTGTTCTTGCAGCGGCATCCTGGCCGACTGGTGCAGTCGTAGCACGCCTGGCACAACGCCACGCAGCCCTTCGCCGGGAGGTAGCAAAGCAGGCAGGGCAGGAAAATTGCAAGGACGCTTATGGCCGTCCACCGCATGCAGCAGTGCGACTGGGTGCAAGAGAAGGGCTTGTCCGCGCACACATCCTCATCGTCGCTGGAGCAGTGGTAGAAGAGACCCTTGACACAGCAGACGCAGGTGATGTAGTCCATCGTTGTTGTTGCCGAGCAAAGGCACCTGCGGCCGCACATCCAACAGGACGGCAGGGTCTGAGGGCAGGTGCACCCTTCGCACTTGCAGCGGCCGCAGTCCTCGCAGCGGTTCGAGTGCTTGCCGTCAGTGGCCTGGCCCGGGGTCATCGCCAAGGGCTTCAGTTCCTCCTGCTTCAGCTCTGAGCGTTTAGGTTGCGCCCTCACCACCCGATCGGCTGTCCCGCCCGCGTTTCCCAAAAGTCTCTGCTCCGACGAGGTGCTGCCTGTGCTGGCCCTGGCAGTGCCATGTGACCCATCGCTGGTGCCACTGGTGGTTCTGCTCACGCCGCTTCTTGGCGACTGAGGGGCTTGTTGAGGAGTCTGCTGCCCGGCTCGTTGGGCCCTCGGGGAGTTTCTATGCTCGGAGAGCTCAATGGAGGCGGCGGAAGTCGGGCTAGAAGATTGCGAGTCCGTTTTCTGCTGGGAGGCCGGCGGACGAGGCGCCACCGTCGGGCCCTCCGTGTACTCATTGCTGCTGCGGATGGTCCTTATCTGGTCCAGGGAGAGCACCTGACCCTCCCAAGGCTCAGAGTCCCCAGTCTGGGGTCTGCCAGTGTCACGCAAAGCTCGCAGCAAGCCAGAGGAGCCGCTGCCGCCATTTTGAGCTCTTGTCTCCATCTTTACTCTGAAGTGGGAACTCTCCGGCTGGCATTGAACACATCTGAAGTCCTATGGGAAAGGCAGATAGTTAAACGAGAGCGTACAGGGAAGTAAAATCCCACAAACTAACCATATGTAAATCATACAAACTAGGCAAAAAGAAAAGGCAGATGGCAGGCTCCTTAATGCAAATCTCCCAACTACTCCCCACCTCTGCAGCCCTAGAAGGCTGATCATCAATGGGACAGGCCTTTACCACCTGCAGCTATCAAGTTCATGGAACATCTAGTGGACTCAAAACCACTTTTGCTCTACAGTGTCTCGCGTGCTGCACATTATCATATCACTCTTTGCAGAGTAAAATCTAGCAGTTTGTCTTCTGCACAAGCATGATCTATCCTCAACAAGAGTTTGAGACCAATGTGTTCCTATATATACACACCGTATAAATGACAGTGTTTTACTTATCTGTACATTTATATAAACATCTTGCAATTATCAGCTATGGCTTGCTTGTGGGGAATTGTAGGGTACCATGTGTACTGCGAACAAGTGCTATACAAATAACTTTAAACTGAATATTTTTAGGGTTTTGTGTTGATTTTAACATTGCAAGCACCATTCCCACTGTTCATTCCTTGCAGAGCACATTAGAACTTGTAAAAGATGGTATAGGAATAAAGAATTAAAAGCACACCCAACTTCACTTTGCTTTGTGGTACAAGCTATTAATTTAGTTCTAAGGATCGAAAGTTTTTAAAGAGCTTGAAAATGCAAGTATTATACAGCTTATTTATAGACAGAGATGGTGGTCTTGTACGTGAATAATGCCGTCATAGTGTTTAGTTAAATATAAAAGTTTACATTCGCCATAATACATTTTCATAGTATTGTTGTTAAAGTAAAATTGTCCAGTTTTTAATTTCAAATCGACAATTTTAATATCTAGCAGCTGGCGTGCATTGGAGTAATAACATGAAGTCCACAAATGCATTATGGGGGGGGGGAATCAAAAACTTAGATACACAAAAATAAAATATCCACATCTGTTGAAGTGAAAAGACATGAAACTATACATCTCAGCCGGGACCCTCGGCACCAGTTGAGTTCAATCTAAATAACACTACCCCAAATTACCATATCAATGCACAATATCTCTTTCCACGGAGAGGCCCCATCAGCAAAATGTCTGTTAAACATCTGTTTATCTCCTCACTCCCATTTAAACTTCTGATCTGGGTTATCAGCATGCATACTAACTTTATAACAATACCTAACTTGGTTGAACCTTGCATAAAGTACAGAAGCATTTTTTTTTTCTTTGCAACAGCAGCCAAAGGATTTTGTATTTTATTATTATTTAAATATTTAGTGGAACGTCGTATGGGTTTTTATTGAAAGAAAGAGGAAAAAGTCTGTAATTGTAGATTACGTTTATAAATGTCTAATCGCAACTTTAAATAACAGCGACAAAAAATGAAAATGTCAAGTTTTTATTAAAAATCTTTAGCGAGTCTTCGTATGGGTTTTAATAACAATCGTGCAGTTGTAGATGACGTTTTTCAATAGCGATTCGGCAACTTTAACTAAATGAACAGTAAGTCAAAGTAAGTACGTAGGGAACAGATCCGTATGGCAACTATTTGCACAGCTGCAAGAATGGCGCGGAGCATGAGCACTGGAAAAAGTCATGAAGAACACGAAGAATTATAATATAAATGCACGACTAAAAATCATTGGCAATAAACGAAAGTAAAATAAAAGCCTGTCAAAATCCACTGCACAAAAGTTGTAATACACGTCACTTACCGTGATCTCACAACCTCAACCCCCTATTTGTGTTGTGAAGAGTATATCCTACTAGTAGGAATTTCTCTTTGGTTAGTCCTCAGTTCATTGGGAGATTCATTCACAAAAATCCCGATGATCGCAAACACTCGCGCGTCCTCGTATTCGCGTATTTTTCCGCGCAACCGTAACATCAGAATTTTATTCCAAGTAGAACGCAGTGTAGTTTAACTTATGCTGTTAAACCGCTAATTATGCCAAAAAGAAAATAAGTTCCAGAATCCAACAAAATGAGCCGAGTTTACTGAAAAAATAAAAACGCTCAAGACTTTTTCAAGAAGAAGCGTTGCGGTTCTCAAGTTGAATGTTTGGCTGCATGGCACACACTGTGCTGCTTTCAAGTTTTTCAGCTCTTGTTTTTTCTTCTTTCCGGAGAGGAGGTCGGGTTTATGCTGTAAATGGCGTCATGTGGAAGTGAAGGGGGTGAACAGAGTAGCTGTTGTCCCAGAGGATATATCGTATCCGGTCCCAGCTCATTGGCTCTACAGGACTCAACATTCACTCCCTGTGTCTGTGTGTGTGTGTGTGTGTGTGTGTGTCACAGAACACTAGCACACGGACGTCCGATTCATTTGAGAGAATCGGTTCACTCGAATGTTTTGGTTCAATGAACCAATTCAGAGCCGACTCACCAATTCTTTTGACTTATTCTTCAAAGATGTTCCTACGTCTTATTGGAACATTTACGTGTACTTTTACAGTAAATTCGCTGTTTATCACTAACTTTTACATATATATTATCCCCAATGTTGCGCAGTTTATGCATATTATTCAGCGACTTTCAGGTGAGAAATCGGTCAACTTTTTAAAGAAGTTTCTGTCAGGGTCCTTTATCGAAACCTAAATTCTGTTTACAGTGAGTTAAAAGTCATCTATAGCCTATGAAATACGTTTTAAACAAATCACTAATCACACTGAAGTGATAAATCACGACAATAGGCTACTTGTGTTTTGTTGATGCAGTGTCAAGATCATACCTCCTCAGTCAAACTTCTGCAAAAAAATCGTTGAATTGCATACAGTTAGGCCTATGTTTAAAATAATAATATCATGATGATTATTTTTAACAACAACAATGAATAGTTATTAGAAATAATAACATCAATAATAATAATAATAATAATAATAATGCAAATTCTTTATTAACAAGGCGTCACACCTCGCCTATAATTCTCAGGCTATACTGTCCCAACAACATTAGCCTTTAAACATCATTATTCCACAATAAAACTAATTTGTTTGTTTAATATGGTTAATATTAATTAATCTCGACATTATGAGATGGCAGGCAATGTTAGCTGTTTCCCTCGTACACAAAATCATCCCTTACAGTAGAGTTTGCTAATCGGTTCAACAGAATCATTCAAATGAATCTGTTCATTCAAAAGATTCTTTCGCGAATCAGATATGGCTACAGAGAACACTACCTCCATCTTTCACGGCCTAAACATTTGCACAGGAGAGCTTATCTGTTGCTCAACCGCTGTTGACACTTAGGTTTATAACTTTAACACTTTCTTTTCTTTTTGAAGCCAGTTTAAGGGCAGGCCTACGTTTGGAAGTGGTGAAGATTAATTTGCTGCAACGAGTTCAACCTTTTCTGTTCTTAAAAAAAATCTAATCATCCACCTTTATGCAGTTGTTCTGGACACCATGTATGAGTTTCAGTTTTTAGACGTGTGTTTTCTTACCTTTAACCAACATTTCAGAGTGCACATGCTGATTCTGTCTTAAATTAAAATGTAAATGTCAAATAATAATAATAATAATAATCATAATCATAATAATAATAATAATTGTTATTATTATTATTATATTTAACTCATTTGAAACTAAAATAATAATAATAATAATAAAATCATTGGGTCTATTACTGCTCTCTAGTGGCATGAGAAGCTAACAACAGTACCATGTTTATTCCTTGAATTATCACCAGAATTTTATTTTAACCAGAAATGCGCAGTGCATGATTACCTAAGCAACAATAACATAAACATAGTTAATAAGAAATCATATTCATAATGCACTGACGTCAGGTTAGGAAATAGAATTAAATATTATTTAATTCTTAAATAAAATGGGCAATATGATAAACATAACAAAGTTGATATATAAAAGAGAAAATGCAAACAAAAGTCTGATCCGCAGTTAAATCCGATCTAGCAGTGATAGTGGATGAAAGACACCAATACAACAAGTTTACTTAGCATGGAAATAGCTTCCATACAAAGCCACTTTATAATGTATGGACCATTGTGGGCTAATAGGAAGTACTCCCACAGGAGAATGTAGGCTTCTTCAAGTACCCCCCTTGACACATTGTCTGTCTGTCTCTCTAGCAACTTTTCTTTAAAAAGGCTGCAAGGCAATAACAGGCAAGACTGCTTCTGTGTTATCAGAAGGAGGGGGTGAACAAATGCACCTTGAGGTGGCCTCAAATGAACATGGAGAGTCAAAGAGGAAACGAGCAGAGAGTGAGCGAGTTCCCAAACCCATGAGACTCCACCATCTCCAGCTGAGCGGCCCCTATTGTTCAGGGCCTCCTTTTCACCAGCCAAAGGTGAAAAGGTAACTGACAGGGGGCATTGTGCCTGGTCATGGGGACTCCCATTGCCCAAGAACGCCCAGATTCCCTTGGTCACACATTGTCAGTGGGGTCCACGAGGAAATGGGAGAAGGGGGTTGAACGGGGATGCAGGGAAAAGTCTTTTAGAATAAGACACATAACGAATAGTTGGGTGAAGCTCATGGAGACTGTCAAGAAATGTCTGGCTCGTATAAGAAATTATATGTTGCACACAAAACATTGCATTTGTATTCTGACAATTCTGGTAAAAAAACAAACAAAAAAAACAAAAAAAACAAATAAACAACAACAACAACAACAACAAAAAACTATATTATTTGTCTTTAACATAACACAAAAATATCATAATGCAAAAGACAATTATGATATATATTTAAATTGTAAAGTAGACTACATTTGTAAAGTACAATTCAAAATCACTCTATTGTACTGAATTTGTACTGTTATATAATTGCTTCCAGACTGTATAAAAACAAATAAGAATGAGATCTTATTGTATATTGTCGTGAACATATTGTTCCAGTGAAATAAATCTTAAGCATTTTGTATTATTATTATTTCATAATTATTATTCAGTATTTTTCCTCTGATTTTGGAGTGAAAAATACCCCTGATATTTTTTGTTGAGAGTTAACTAATAATATGAAACAAAACAAAACAGGAATGGCAAAAATAAAAAATAAAATAAAATAAAATAAAATGAAAGAAAATTAAATTAAATTAAAAACAAGCAAACAAAACATAATAATAAAAAACTGGGCTGTCTGACTTTGCAAAAATACTTGTGCCTAACTAGTCCTAAATAAGTCTTCTGGCATTATTTCCAAGTGTACCTCTTGAAGGAACAGCTGTCTTTCTCCTTCTTTGGCTGTCTAATCGCCCCCAACCAAAGCCCCCCAAACAAAAGCTTATACACGTTTGTAAAGATAAAGAGGAAGCAGTGGACAAAATGCATACAGATGGTTTAGCTTTGAGCTGAGCTCAATGTGACATGAATTTGTGGGCTTAATAAAGTTGCTTGACGTTTTCCTTTCCTGGCGTCATTTATTTTTCCTCCTGTTCTGTGAGATAAGCTCCACTGTCACCTCAGGCTTTACCGTGGTTCAAGACAATTTAGTTGGAAGAGACACGGAAATAGAGAGATAGAAGTTTCAATTACGTCCTGTCATTTATTGTAATGTTCTCTGTGGTAATGCAGAAAGTCTTAGACTTCATCACAGCATGCCATTTAATTTATTTACAGATGAGTTTTGCATTTGCAAGCATTTATTATTATTATTATTTTTTTTTAGAAAATGTAAAAAATCTAGTTTATTTTATTATCATGTTTTGGATAGCAATGTTAAACCAAGTTCTTCTTTGCAGTCATTTAAATATATTTTACCAACCCCTGTTATTTCCACTGGCATGCTCAATGTTGCTTGAAACAAAACCAAAAACCACAAAGTGTCAGTCTGTGCTCAGAAACATGTTAGTCACAGTCGGTAACGTCTCCAAAATATTTGACAGATAATCACAGGAATGTCTGAGAGGATGTTTTATAAGTACAATTAGATGTGTTTGTAAGGAAGAGAAACTGTATATCCGTTTGCTCGTGTGTTGGAGTGAACCACAAGGGTCGAAAGTGGGTGTTAAAGGAAAAAGAAAGGGGAAAAAAAAACGAGAAGAAAGAGCGCAAAGATGCACATGCGGACACAGAGCCAAGTAATAATGACCCCTGGTGAGCTCTAGGCATCGGAAGGAAACACAGAGCGCCCTATAATTAGGCATTTTATAATGTGCACCGAATTCTTTGATAATGCAACAAGGGGACGGTGGAGGGGGGCTGTTTCAAAACCACAATAGTTGACTCTGGAGCCAGTTAGCCCAATTAAAGCAGGTTATGCACAGTCATTATGCTAGGTCGGACAGATCTCATAGGAAGTTTAGGCCTCGTATAAAGAAAAAAAGTCTCTTGGAGCCCGGGGGCGAGCTGCATGGGCTTCGCCTGGCATCGTTTAGCTGTTCTCGCACTTCCAAGGAGGTATGCCAGATTTGAAGTAATGAAATCTTTGCCCTTGATTTGCCTGTGAATAGCATTGATGATACTCTGGGTTTTTCTTTGATAGCGGGGTCACCTCTTTGACAGGTTCCGAATGCCACATTTGGAAAAATAATTAGGAAAGACAATGGACTGCAAAACAAATTGAATAACCACTTCAGCTTTGCTAGAAATGCCTAAAATGTAAAATGTTTCATAATTACAGATGTTTCAGCACAGTTTGTGAAGAAAAACTACACTTGACTTTACGAAGTTGTTAATAAAACAAAGAATAGTGGAGTATGTTAAATGAAATGTTGCCGGTAGCCACTGACTTCCATAGTATTTTTTTTCATATTGTGGAAGTCAATGGCTACCGGCAACTGTTCGGTTTCCAACATTCTTCAAAATATCTTCTTTTGTGTTCAACATAATACAGAAACTCATACAGGTTTGGAACAACTTGAGGGTGAGTAAATGATGACAGAATCTTTATTTTTGAGTGAACTAGCCCTATAAGTCTATGGGACTTTATCATTCATGTCTGTAGTACAAGGTTATGTGCTGAGCTTTAACATTTATGGGGTTTGAAGCTTAATATATTCTGTTCTGGGAAATGCACCATATATGCAAGAAAATATGGAATAAAAATACATTTTGCTGAGCCTTTCATAAACATAGATGAGACACCAAGTGACTCCCATTGTAAAATTAGTCAAAACAATGTTCTTCTTTCAGATAATATTAAATCTCCAGCACACTGCAAACAATATTAAGACTTATTGCAGAGCATTTGCTTTTAGCCATGAAAAGGAAAAAAAAAAAGTTGCATAAACAATGTTTTGTTTAAATCATTTTTTATAGTCAATAGGTTCCATTTCTTCATTTTTATTGCCTCAATCTCTTGCACTTCTCAAAACAGCCATGCTCTCATACAAAAGTGACAAATCAAACCCTTCTTCATCCTTTGAACTCATGAAATATCCATTGGATCCTTGGACAGCTCGTGTCCCCTTCAGACTCCCAAACACACACTTTTTTTTGCTCACACACAGTGGAGTGTTTTAGGTTCAGATGAAAACCATTACACAAATTTTGCGGTTCCTGTTTTTATATCCTCTTCTCCGGCAGTCATCTGGGACAAAGAAATGGATACTTGGCAAGCTCTTCTTCCTCCAGAAAAAGAAATGAATAACAATCCCGTCTCCTCAAACTCTGTTTCCTCAAAGAGCACTTTTCCAGATGGAACTCTTGACATGCAATGCACACACACACACACACACACACACACACGCACACACACACACACACACACACATAGAGAAACAGAAAATCAGTGAACGCACTTGAGGAGGTAAACAAATCTAATACTGATACAAAACACTACACATAAAGAAGAATGGAACTTCTGATGCTGTATTTTTGGAGGCTTTATATAGTGAGGCCTAAAAGTTTAAGACTACTAGATGAGTTGTTTCTATTTTGCATTTTAATGTAATGCAAAATGTTTTATTAGAAATTATATTAATAATGCCAGGTTTCCATGGAATTATTTATATGCATATTTTGGGATATCTGATAGAAATGCTGCATGGAAATACTGAAACTGCAATGAAAAACTGCTTAAAATCATTGTTTGAGGTGAATACAGTAATTGCAAAAAGTTACATTAAAATAAATTCATATATATTTAATGTAACTTTTTGCGATTAAAATAAAAATGAAGTGCTTTAAATCGTAAGACATTCTGAAGAATTACTGTATATATAAAAATAAATTTATTTGTCTTATGATTTTTAAGTACTTTTTTTATTGCATTCTCAATGTTTCTCTCTGATATCCCACAATATGCATACAAAATTTAGCATGGACACCTGCCAATTGTTAATATAATTTCTAATAAAACATTTTTGCACACATTTTTGCATCACATTACAATTTAAAACATAAACTGTTCAACTAAAATGAATTTACATTGAAATAAGACATCCGTTGACGTGAACTAGCTTCTGCAGTCGTTGATAAATTATGATGCTCGAGAAGAAATCCAACCTGGATTAGTCTAATCAGCTGGCCGTAAAAGCATCCTGTAATGGTGGCCTTCTGCTTCAGGCTTCTTGTCCAGAGGCATGTAAAACCACTTTTCTTTCCCCCCACAAACTACCGTCCATTCATTCATTTAATATTCCCTAAGATTGACAGAAATAACTCATTTCCTTTTGCACTCAGTGTGTTCCATGCTAGAGCCGTCATATCCATCATGTTAATAGGTTCTGATTAAATTGTCCGTGCTTCCTAATAGCACAATGATTTCAGAGCACACCCATGCCCCCCCTAAACCAAATAATAAATCAAGAGAGTTTACTCATTAAATAAACAAACCTAATCTCCATTTAAGTGCCTCATTTTACAGTGTAAACATAGCAGGGTCGAAGAACCGCCGCCTTCTTGCTCAACTTTTGTTGGCCACGCTATATTGGAATGCAAAATTTCTCGTTAAAATTTATTAAAAGAAAGAACTGTGTCTGCAGCTCGGCTTCAGCTGTCGCGCACACGTTCGCACAAACTCTCCTTGTTTGGCTCTCGATGAGGCCGCTGGTTTACAGCCACACGCGGTCACAGCCAAGCTTTGTTCAGTGGGCCATGGTGGTTAATCTAGCCCCTGTATCTTTAACTGAGCAAAAAAAAAAAATAACAACAGTCTCTCATACTCGCAGGCAGTTGGATCATACCATCAAATCCCAATCCAGGCCATAGGTGATTTGGAGCCATCAGAGTTTAATTGAGACTGATGTCCAGCGTGAGGTCTGGTCTCATTAGGAAACTGCACAGATGGTCGTGGAGAGGGAACATAGCTCCTAATTCAGTCGCAATGTGGAGTAACGCTGAAATGTGTTTTGGAGGTACGTGACGAGACCTGGATCTTTGACTTTGGGGTAAATGTGACAAATTGACGTGTCAAAAACGCAGACTGGCACTTTGGAATGGGACGGATGTTTAAAGCCACGTAAACAAGCAGGAAATGGGGGACACTTTGGGTTGGATTTTGGCCTGACCCACTTTACGTCATGTAATGTTTCTGCAACAATGAACTCCAGCTTTAACAGAGTTCATTGACTTTTAGAGACTTGAAAAATGCACACATGCTGTCATTTTTCTGTCAGTTGAACTGATAAAAGAATACAAACGCAGATTGCGTCTCAGAAAAAAGCAAGCAGAACCAAGCAATTTAAAATGGATTACTAAAATAATTCTCTCTTTATGTTTGATCTTGGGTTGTTATTTCAACATTGCATCTTACTTCAATATTGCATCTCTTAGTGCAAAAGTAACTCAAGTCTGCTCTTGCATTATTAATATTTCATGGTCTTCAAAAAGTACACTCCAAGCTCATGGAAATCTTGTACACTAATTATCCCCAACCCCACCCCCACGACTGCAGGCTGCATATTGCAACAGCTCTCAAATGTACCCAAAAGACCAGTTAAGGCTTAAGAGTGATAGATCGAGTCTGAATTTTCTTCTTTTATGTCAACTAATTGGTAATGGAAATAATATCTCAGGACTGAGGAAAACGTGACTCAGCCAACTACATAAAGCAGCTTGGGTTTCTGAGCTCTCAGGCTGAATTTGTCATAAATCATATTGAACTCTTGAGCCCACAGTGGTGATAACTTCTTCTAAGTGTCATGATGCACAGGGCCAAATGGGAAAAATCTGTTTTTTAAAAATTTGGAAAATAATACACTATAGTTGAGTTGTTCAAAATATGCTGCATTGTGCATTTGACAATTTGAATATATATATATATATATATATATATATATATATATATATATATATATATATCCTGACCTGAACCCTAGTCTTGCATATAGGCAGATTTTTGACTTGCAGTAAATATAGACCTGTGCAGAATATGAATTCAAACATTAGTACGCCAGTTTCTCAACAGGGAATGGGAATAGTGAATTTAATGATTCCAGACCAATTCCAATTTCTTAATGATTCCATAAACTATTCTTCTAATACTTTTAAGGAATAAATAGATGGGGGAAAAGTGATCATTTCAACAATAATCAGATTTAAAGGTGTATTTGCGCAGACTTTTTTAATGGCCTTTCACAGTCTTTTTAGAGGCTGCATAAATGTAATCTGATATATAGCTGGGATTATTTAAATAAAATACTACTACTGACACATAATATGTATCATTATAGTAACTACTCAATGTCATATAAACAGGCAGTAATTAACAACACTTCTTTAAGTACCGCAGTTATTTGTGTTGTGCGTGCGTTTGATTCACTAAAAACAACTCATTAGAGTCATTTGTTCAGGAGTTGGACTACACTGGTTGCACTGTATGTATTTGATTCACTAAAAGGAACCGGATCATGAGAGTCAGTTGTTTGGGAACTGGAATACATAGGTTGCTCTGTATGTTTTTGATTCACTAAATGAAGCGGTTCAGTAGAGTCATATTCATTCTGGAATCAGATTACATTGGTTATGCTCTATGCTTTTGATTCACTAAAATGAAATGGCTCAGTAGAGTGATTCTTTGGGAGTTGGATAGTTCATGTTTTGGTTCATGAAGAGACATTTGTTTGGGAATTAGACTCTACTGGTTGTGTTATATACATATATGTGTATTTTGTATGTATGTGTTTTCCACTAATTTAAGAAAGAAGCACATCCCAGCTAACAGGGAACTTTTGCTAACGTTCTGCGAATGTTCTGCTTATGTTTTGCTAACGTTAAAAAAGATTGTCTATAGCTGGAACATTGTTCTTTTTTTAATGTAAACTTGATTTAAAATGTTCAGAGAACATTAAAAAGTAACATTCTAATAATGTTCCATAATGAAAAATTATAATGAAAAATAGATTTTAAATAGGTATTTAAAAGTACCATTTATTTAGTGTGCACCATGTAAAAAAAAATGTACCTTCACTCCACTGACAGCTCTACTAAAGACTCAACAGTAGTCGAGTTAGACTGACATCTGTAACCTTCAGTAACCGTGTTACTCCACTCCTCAAGCGCCCTGAGTTATGTTTCTGATCTTCTGTATGATGGCTCTCATACATAACTGCAAGGCAGTCGTGAACAATGTTATTTACAAACAAGGTAGCTGGATGGAAATGATGTAGTTATGGAGCAACTCAGACCCGAGGCCATTCGCGCGCTCCATTTCTGAGAAAGACTTATGTTTCAGGATCTGTTTGGCATTTCAGGGATGGCAGGGTAGACGTGTTAAAGAAAATGCCTCTTGATCAGCCCCAACAAGCCTCGGATTCTTGGAGAAAACATGGCCTGTAGGCATACTCTCATGCTCTCTTTCTGAATAGCAATTTTATCTTGGATATTTGCAACATGAATAGTGCTATCAGTATAATGCCGACATGAATCTAATCCCGTGTCAGCTCAACACAGGCCGCTTTGTGCGTGTCAGCTGTGGTCTTCACCGTAGGGATGGCTCTTAAAGAGAAATCTGTCTGAAAGATAGGTGTGAAAGGCTTTTAGTGGGATACACACTACCCCAATCCCAAAAGGCTCTCACCTTCTGGCTATCCTTGTGTTTAAATGGCCTTTCAACACATCTCATGCAAAGTGTAAAATACAAGTGATTTAGAGGGCTTGATTCCACACACACTTCCTTTATCCCCAACCCTTCAAAGCAGAGATAAAGAACTTTCAAGTGCAAATGGTGTTACAATTTCTGCTCTGTTTAGCTGGTTAAAGCTAAAAGCCGTGCTTGATATGTTCTCCCCAAAAGCATTTCAAACTTCATTTGATCTACAGCACTCTTCAAAGCCATTATTGTCATGGATGATTTCCATTAATGAGTAGTAAAAAGGAATATGATTTAATCCCAGTGTTTTGCCGAGACTGAATGGAGAACAAAAAGAGTTTAAATGTCTTTGACAGCAGCTCATTCCCTCTCAGTTGCAGAAAATTAAGAAAAAAATTAAGAAATTAAGAAAAAAAAGAAAAAAAAATATCACACATATATAAGATGTCTTTGAAATATTTTTTTTCTTTTTTTAAATAATATATTCTAATAACATTTTTATAAAAAGAAAACATAAAGATAAGACAATCTTCTTCTTTTTACTTTATAACACTACCAGTCAAAAGTTTTTGAACAGTAAGAATTTTAATGTTTTTTAAAGAAGTCTCTTCTGCTCACCAAGCCTGCATTTATTTGATACAAAGTACAGCAAAAACAGTAAAATTCTGAAATATTTTTACTATTTAAAATAACAGTTTTTTTAAATATATATTTTAAAATGTACTTTATTCCTGTTATCAAAGCTAAATTTTCAGCATCATTCCTCCAGTCTTCAGTGTCATATGATTCTTCAGAAATCATTCTCATATGCTGATTTTCTGCTCAATAATTTTTTTTTAATTATAATTATCAATATTTAAAACAGTTGAGTGCATTTTTTCAGGATTCTCTGATGAATTGAAAGATCTCAAGATCAGCATTTATCTGAAATAAAACGCTTTTGCAACATTATACACTATACCATTCAAAAGCTTGGAGTCAGTTTAATTTTCTTCTGAACTTTCTATCAATTAAAGAAACCTGAAAAAAAAATCTATTCAGCTGTTTTCAACATAGTAATAATAATAATAAAATAAAATAAAATAAAATAAAATAAAATAAAATAAAATAAAATAAAATAAAATAAAATAAAATAAAAATAATAATAATAAATGTTTTTTTTTGAGCAGCAAATCATTATATTAGAATGATTTCTGAAGGATCATGCGACTGGAGTAATGATGCTAAAAATTCAGCTTTGAAATCATAGGAATAAATTACATTTTAAAATTTATTCAAATTGAAAACAGTTATTTTAAATAGTAAAAATATTTTAAAGTTTTATTGTTTTTGGATCAAATAAATGAAGGTTTGGTGAGCAGAAGAGACTTCTTTAAAAACATTAAAAATCTTACTGTTCAAAAACCTTTGACTGGTAGTGAATACATAGCAGTTTAGAAGTGAATTTAATGAATCAGTATGTAAGTTAGACCATAAATATAAACTTATTTTTGCTTCAGTATGATTTAAATGTTAAGTTTTGTTTTAAAATCAAAGGCCAGGGCTGTCTGTGTCTACATTGACAGTTTTCTTTCTCCTTTCACACATCTACTCCCACAGCTTTGGATGTGATATATGTCTTCACCTCCGTCCACTTGTCAGAACCTCTATAACACCCATCACAAAGAGAACATGACCGATTCTGTAAATCCCATTAAAGGTGAAACTTACAGTGAAAATGTATCATAACTTAAGAAAGAGTGACATGTACAAAAGCCTTTGAATTAAATAGAGTAAACTTCAGTCCATAAGTGGACAATTATACCATCACTGAATGAAAATAAACTCTTGATCTTGCAGTGATACATTATCTGCCCTTTAGGATCTTATACAGGACCTTTTTAAAGCTTCTAAGCTTCAAAATGTCACAAAAAGCACCATAAGAGGAGTGTATATAACCTTTGTACTGTCTTCTGCAGATATACGGCAGCTTTGTGAGAGGAATAAATCTTAATGTAAGTCATTATTCCCTATAAAAATCCTGTCCTCCATTGTCTGCATCCTTTTGGATATAACGCCTGTATGTCAAGTTTGAAGACAATTTAAATTTGAATTTCAGTCTGCTCCTCACACAAAGCTATCATATGACTTCAAGTCATATATTTCATGAGTCGTATGGACTACTATGCTCTTATTTGTCATTTTGTAGCTCTACAAGTTCGTTTTCACTTTAATTATATGAAAACGAGTGGCCAGTGCATTCTTCAACATTCTCCTGTTGTTTTCCACTTAAAAAAGTAAAAATTGCAAAGCATTGGTAGTTCCTGACCAACTTCTATTTGCTTTTTGTGACTTACATGTTGACTGCAGATCTGCACGTCATCCAGATTTAATTTGAGGATAATATAATCTTCAAATCAGATTTTCAAAGATGCTTTTCAGTCTTCAGAGGGCACATGAACCATGATTAATTCATTAAAGGAATAGTTCACCCAAAAATGAAAATTTGCTGAAAATGTACTCACCCTCAGGCCATCCAAGGTGTAGATCAGTTTGCTCTGCATCAGAACAGATTTGGAAAAATGTAGTATTAAATCCCTTGCTTACCAATGGATCCTTTGCAGTGAATAGGTGCCGTCAGAATGAGAGTCCAAACAGCTGATAAGTGAAAAGCTGCATGTTCGTAAGAGACAAATCTACAATTAAGGCACTCTAAACCATGACGTCTGGCAACATACAAGTCCATAATTCATAATAACACTCCCTCCAGTGAAAAAGTCTCCCGTTGTCTTCTCAAATCAAAATCTACTGACATATTTATGTAGAACTGTTTTGGACTGTTTTCACTTGTAAACAGTGTGCATATTTCTCTCCTGATGCAGATGAGATGACTTTTTCACTGGAGAGAGCAATATTATGGATAGAGGACTCGTATTTTAACTGGAAGCAATGGTTTGAAGTTTAAATCAGCTGTTTATCAGCTGTTTGGACTCTCATTCTGACGGCACCCATTCACTGCAGAGGATCCATTGGTGAGCAAGTGATGGAATGCTACATTTCTCCAAATCTGTTCAGATGAAGAGCAAACTCATCTACATCTTGGAAGGCCTGAGGGTGAGTACATTTTCAGCAAATTCAAATTTTTTGGGTGAACTAGATACCTTTTTAAGTGCATTATAAAAAGATAAGCAAGGAGATTGCATGACACAGTTTCTTCAGACATCTACAGTAGTTCTATAGGAACATTTCAAATTAGATACAAAAGCCTAAAAAGATTCTAATGAGACACGATAGTCCTCTCACTTGTCCTTGTCATTATCATATAGTGTAATTAAATTGAAATCCTTGACAGCCTTAGTACTGCATTCCACTTGACATTAAATAAACATCAGGGCCACTGGAGGCTCTTTAATCATTTACTGACAAAACAGTCTTTATTTGAATGCAAATATCCTTCGTATTTAGCCACAGAAAGAGAACATTCCTCATGGGTACCTGTGTGAATAGATATATTGCGCCACTGTACAAAAACACTGTTATAAAATGCAAAAATGTTGTAACTTTAACAAATAATCAGAAATATATCAACATGTAGTATTCAATATTTTATATACATAAGTAAACTTGAGCAATACACAGAGATGTCGAAGTCATAAGAAAATACTTACTAACTAGTTAATTTATCCAATATTTAGGGGGGAGAAAATGCTATTTCTACCTATAGAATTACTCTCAGTTGTTTAATATTTCGTAGTTGGTTTGATTCAGTCATAGTAAATCATGTTTTTGACTCAAATGTAAAACTTTTTTTTAGATGTTACCACATTTATATATGTGCTGTATGTGTCAAACTGTTTTATTAATACTTCAAGCCTAGGCTAGAATTGATTCTGAAATGATTTGCACATTTCATGGCTAGTTTTTACTATTGTAAAACTTAACATTAAGACTGAAAAGAAATAATAACAGTGAAATATTGGTCGACCAGTGCACTAGATCTCCTGCCCAAATTGCTTTATAAAGCCAAGAGTGTTGTTGGATGAGGTCGTTTTAGTTCCCTTGTCCTGCCTAGAAATAAGCTAGAAATTCTTTTTAAACAAATTTCGATTCAGAGCTGTGATGAGATCTGTCATTGCCATGACAACCGTCTGCAGAGGAATGGCCCTGCACTGGTGTTATGAAAACTGTGAAACTAATGATGTGCTAAATTTAGTGGGAGCGTGTTGTGTGAAAGGCTCCTATAAACTGTAATTCAGCTGGGAAAGAAAAGGAAACACCCCAGGAAGAGTGCAAAGCGGTTGTTAGATCAGCTGTGCCAATTGTTGGCTACTTGCAATACGCCATACATTGTTAAAATGCTGCAGTGTTTTCATTGCAGTGATGTGTGATGAGTGTTGTAAACTCCATATGTCAGGTCACTGCGACAAATGCTGTTGCCATAAATGGCTAAAACAAATTATCTTCAAGGAATAGCTACCCAAAAATAACAAATGTATATTTTCTCTCATATAACAGCAGGAACAGAGCAAATTTAGGTCATTAATAATGGAAAACAGATCCTTCATTTCACATATTTGACTGACAACCAAAGGTTTGTTTTATTTATTTATTTATTTATTTATTTAATGTGATTGAATATGAAATTTCAGGAATTGAATTACTTCAATTTCAGGCTGTTTCATACACGAAACTATCATAACAGGATATATACCAGATTAATCATACTACTTGTATAACATTTATCATAAAAGATATGCTTATTTAATATATGCTTAGGGTGCCATTTTACTCTTATTGTATATGAACTGGCAATGGGAAAATAATAATAATAATAATAATAATAATAATAATAATAATAAAAAAACAACAACACTTGAAGCCTTTATGTATAATGCATTATAAAATATTCATAATGTATGTTGTAATGCATCATATATTTTCATAAATAAAGTTAAAATGCATTATAATTTAATTTTAAATATTTAATTAATATATTAATTATGAATTAATATATTAGAAAATGATTCATATTTGAATATTATTATTTATCAAATTCATTTTTACATCTGAAGTTTTTGTTTACCATGGATTTTAATTCATTATATATATATATATATATATATATATATATATATATATATATATATATATATATATAGTATTATAATTCATCATATATACACATTATACATTATACGTATTATAATGCACTATAACAATTATTAGTTAAATCATTAAATGCATTATAAGGTGAATTACAAGGCATAATTATCGCATTATATATAATACATTGCATTGGAAAGTAAGTTTTTATACAAAAAAGTAACAAGTTATATAACAACATAAAGTAAAGTGTTTGTTTTTGGGTGAACTGTCCCTTTAAGAAGCTTAGCTGATGATTAATGCACACATGTGGCATTGAAAAGAAAACTCAATTCTATGCACAACCTCAGAATCACAAAAAGTTATCACATGCGACCTTTAGTAGCCCGTGTGTTTATATGCCCACTTACAGATAACCTGATAAAAAGACATCATCTCGTTAAGCCTAAAAATGCCCTTGGTGAACAAAATCAACAGGAAGTCACCCATGTGCATCCACTTCCACATCTCTTCCTCCCCAGAGTTTATAAGCCTGGAGCAAAATTTAATTTCCACCTCATAAGTCTACCATAATGTGATACCGCTTCCACTAAATTACTCGGATAACCTTAATCAGTGCAGAGGTTAAAGACCTGAACCGTAGAAATGGTTTCAACTCGGTGTAGTCGGCACGATAATAGCTCTCTCCCCTCAGGCACAAACACAGACACCTCCGTTGCCTTAGCCAGCCCTGTTTTATTGGGCGTCTTCCAGGCCACCCGGGGGAATGTTAAGGGAGGACAGAGGCAGAATGATCCCCTTACCGGATGCCTGTCATGGCCCCAGGTTTTTTTTTTTTACCCCCTTCTCCTCCACAATCGGAGTCCTCTCCAAGCCTCAATAGATCTTTGTTAAGGCACCCAATGAGGACGTATCAGATTTCCCTGGCCTCTTGGCAGCCTGTGCGCTGGTCGGGATACTTGGGCTTTCAATTCTTAAAGACTGCTTTTCAAAAGGCCTTGTTTTTCTTCCTGAAGGATGGAAACAGGGTAAGGATTCAGTGTCTGATGCTTGCTTCAAATCTGCAGTCTTTTTCAGAGGAATTTTATCGAGTCATCATTATTTTCTACTTCCTAAGTGGGCTGATGTGGAATCGGGCACAATGCATCATTACTCGAGTGACACAGTGAATGAAATTCTCACACAAATTATCCATGTCAAGTTTCAGTTTCAGAATGGGAAAAATTTTTACATTTTAACAAACTGTATCAGCCACTTGTGCAATATGTGTCTCTTTCCTTGAGTAATGTCGACAAATTTTTGATAGACAAAGTTTCAAGGTAACAGAGCAAGAGCTAGAATCAAGGACAGAATCAAGAACTGACAGCAGAAATACACAACTGTTAAAAAGTGTAGGGTCAGTCAGTTGGAATAATGACTGCTGAATATTCAGCTTTGCATCACAGGAATAAATTACATTTTAAAATATATTCAAATAGAAAACAGTTATTTTAAATTGTAATAATATTTCACAATATTACTGTTTTTACTGTATTTTCGATCAAACAAATACAGCCTTGGTGAGCATAAAATACTTTTTTTCAAAAACATTTAAATAACAACCCCACTGAACGATAGTGTTACATAGATTAAAGGGATTGTTCATCCAAAAACGAAAATTCTGTCAAACTACATTGAATAAATTTTGAAAAAATTTGGTAACCAAACTTATGACGGTAGCCACTTTCAGTGTGGTTGCCAGATTAGGCAAAACTCACTGCCATGATATGGCTTGTTGATAGTGTTGCTAGGTGGTTGCCTGGTGGTTGCCTTCTAGAAAAAATCAAAAGAATTTGACAAGTATAATCCTTAACCTCAAGTATTACCAAAATCCCAAAAACAAAACAAAACAAAACAAACATTATTATTATTATTATTATTATTATTATTATTATTATTATTACAAAATAATTACTGTAGCCACATTTTATAGCATGACTTCACAGTATATAATGAGGAGTACAATTTTCTAAAACTTGACAGGGGTGATTCTAACTATTTTTAACAAGCACGACACAACTACAGAAATTATATATATATATATATATATATATATATATATATATATATATATATATATATATATATATATATATATATATATATTTTTTTTTTTTATCTGTCTCCCATTTGTCAGTTGTAGGACTGGCAAACTGGAACAGACCACTGAAGTTTCAGTTTGCCACAGTCATTTATGAGGTGTCAGGGAATCTGTGGTAGAGCATCACAATTAAAATAAAAATATATGATGTCATGAAGTCTTTTCTAAAAACAAAACACATATATTTTAGTTCTAAATTGTTGCTCACTGTTAAAAAGACAATTAATATTCAGTAATATTGTGACTACACTGACACTATCAGAGGAGAACACAAATTAAACTGAACTGAGCTTTTGTAGAGCTGCTGGTAACACTTCAGTTTATGGACCAATTCTCACTATTAACCAGTTGCTTATTAGCAGCATATTACTAGCATATTGGCTGTTTATTAGTACTTATAAAGCACATATTAATGTTTTATTCTACATGACCATATTTTAGATGCCTTAATCCTACCTCATACCTAAACTTACTAACTAATAATAAGCAGCAAGTTAGGAGTTTACTGAGGCAAATGTCTGAGTTAATAGTTAGTTAATAGTGAGAATTGGTCCCCAAACTATTCGCCAAACTCCTCTATAGCTACATTGAATTTGTTTCATAATTGATGATTTTTGCAACTAGCCACTGCCACTGAACTGAACTGAATCAACACTGAACTAAACTGAGATGAATAAAGGCACTATAGCCTTCTGTAGAGCTGCTTTACATCTAACATTGAATTTGTTTCATAATTGATGAATTATGCAACATTAAGTTTATGTT
This sequence comes from Spinibarbus caldwelli, assembly GCA_039654775.1. Taxonomy (NCBI): domain Eukaryota; kingdom Metazoa; phylum Chordata; class Actinopteri; order Cypriniformes; family Cyprinidae; genus Spinibarbus; species Spinibarbus caldwelli. Next base: position 5,732,294 of record CM077225.1, on the reverse strand, counting down.
CCTGTTTATGACTCTGAAGCTGAAACAATCTGTACCATATAAAGTGTATATACATAACTACGACTTGAAATGTAGGCATCTACACATACACATATCTGTTTTTTATTCTAGTCAGGAAGACCTACATCCTTTCTCCTAGATGCCTCCAATCTTTCTGTCACTGTCTCCCTATAATTCTTATTCTCTTTTTATTTTACTGCCTCCCCCCGTGTTTCCCTCTCTCTCTGGTGTCTGGCAGTGGATCAGTGCAGCCCATCTTGAAAGCTGCTCTGCTTCGCTCGGGGAATTCGCCCTGGTTCCCCATCATTAACTTGTGCTAGCTCTGGAGAGCACATTCTCAAAGGTTTCCCTCTCTTTCTCTCTGCATCTCCTCCTCCTCTCCTCTCCTTCTCGTGTCCCTGCTGGACTTGAAGAGCTGTCCATACGCTCCCTCATTCATGGCTTGTTTGGTGCGGTCTGTACGGCTCACAGGAAACTGCTAAATCCAAAGCCAATACTTCATGTCCCGAGAGGCTACTTGGGACCCTCAGGGCAGAGGCACGCAAAGACTATTGGGATTTTGGAAGCTCAGAAAAAGAGATTTGTCCCCCCTTCCCTTCCCTTTGGGGCAAAGGCACACATGGGACTCTCAGAGATTTGGAAAAACAGATTTGTCCCGTGGTCCTGCTAATGACAGTCACATATGTGCAGGAAAGGAGAGATTAACCTCTTCATTTCCACTTTGGTTTGGAAAAACAATCATAAATTGCCTAAGAAAAGAGCTTATAGACGGCAAAATTAGAGTTCTGTGCCTAAAAATCTAATTCATAACGTATTAAACTTTCATAAGGACCAATTATAAGCTCTGAGGTGGTTAAATGTGGGCGTATTCTTCTGTAGAAGCAACAAGTCAGTCTGATTTCAAATATATTGTGTTTAATTTACAAATTCCTGGCAAATTACTCAATAGTGAACTCTTTATGAATACTATGGAAGTCAATGGCTACCGTCAACTGTTTGGTTACAAACATTCTTCAAATTAACTTCTTTTGTGTTCAGCAGAAGAAATTAACTAATACAGGCCTGAAACAACTTGAGGTTGAGCAAAAGGTTTATTTAAACAAGCATACGGTAAAAAAGTAATATTATGAAATCATATTGCAACTTAAAATAACTGTTTTCTATTTGCAATATATTTTAAAATGTTATTTATTCCTGTGATGCAAAGTTCGATTTTCAGCTTCATTACTCCAGTCTTCAGTGTCACATGATCCTTCAGAAATCACTCTAATATTCTGATTTGCTTGAAACATTTCTTAATATTATCAGAGATTAAAAGTTCTGAAATAAAACCATTTATCTCAAACTGAATTTTATTTATTTAGTATTTACTGTCATTTTTTCACTTTTGATCAATTTAATGCATTTTTGCTGAATAAAGAGTATATATATATATATATATATATATATATATATATATATATATATATATATATATATATATAATGTTTATGTACCCTCGCAATGCATCTATACTGATTTATTTTTTTACCTAGAAAATAAATGAAAACATGCTGTTATATTAAATAATATATTCATTCTTTTATTAATAATCTGTTTACAAACTTCCTATCAGATCCTAATGACATGGCTTTACGAGTGCAGCGTTTCTTGCCTGTGTTGACGTAGTTCCTACTGACACAGGAAGTTTGGACAGGACATATCAAGGGTTTGCCCCACTCTATTAAACAGCCAATAAATAAATAAAAAAGTGGTTCCATTGCCAGTGGTTGCATTTTGTTTTAACTTCCTACCTAAACTATTCTTTGAAAGCGGAAAGTAATCCCCAAACTGCAGTTCCGGCCAAACTCTCACGTATTTTAGTTTTCTTGTCAATCAGAGCAACATCATAAAAGAGATACAAGCACATTTCACCCCATGATACACCCAGTAATGGAAGTCCTGGCAAGGTTAAGAAGTGCATGTATCCTGTGGTATCAAGCCCCTGTCAAGTACACAAAGAGCGAGTGCCTGCATTCTTGCTCTCTAAGTACAGCACAAGTGCCAAAACAGAGAAGAGAGGGTGGAGGGGGGGACGGCCGCTGAGAGACAAGACAAAAATGCAAATCCGGACAGAGATGATTGGTAACTTCCTCTTTGCGTCTGGCAGCTGCATTGAGGACTGCTGTGCGGAGGGAGGCGAGTTCCAGTCAAGCTGCTTTAATGATGATTCAAGACAAAAGTGTTTTCTCCATTCAGCTTCTCATGCATTATAAACAGTGCAGGGACGCTTTGTTTGTGTTTTAGGAATATTTTTTTCCTGCAGCCTCTCTTGCGGTCTTGAGCTTTTTGTTTGTTGTTCCTTCCGTATACTCTGAGGAAGGTGGGCTGTGTGTGTGTCTGCGTGTGTGGCAGGGTAATAAAGATCACATAGATGTAACAATAGAAACAGAAGGCACCTTAGTATTTTAGCAATAAAATAATAATAAGTAAAATATTTAAACAGGAATTATATAATTTTAAATATATTCTATTTTAAATATCTATATTTACATATTTTATACTTATATTTTATTTTAAATATCTATATTATGTACCTTTTCTATAAGATTTTAAAATACTACAGCTACTATTAACTACAACTACTTCTAATAATAAAAAATCACATAAAAATCAATGTAATTTTTACATTTCTTTTTGTATGACAGAAACATAAAATTAATTATAAAATTAAGCTAAAAGTTAATAGATTTGTAAATTAACAATAAAATAGTAAATAGAAAAGTAAATACAATGAATAAAACTAATATTCTATCAAATGTTCTGTTTAATAATATTATTAAATAATAATAATAATAATAATAATAATAATAATAATAATAATAGGCAAAAAATAACATTAGTAAATAATCTTAAAATATAAAATTAAGAAAATATAGTTAATAAAAAACAACTAATATTCTGTTAATTTGTTATTTTTAAATCAATGCATTATTAATTGTAATAATTAATAATTATCATTTATAATAATCTGTTTATTTGTTTTGTTATTAATGCATTATTAATTGTAGAATAATAGAATTATTATTTATAAACAACAACAACAATTATTAGTTTAATTATCTGATGATGTGATTCCACTATACTACTTTCAGAAACAGCCAGATTGTTCCTGTGGCTCAGTGGTAGAGCATTGCGTTAGCAGCGCAAAAGGTTGTGGGTTCAATTCCCAGGGAACACACATACTGATAAATAAACAAAATAAAAAAATGTATAGCCTGAATGCACTGTAAGTTGCTTTGGATAAAAGTGTCTACTAAATGCATAAATGTAGATTATGACCAATACGTCATGAAAAATTAATGTCACTTCCTTTTCTTATTTTTGTGATCACTTTGTGAAAGAATGGCACACATTTCCGTACTGCTGATATATTTATAGACAGCTGTGGCAGTTTGGCAATAAAAATAATTGATTTGTGTCCATTCATTACTTTTGACGTTTAATATGTTCTCGTGATTGTGCCGAGAATTTTGGCTATTAAATGCAATGTGGTGTAACCCGGTGTTATGTCGCAACTTGCCCATCTTCACCTGGCTTTTTCTGGCCCGTTCAAGTGCTGAAAGAAACCCATTCAAACACTTAAACCAACATGATCTCCTGTCCAGCGTCCTCCCACAAAAATATTTCTGCTTGCATGTGTATCAAAAAGGAAAACCAGCTCCCCAGTCTGCATGTCCGAATGGATACTAGCTGGCTAATTTTGCACATAGCCAAACTAATTACCAAACAGCATGTGTGGCGATTTGAGGCAGGACCTTTCCCAGGCCCCTAACATGGTTCCCCTCTTTCCGTTCTGCCAGCTTTAGGTCCGTAGCCCCGCTAGGCCTCAAACAACAGCTGCAGACCACTGCAAACATCCGGTATGGAAGGAGGTGACAGCTAGTATAAAGAAGCAATTGATAGCAAAAAGGGGCTTGGTGGAATGCTTAGGAATGCCTGCCGGGTTTACAACTTAATTTAACTCCAGAGGCCTGGGCTTCATTCTTCTGGTGGCTACACTTATTGAGGAATGGATACAAAAAAACAACAACAAAAAATAAGATTCAAATGCAAACCGTTATTGCCCAGCAACCGAGAAAAAGACACGGAACATTTGCATGCCGAGCGTTTGGTCTCGCCTGGATTAGTCTTTCATCTTTTTTGCTCACTCTTATTTATAGTTGTAGTGTGTCTTTGGAGGATGCAGTCTTTATTTAGGTACTCGTGTTTATCATATTTGCATTTGTATGTTCCGAGCTATAAAATTTTTATTCGTCGGCTTCTGAGAGGAATGTCCTAGAAAATTAAAGCCGCCAAATTTAGAGCACATGTAAGTGGTCGGCCGAGAGAGAGCTTCCTGAAATGTCCTCTTTACAGGCTTGAGGTTGTTTTTCTACTCTTTTATTCATTGACTGCCTTTGCCTTTGCTCATGTTCAGTCAAGTCAAGTCACAAATGCTAACTACACACCTCCTTTTATAATTCCCCTCCATAAATGTTAGTCCACTGCCATATTTTGTCTTACACTGAGAACAGTAAAGTGGAGTTTTGTACACAAAATTTGATTTCCGAAGCAGCCTTAAATGAATGCAAATTAAAAGGGTTTTCAAATTTGCTGAAAATGTATTCTCATTCCATCCAAGAGAAACAGATTTGGAGAAATGTTTGGACTCTCATTCTGACGGCACCCATTCACTGCAGAGGATCCATTGGTGAGCAAGTGATGTAATGCTACATTTCTCCAAATCTGTTCCTATGAAGAAACAAACTCATCTACATCTTGGATGGTCTGAGGGTGAGTACATTTTCAGCAAATTTTAATTTTTTGCTGAACTATTTCTTTACTATCACTACACCATTTTCTCCTCTCAGAAATAATTGCTACTTTAACTCCCATGCACTTCCTTGTATGCTACATGTCCACTTAATTTACAAGATTTATATGAAATGCTCTTCTAAAGAATGACAATATGAACACTTACAGTTTGAGTTTGCATTCTGCCATGAAATATTTATTTAAGAGGCAGTTTTCCAACTCCACTTACACAAGTTTCTCATTTAATAACATAATTTTCCTCAAGATGTGTTCAGAGTGCATGTCAAGCAGTAAGGTCTACTTGCACAAGAACATTTTATTTTATTTTTTTTTAAATAAATTCTTTGTTGAATAAATATTGGCACGGTATATAAATATGTCTGTTGAGGGCAATATACTCTGCCCCTCTTCAACAGCCTTGGTTCCAGAAGTATTTTTCCAATTCATTTTCTCCCTAGATAAATCCGCAATAAAGAGCCTTGACCTAAACCCGCCAGCTCTGAGATGAATCACAATATTACAAACTTTGATTTGAAGGAAAAATGCATATGAAAATCAGTGTAATATATGTATACTATTCAGATACACACAAATTTGAAACAATTTTCACTCAAAAATTTCTTCTGCAGATGCATCTGTCATCTCAAAACTTATGTTAAGTCTTCTAACTAAAGTTTGGGGAAACGTGACTGTAACGGTAAACTCAGATTTAAAATATGCATGTATCTTTTCATTGCATGTTTCTGAAAAGCAGCAGAGAGGCCCGTCAAAATATGAAACATGCTTGGCCAGTCATGTTTGACGTGACCACCAGTGTGGGCTCTTTAATGCATTCATTCAAAAGATGTCCTTGCAAATCCATTGTGGGGGGAGGAAAGAGGAAGGAAGGAAGACTTCCTCCCTGCGGAGTGGATATTAACACTGGCAGCTGGTGGGGAAGAGGAATTCTGCTGGAATGCTGCAAAGAAGCTGTTACACAAGCATTGCTGCTACATTCATTTGGCCCACCACATGTTTCATTGCTTTCTTCTGCACCTCTAGTGGGGATGGAGGAATATAGTGCGCTCTTGACATGGAAAAGAGAGTTTACTTGCACTAGCAGAGCTCAGAAGGTAATATACTGATTGAGCCTGTAGTTTAAATGAGTTAAAGCAAACATTAATATTTTAATTTCTTGATGGGCTTCCAGTTATTGATCTATTTAGCTACAATTACCCTAAATGTGGAAATGCATCAAAGAAAAGAAAATACATACTGCAACAGTCACGGTACATATGGTTTTCTAGATGGTTACTCACACAAGATCTCAAAAGGTTTCTGCAATCACTATACTTGAACTACATTTATTTTCTTTGATGAAAATGAAAAACATTTCTGAATCTTGTATGTTATATTGGAGTGATTTTCAGCTGGTGGTCTGTCTCAGGGTGCATCTCAGCATATTAGAATGATTTCTGAAGGATCATGTGACACTGAAGACTGGAGTAATGATGCTGAAAATTCAGCTTTGCATCACAGGAATAAATTACTTTTTAAAACATATTCAAATAGAAAGCAGTTTTTTTCTAATTGTAATAATATTTTAGAATATTAGTGTTTTTTATCAAATAAATGTAGCCTTGGTGAGCAGAAGAGACTTATTTCAAAAACTTTTAAAATCTCACTGACCCCAAACGGTAGTGTATAATTATAAAACCTCACTAACCCGCCACTTACATGTTCCCAATAAATGGCCCATGTCCTCTCTGAACTTTCTCTCATAGTAAATCCCTCCCTCTGTGTAGACAATATCTGGGACAAACATTGTGAAAGCCGTTCTGTCTGATGGAAGCCAACTGTGGCAATTTCTCCAGCAGATTTGTGATGTGCAAATGAAGCAGTGGTGAAGTTTGTTGAGGCAGATGCTGCCAAAGACACAAACAAACAAATTCTTTCACATCCTCCAGATTTAGGAGTACAAGACTCACTTTTCCAAGTGAATCCAGAACTTAAAAGTGTGGTGTTTGAAATAGGATTTACACAGATGTGAGGGGCAATTGAAAATTATTCAGTAAACAGTTTTATGCATGGTGTTTCAGTGAAAAAAAAAAAAAACGCTTTTTGTTTGTGATCCAGGCACTAAATATAAATAGCAAGTTTTTAAATTAAAGGGAAGTTTATCCAAAAATGAAGAAAAAAAATGAATAGGGCAGTGGACACAATTGATTTTGAATGAATTTCCCCTCTAGTGTTTCAGATTGCACTTTAATTTACCAGAAGATCTGAGCATGTGACAAATAAAAAATGAATTTTGATGCTAAAGGTAACCCACTGGAGGGGAAAAAAACCCATCTGTCTCAGTAAGTCCTATTTTATTGTTGAGACAGCCTGAGTTAATCCTTGATCAATATAAATAGGACCCTTAGAAGCAAAGGCAGGTCTGACAGTAGATTCCCTCCGAACATGACAGGCCAGACAGCTTATCTGTTTCAAAGAACCGATAACTTATAGCAGTCTCAGAGCTCTTACCAGTTTCTCAAGACAGATCTTCTCAAGAGACGCTGTCTGGAATATCAGTTCTGTCTGTCATAAATATAATAAAAAATGAGCAATAATATATAAAGATTAGGAGTTGTGGTGAAAAAGTACCAAAGTACCTGTACAGTACATGCATTTATAGTTCCTAGTAAATTGCAATGTTTCATTAATATTTAATTGATTAATAAACGGTCAAGTGCATTATTTTAGTCTTGTGGTTTTAAATATTCTTATTTATTTTATTTGCAATTTTATTTGTTTGTTAGGGCAACCATCACTATTACTATGAGATGGATTTGATCAGCAGTTTCTATTATGGATATGAATCGGTAACACTTTAGTATAGTGACCAATTCTCGCTAACTAGTTGCTTATTATTAACATATTGCCTGTTTATTAGTACTTATAAAGCACATATTCTGCATGGCCATATTCTACATCCCTAATGCCAATACCTAAAATTAACAACTACCATGCTAATTGTTAATAAGCAGCAAATTTAGTTTATTGATGCAAAAGTTGTAGTTAATGATTTTTTAATAGTGAGAATTTGACCTTAAAATAAAGTGTGACCAATGAATCATACCATAATTAGTGTATGCAATTCCATAATTACTTCTTTATTTATTTATGAAGCACAAAAAAAAAAAGACTTAAAATGTATAAAAGTAAAACTTTTAAGTTGGCATTATACAAAGTGCACCTAAGTGTGTTAAGAAACAGTCATGAAAGTGTACTCAGTTTTAATTTCATTAATATTATATTATCTGCAAGGTTTTTAAAAATATACTTATAAAAACATAGTCACAGTCAAGTTTTCCAGACAAGAAACATATTTACCGTAGTTTTCTTTTCCATAGTCTATTAGATGTCTCGATCATCTAGCTCATGTAGAATGAATTTAAAGTGCATACTGCAGGTTAATTTTTTTTTTTTTCAAATAAATATGTAACCTTGTATGAAAATACCATATGAACCGTTAATGCAGGATTTGAAAATGTTTTACAAGATGTGAGGGCACAAATTTAGAAGAAAAAGTGACAGTTTCCTTGACAGTTCTCAAAAAACATTTTTTTTTTTCCCAACATTGCGTCATATTACGTCACAAGAGGGAGTCGTGTGCCTGGCTCTGAGTCACTGTGTTTTCGGTAGTTATTTTTATTTCAATTTATCATCGTCATGGTAAATTATTGTGTTTGTGGAGGTTGCACAAACTCCAGCCTGTCAGGACATCGGGTCCACAGGTTTCCTAACAAGAAATAGGACGGTATCTTCCAGGCCTCGGTGCGTTTGTGCAGGTAAAGAGACGGGACTTCACTAATGCATCTGCTTCAAAAAACGCGGTGGTGTGTAACTTAGCGATCACTTTACACCGTAAGTCTAGTTTTTTAACATTTGCTAACTACCAAATCAGTGAACATAATTATTGAAATATTGAGACACAACGAGGTGTGTATAAGTTGTTGTAAAGCACCACAGCTAGCTTGTAAGCATTAGCAATAACGTTATATTTTTTAAAAACCGTGTAAAAAGGTTACCATATGAGAAGGCATAGCTGGTAAGTCAACCTCAGTTTGCTAATATTATAACCACCAAGTCTAGTTACAGCTTAGTGACATTGTTTGTACAGCTAATTGGTAATTTATTGTCATGTGGTGTGTTTATAAGGCTTTGGAAGACGGGAGTGTGAAGATCTGAAGCAGAGGAGTCCAGCTCTTATGAACCACCTCTACTGATCTGCAGCTTTCACTCCTAATGGAGATGCAGATGTGATGGAGGCCAAGTGGAAAAGCATGGTCAGTAGTGAACGTAATCTAAACATTTGCTTGCTTCTCCCAGCATATGCACCAGGCCTCATGGAGTCTCTGAGAGAGGAATACTGCAGGTCACCACAGGCTCCACGAGAACGCAGCACTGTCTTGTCTTCCACTTCACCTGCTCCTCTTTCCAGATCATTCCAGAGTATCAACAAGTGTATGTGTAACAAGTGAGGCTGTTGGCGTGTATCTAGCACAGCTTTCACGATTTAACACGTTAACAACACATTAGTGTGATACCCAGACTGAAATTATTGTTAAATGTTTTTAAATGGGTCAGATGGTATATTTTTCTTTCGGTAGTATATGTTTGGTACATCTACATATATATATTAACAGTTGCAATGTTGTGTTTTGAGTTAGGTATTAACAGTTCTATAAAATAATATTTGTTATGATTTAGTGCTGTATAAATAAAACTGCATTGAATTAACCATAGATGCAGATCTGCTTGATATATAGCTGATGTAAACTTCATAAACAAGTTTTTATACAGTAAGACAATTTGTGATTGTGATTATTTTTTATTGATTGTGACCAAAATGGGACCATTCAAAACCTTTATAAAGCCCTCCTTCTGGAAACTGTCTTCTAATGGATGACACAACACATGCAGGTAAGGGCATCCTGATGTGCCTGCCCAGAATGCCACAGGCTCAGTGGACAACTTGTCTGTATGCTGTCAATATTGATTGTCTTATAACAATGGTATCAAAAAGTATGACTTACAGGTAGTTGTGACCTAAATATAGGCAACTTGTAATTGAAAAACAGCATTATTCAGATGTTTTTAATATTCAAATCTTTAATTGACTATGTATTTATACATACAAGTATTTAGCTCAGAGTAATAAATTATATCTGCCCTAAACATACATGTGTCTGCTGGCCTGGAGAGATCCATGCTCCTGTCTGAAGTGCATATAGGCTATCTGTAGCACATACAGGTTCAGACAGCAAGCCTCAAAGCCTGGGTGCAGAGTCAGACACTGCGGGGTCACATTCTCCACTAAGACCCAGTATGTATCTAACTCCCTGCAGCACTGACTTTCCTCAGCTGTGACCATGGCTTCGCTTTTCCCACACAAGCACATAATGAAACAAAAAAGTGTTTATCTCCCTCTCTCTCTCTCTCTCTCTCTCTTTCTCTCTCCTGCGGTGATGAGAAACCGCTATATCACGTAATGTTAGTGTCGGAAATTAACGAGTGTGACACGCCTGATCAACGCTTGTTAGTTTCTGTTAAGTATCAATACTCATAGATGACCAATACTAGCTTTGCTATTGCCTGATTACATATCATTAGCTAACATTTGTATTTCTGTAAGCTAGCACTGGTCTTTCACCAAGACACCTGCTCTGTTCTCCTCACACCACAACTCAATTTGTCTCCTCTAAACATTGTTCTGTCTAATCCTGGCCTGTCCCTGCTCTCTTGGCCGCATAGCAGGTGCATAATAACATCTGTGGTCCGTCATACGAGTGTAAATAAACATTCAAAATTTCCTCAGCGTCCGAACTGTCATTGCGAACCATTGTTTTCCTAAGGTTAAAATGGACCGCTCTCCCTCTCGTTATGTCACTTCCAGTTTTGGCGGTTTTCAGATGCGGAAGTAAAATTCTCTCACAAAAACGACTCCAGAAGCCTTAATAGCGTATTTTAAAGTATATTTTAAAGAAAGTCTAGTTCCTACATTATTTTTCTATACATCGACTCACTGGGGTCTCTAACCTGGACTATGCACTTTAAGTTGATCAAGAATTTATTCAGGTAACACTTTACTTAAAGCCTTTATGTATAATGCATTATAAAGGGTTATTAAAGGGCATAATACAGGGGTGTCAAACTCCATGAAAGATATAATGTATTACAATGCACATTATGAATAATTATAATGCATTATACCAGGGGTGTCCAACTCAGTTCCTGGAGGGCCGCAGCCTTGCAGAGTTTAGTTCCAACCCTGCTCCAACACACAAACCATGTAGTTTTTAAATAAGCCTAAATGACTTGGTTAGCTGGATCAGGTGTGTTTAATTAGGTTTGAATTTAAACTGTGCAGGGCTGTGGCCCTCCAGGAACTGAGTTGGACACCCCTGGTATAATGCATTATAATTATTCATAATGTGCATTGTAATACATTATATCTTGTCGTAAATAATTATTTCTGAATTTAAAACTCATAGTGTAAATTTGAATTGATAAGTGTTATAATGTATTAACTCTGGTTACAATTATTCATGAGATTGTAGAATGCATTATAAAGTGCATTACAAGGCATAACTAATGCATTAAAACTACTGCATTATACATAAAGGCTTTAAGTAAAGTGTTACCTTTGTTCATTGTAGAATGTATTGTTTATACCTCAGTAAATGATACAATTTTATGCAGTTTCATTTCAAATTATCTTAAAGCACAGGGGCGGGATTTTATTAAACTATTTATATACAGTGGCCAAATTGCTTTCTTCACCTTAAGATTGAAATAATTTCATAGGCTAATGTCATATAAGATTTCAACAATCCAATTAATAAAGAGGCAAAACAGCCAAAAGGCACATGCCACTTCGCCGCACATGATAAACATTTCCATTTTGACTCAGTAAGCTGATTTACACATTCAATTACTTTGCTGGTCTCCACATGTATAGAGACAGAGCTTGAATTAACAGTAAAAGAGATCTATTTGCCATTAAGCGGCCCATCATCATAACGTTAACAACTAGCAGTTTCATTAGCGCCCCAGTAAGAACATCACAGGATTCTGGAATAACAATATAGGTAATTTCCTCTCACAGCAGTTTGCAATTAAAAACGATTGTAATTATGATTATTATCATTTGTCAGTAATATTGCTAGAATAGGCAGTTACTGTGTCTTGTCAGCAGAAGCTGTTCCTCTGTATTTCACACCTTTTTTGAAACATGAAAATGTTCACCTAAAACTTTTTCTGGTAAAAACACAATTATTTTCACAAATTTAAAGGAACAGTTTAAACATTATGAGTTATTTTATTATTATTAAGCATTATTTATTCCCCCTCTTATCATTCTAAATAATTTTGAAACACAAAATTTAATTGTATTTTAATTTGTATTACTAAACTCCAAATCATTCGATAACGGCTTAAATTTTGGTCTGTTCCTATCGTATGGCTTTGGAAAATTAGAGATTTTTTTGGACAAGTCCTATGGACTTCTTTTATGATACTTGTACTATGATTTCTTTATTTATTTTTATTTATTTATTTATTTTTTTGGTAAATTGTGGCATAGTTTTGTGTTTCACAGAAGAATGAAAATACAGGAATCAAACGAGGGTCTGAAAATGAACACACACACACACACACAAAAAAAAAAAAAAAAAATATATATATATATATATATATATATATATATATATATATATATATATATATATGAACTATTCATTGACATTGGTATCATATGGCTTCAGAAGACCTGAAATATAATGAATAAATCAGACTTCTTTTATGATAATGTGATTTTTATATCTTAATCACATTCAGCTTTTAGCTGCATTGGAAAATAGCAGCTTAGATATTCGTCATAACCTCTTATTTTGTGTTTCATTGAAGAAGGATAGTTCAGAAATCACATAAGGGTTAAAAGAGAAAAAATGACAAAATCCTCTTTTTAAATTTTTTTCTTCAGTAAAGCATTCCTTTAAAGCTCACACATGTCCTAAATTAAGCCATTCTAAAGGAACAAGGAAGGTCTTCAACACGGTTCCTTACTAATAGCCATTTATGTTGGTTTCCAGGTGGACAAAATCAATTCAATTTTGAAGCACGGGAGACCTGAGAAAACAAAGCTCTTTCCTGTTGAATACGTCTTTCAATAGAGACTATAGCAGGGTTTCCCAATCAGCCTCACAGGTGCAAGTGCCTAGTGGGGTCAGAGGTCATGGGATAGCGGTCTCATTTGACACACAAGAAGTCGGCAGCCATTATAAAACTGTTGACCCTGTGGTGTTCCTACTAATAATGTGCTGTATGAAAGTGGAGGTATCCTGCAGTGGCTTCCTGGCCCTTCCTGGCTGGAAAAGCATTGTGGAATGAAAGGATGGGGAACTGGTAATGAAGTCTTTCACTCTCAAGACAAAATAGTGTGGATGAATACTTATATTCTACTAAGTGTTCTTCTGCTGATCTCGAGGGTGTAAACCTATGTTTCACATTATCCAGTTGCTTATAGACACTCTTTTGGGTGTTTCTTTAACTGTGGGCACATTCTGTCTTGTGGACATTTAAAAGACAAATTATTATTTTATTTTTTATTTTTTCCCAGTTTATTTAACCAACAAATGTCATTATATATTGTGTTTGATAACATTCTGTTGTGGTAATGCTAGAAACACATCCTAAATACATGCAATTAATAATTGTATTTCAAACTTTTTGCACAAATTTGACAAAATTAATACAATAACAACTAATACTGAAGTAATACATTCTAATACTAATAATTGGTGCACAAGCTAACCAAACTAACGTTTGCTACACACACACACACACACACACACACACACACACATATATATATACATTACAAAAAAAAAATAAAAATTGCCTGTGGTCAAAATGATACAATTAATAAACAATTTGTGTAAAAATTTATGAATATATACAGTTCATATTATAACAATTAAAAAAAAATAATAATCATTTTGTATATTTTAAGACTGGAAACTGAGCTTGAGACATTATAAAGATTATACATATTTTATCTATAAACACACACACACACACACACACACACACACACACACACATATAATGCTTTTAGCAAGGGTGTATTAAATTGATAAAAAATGACAGCAAAAATATTTATGTTACAAAAAAATTCTATAAAATTCATAGTTTGTTTTATTTTGATTCATTCATTCATTCATTCATTCATTCATTCAGGTAACACTTTAGTTTAGGGACCAATTCTGTTCTGCATGACCATATTTTAGATTCCATAATCCGGCCCCATACTTAAACTTCCTAACTTAATAAGCAGCAAATTAGGAGTTTATTGAGGCAAAAGTCATTAGCTAATAGTTAGTTAATAGTTAGAATTGGACCTTAAAATAAAGTGTGACCATTTTTCATATTAGAATAAGAAGAAAAATAATTGGCTCATAAAACTGCTCGTAGTTGAAGAAACACTTGTTTACAGAAAACGTAGATATTTTTATCCAAACATGTCTGGTCCATCAGAACCATCTATTTGATATTGGAAAGAAACGCAATCTGCAAAATTATGTACCTGAAATAGACCAAATGTGTACGTTTTTCAGCAGACATCAGCTCTTTACTTCCATTTGGACACCGTCCAGTCCTGTTAAGGCCTTGAATGGATGTTTTCCTGAACAATCAGAGAATGGCAGGAAACGTTTCAGTAAAAGCCCTGAATCATGCTCTCTGATCAGCGGTACTTGTGATGTCTGTACCCCAAATACACCTCTTATTTTCCTGAAGTGGTTTGAAAAGCTCTTGCCATATAATTGTCCATAAGAAACCATATGTGGATAGATATATATATATATATATATATATATATATATATATATATATATATATAGTTTGTGGGGCAAAATTTGTAACAAAATGCCCCACGTTTTCTTGACATCTTCCAGAGGTATCTAGAAATCAGAGATCATATTCTACATTCTTTCCACTAGATGATAAAATGTAGGTCTTATCTCTTCCAAAATCTTAATATAATATCTTCACTTATCCCCTCCTTATGCTCTGGAATGAATGACAGGTTAAAACCTCTTATCGGTCAATGGTTTATCTGTTTTACACCCCTCAAAGCACATGTGTGGGATGCATTGCAAGTCACATAGATTTCATCTCGGCCTAAGTCCCGTGACAGAATCAAAAGCTTAGGCTGAAAAACCAGCTCACATGACCTCGCCTCTCCATGAAAGACCACCAGGACCCTTAGCTTTGAAGAAACCCTAGGTCATCCCCAATTTCCCTCCTGAAAGTCCTTGGCCTTTGTCCTTCCTTGTTAAGCGAGGTTACAAAAGTGGCCCTGACCAATGAAGCACCTCACAGTGTGTTCATAATTCAGAGCTGAAATAAAGGCCTGTGGAAAATGAAGTGAAGGACTGAAGGTCTTTGCATGAAGAGGAGAGGTGTCACGGTCCTGTGCAGCGCACACACAATAGCCACACGAAGATCAAGATTAAAAGGGAATAAGGTCTTTAATAGGAGTCAGGATGAGGAGGTTCACACACAGGGTAACATCAACAATAACCGACCACCAGAACTCAAAGGACAGGAACTCATATAGGGCAGATAACGAGGGACAGACAGGTGGACACAATGAAGGTGATTAACTAATTAGACAATGAACTAATGAGAACAGGAACATAACCAAATATGGGTAAACAGGAAGGGAACACAGGCAAAGACAAAACTAGAGTTCAGAGGGTTGTGACAAGAGGAGGGCAATCTTTTGAAGACCTTGAATTTCAAAACTGGAAGGTGTAAAAATCAGTGAAACGAGATAAGGGTCGACGGTGAAGAGTGCAAAATCTTTTCTAATCATAAACCAATGAATCTTCTCTGAGTTAAAACAGATTTTACAAATCCAATTATTTCAAACAAACATTCGCGAATGAGAATGAGAACTCTGTTGTCATTTACTTGCTCTTAAGTTTGTCTTGCCAGCTTTTGTGTCCTTTTTGTGCATCATGGGCATTGTATAAAATGTCTTGTTTTCATGGAAGAAAGACGGTTAAATGGGTTTTCAATGTCAAGATGTTTCACTTTATTTTGAAAGAAATCAATATTTTTATTCAGCTAGGATGCCTTAAATTGATCAAAAGTAACAGTAAGGACATTTATAATGTTACAAAAGAGGTTTATTTCAAATAAATGCTGTTCTTTTGAACTTTCTATTCATCAAACAAGTGTCACAGCTTCCACAACCTCCTTTTTTACCTTTTATAACAGCATTTTTTTTTTTACAGTTTGGGGTCTGTAAATTGATACTTTTACACAGCAGAATGCATTAAATTGATCAAAAGTGACAGCAAAGGCATTTGCAATGTTACGAAAGACTTTTATTTCAAATAAATGCTGTTCTTTTGAACTTTCTATTCATCAAAGAATCCTGAAAAAACAGTTTCCACAAAAACATGAGGCAGCGACTGTTTTCAACATTGATAATAATAGAAATGTGTTATAGTATACTGATTTCTGAAGGATCATGTGACACTGAAGACTGGAGTAATGATGCTGAAAATTCAGCTTTGCATCAAAGGAATAAATTACATTTTCAAATATATTCAAATAGAAAACAGTCATTTTGAATTGTAATAACATTTCACAATATTACAATTTTTACTGTATTTTTGTTCAAATAAATAAACTTGGTGAGAATAAAAGACTTGTGCATGTCTTACATAGTCATTTAAACACAAAAAAAAATATCAGTGCTGATGAAAACAAATGAATGAGTTTGTACGCTAGCGGCAATGTAGCTCTAGCTCGTCCCTGAGCGCATGAACTAGCACTAACCCGTATTTCATCCATCCGCTGTGTTCCCTACAGAGATAGAGAGTGAATGAGACAGGGTTAGACCCAATCCTTTCCCGTAATGGTCACCATATGGCTAATAAAGCAGAATTCTCTGTAGTGTGTTATCCTGCGGTTAAAGCAAAGCTCAGGCTTAGTCCTGACCCTGGCTTTGTGCAAACAAATGGTTAAATAACCCTAAAAAGGGAACAACGCTGCACAAATGGGCACCTCAACACAAAGATAGGGCACAGAGCCCTGCGGTTCACATGCAAATGACCAAAAGTCTCCGCTGCAAGCGTACTAGCACAATGCAATGATTATGAGCGGAAGATAAAAAAGCAGACAGACTTAGCCTCGAGCTCACAATGAGCCAGTGAACTTAATCGACACCATCCAGCTCTATCATTTCCCCGGCGAAACTTCTTTCTTTATATTTTTGTCTTCATTTTTTTCATAGCCCTAGGAACATATTGTGAAATCTCATACCGTAGCTTTGTGTTTTCATTTTTTCCTTTCGTCTTGCCGCTAGAATGCATCCCTGAACCGTACAATTAGAATAGAGTCGAATTTGCTGCTGAATGATGAATTACGCACCTTGCACAGACAAGAGAAAGCTAGTGTCTGATAATAAAGGGAGTTTGCATTATCAAGGGAGTTCATCCTAACTAAAAAGCTATTGTGATAACAGAGGAGCTGTCACACAGTAAGCTAAAAACAAAATGAAAATCCATAGTCTACAACATGATCATATCTTACATCTTTCTTATTCACTGATGCTCCCTGATGGTGAGTACACAATCAAAAGTGAATCCTCTGCAGTGAACGGGTGCCCTCATAATGAGAGTCCAAACAGCTGATAAAAACATCACAATAATCCAATCACTCCAGTCCATCAATTAACATCTCATGAAAATAAAAATATGAAATTAAAATCCTCTGTTCGTAATAATGCTTACTCCAGTGAAAAAGCTGTCTTGTCTGAATCAGGAGAGAAATATGCACAGATCAAGCAGCATTTACAAGCAAAAACAGTTCTAAACTAATATGTGGATGGATTTTGATGTGAGAGGACAACAGGAAATTGCCCTTTCATTGGTGAAAGCAGTATTATGGATTATGGACTCATTATTTTGGCCAGAAGCAATGGTTTAAATGTTAAAATGCCTTAACAATGGATTTGTTTCTTACAAACAGACAGTTTTTTTTTTTTTTTTTTACTTCAAAAGATGTTAATTGATGGACTGGAGTGGTGTGGATTACTTGTGGATTATTGTGTTTTTTTTGTTTTTTTTTCAGTTGTTTGGACTCTCATTCTGATGGCACCCATTCATTGCAGAGGATCCATTAGTGAGCAAGTGATGCTACATTTCTCCAAATCTGATGAAGAAACAAACTCATCTACATTTTGTAGGGGTGAGTACATTTTAAGCAATTTTTTGGGGAGTGAACTATTCCTTTAATGTAACGCATATTTGTCATTCATACATACATAAATGTGTTTTAAATACACAATCAAATCAAATTTGTTTCAATGTCATACATTTTAACGAACTGAATATTGCCACAGCTAGCCATATTTTACCAATGTTCACACTTTATAACTTAATGTTCATTGTTTTTACAATGAACAGATTTATGCTGATTCTAAATTATTTGAATAAATGCATTTTGAAAATATGGTTATTTAAATAAATTCAAATTAACCAAGTTAATAATAAACTATGCCATGTATTTTATTTTATTTTATTTATTTATTTCTTTTTTGGGTGTGGATATTTTACTTTCTGTTTCATTTATGTACTGACAAATATGCATCACTTTAAGTTTAAAACTGTGTAAGCCAAATCAAAGAACATTTTATATGCAAATTATTCACAAATACTCAAAAATAATTTAATTTCTAATTAATCAAGTTAATAATAAACTATGCCATGTTTTTATTTTTAGTTTATTTATTTATTTATTTATTTATTTATTTATTTCACTTTCTGTTTCATTTAAAGTAATATGCATCACTTTAAGTTTAAAACTGTGTAAGCCAAATCGATGGACATTTTATATGGAAATTACTCACAAATACTCAAGAATATTCACTAAGACAGTCCTTACATGATTCAGCACAAGTGAAGGGCCTTTCAATGCACCGCATCCACCTAGTGACCATCAGGGGGCGCCATCACACTCTCACCCACTGAGCCTCTCTTGTCTTGAGGAACGTGTTTCGCTTGTAAATGTGCGTGTGGGGCGTGTGCGTATTTTCAAGGGGGAGAGAAAATGACTGTGAAAATTACCATGTTGTTTATTTTCAGAGCAAAGAATTCTTACAGTGGCTGGAAAAGTCTGAATGGTCCCAGACAAGGGGAAAGACTGATCAATATCTAATCAGAGGGCGGAGGAAGAGGTGTTTGTGCGCTGCAGACAAACACATAAAACTCTGCTGCCCATCCACAGATGAGAAAGTGAGATGGAGTGAGCGTGAGGAGAACAAAAGAGATATTACGATTCGATTAACACAATCTTTACTTCTAAAAACACTTAGTGTGTATAAGAGAGAAATCAGAACATGACGTAACGTGGAGATAAGTTTCATATTATCGACTGTGACCTAGCTTTAAAATCAACATTGAGTCAAAAATTACCCTATTTACTGTCTTAATGCATGTTGCTGGTTTTTATTTGCTTCACCTTTAAAAGGGGTCAGTAATATTGTTTTTAAAGTAATAATTTTATTCAGTAAGGATGCATTAATGCAGTAATTTAACTGTTTTTAACATTGATAATAATCAGAAATGTTTCTTGAGGAGCAAATCAGCATAGGCCATTAAAATGTTTTCTGAAGGATCATGTGACAGGACTGGAGTAATGATGCTAAAAATTCAGCTTTGCATCACAGGAATAAAATACATTATAAAATATATCCACAGAGAAAACAGTTACTTTAAATTGTAATAATATTTCACAATTTCATATTTTTAATGTATCTTTCTTTCTTTTTTCTTTTTTTCTATAATAAATAATAATAAAATAAATGCAGTCTTTGTGAGCATAAGTGAGCATAACAAATATTATTATTATTAATAATAATAATAATAATAATAATAATAATAATAATAATAATAATAATAATAATAATAATAATAAAAACTTACCGACCCAACCTATCGGTATTTTGAATAGCATTGAAATTCATATATCATGATAATAGTGGTACTTAGAGTAACTTTCAAAAATACCATGGAACAATCACAGTATATTAATATTGATATTAATACAATAGTATTAATGATGGTAGTAGATAATATACTGTGATTGATTTATTGATTGATTGATTGATTGATTGATTGATTGATTAAATCTAATTCATTCTACTGCCACATGGTTTTTGGTTAAAGAAAAATGTCAATATTAGATTTCTCTATTTTGTGAGTGTTACAGAAAGTGACACCAAAATGCAGTTGCTAGGACATTCTGGATGGTTGCTAGGCAAATGCTTTCTGGTTCTGCTTTCAGATTGGCCCAGTTCGCTTCTTAAAATCTAAAAGTGTAAATCATTTTTGTCCATTTTATCATCATCAACAACAACAACAACAACAACAACAACAAAAAAGAGCTAGTTTTGGAAAATTAGGCATGAGCAAACGTTATAATGCCACTAATAACCTATAATCTATATGCAACCTCAAACTTCTGGTCTGAATGCATTAGCACTTAATCTTATGATGTACCTTAGTTAAGTTCAACAGAAGCATGAAGATTGTAGACGGCCATTAGTGGACCACTTCTCCGTCTGCTATCACAGAACACTGACCTAGTTCCCATTCAAACGCAGCGTGTGAAGTCGAGCAGGCTTGATTTCCGTGTCAGATAGGAGATAATGTGGAAACTACGCCTTGCATCTCTCTCCAGCGAGTACAGGACATCAAAAGGTACCCAAGTGACTGTTTCACAGCCCTCTGATTCTATCGCCAGACACGATGTGTTACAAAAGTCTCTCTCTCTCTGGATGTCTGGGGACTGCATTTCCTCAAGTCTCACTAGACTGCCTTTTTACATCCAGTGTAATGGCAAGACACTTTGATTCAAACTCTGCTCCATTAATTGGTGTGTTTTGGTGACCCATCATTATGGTTCAAGCACAAGTAGCTACACTCTGAAGTGTGAGTTTGTGCATACTTCCATTGGTGTAAACAACTGATTAATTAAGTGAATAATATGTATAAAGCATTTGAAATAATGCCTATATAATATAATACACAGGGGTGCACATAAGTACTATGCAGGTGCGCTTGCATGACCAAAATAAAAAGGTCTTATAATGTACAATTACCATTTTAGATAGACAAACTGTATTGTATAAGTTTTCTATTCAAACTGAAAGCATAAATCGAGGCTACCCGCTGCCATTTTCAAAGCACAATGCAAAACTGTGACATTTCATTCACAGACGCTCTTCAGTTGGCAGTGCTAAACCCAGCAGCGCATATACTCATTTGCCGGCAACCTGCCAAAATAAAAGCTTATATATATATATATAATTATTATTATTATTATTCTTATTAAAAATTATTATTAAAAATAAAAATATTATTATTAAAAATGTATTTTTTTATAGTCATATTTAATGGGTCACACTATGTGCAGTGTGAGGGTCAAACCAAATCTCCAGGTGCTCTTATGAGAACCAGGCTGAAAAACTTATGTGCACCCCTGATAATATAATATAATATAATATAATATAATATAATATAATATAATATAATATAATATAATATAATATAATATAATATAATATAATATAATATAATATTTTAGTTTATTAAAAAAGTACTATTAGAATACTTGTATTTACTGAATAGCTATACATACATATATGAAAATATGTAAAACTGAGCTTCAGAACAGAGCATTTTTTTTCATCCATATTCATGTTTTGTGTAACATCATGTTTTCAAGCTGTTTTTCTTCCGAAACTGCAGAATGACACAAAATGCCATTTGATTGAGCCCAGAGGCAATACGAGTTTAAAAATGAATGAAATATTTTGGGATTTTGACGTGACTTTGCTAAACTTTTCCAAACAGCTCTAATGAGTCTCACAAAGTCGGCGTCATTTCCTTGACACAAGCTTGTAAACTTTCCCAAAACGCGCTTTCCAGATATCTTTCAGGCGTATAATAAGTATTCAGCCTCTTTGTGTGTCTTTCTTGCTCTCCGAATCTATTCTGAAATACTCAACACTTTTTCCTTCTATTTATTTCCCTGCTCCTTTCGTGTTTCTTGGTATTTTCTGTCCATACGTTTTCCTCCTCACGCTTCCACTCTGCTGAAGTGATGAGATTTTGCATTTCTAGGCAATGATCCTGGTGGTTGCTTACATATGGTGGTATGTTAGCAGCAGAGTTGGGTATAATATACTGAGTAACACGTTACTGTAATCTAATTACTTTTCCTGGTAACGCAGTAAAGTAATGAGTTACATTTTAAATTTATGTAATTTGAATACAGTTTCTTATGTCAATAAAATTATGTTACTTAAGTTACAAATGCAGTGTTTAAAAAAAAAAAAAAAAAATGAAATCATGTTTTGTGCATCAGTATGCCCTTTAATAAATCACTGGAGAATGCGAGCTAAAATGAGAGTCCTACAACATTTAGATGCAATGAAAGGTTGCCTATCATATTTCAAAATGTTGCACTCGACATATTTTAGTGTGGCATTATAGTTTGGGAAACGTTCAACAAGTGAATGTGTACAAGTTTATGTCACAGTAAAACTAATAAAGTAAAAAATAATGACTCATCAGAATAAGATCAACCGCTGGATTAAACCACGTCGGCATCACAATTCAAGGCTTATTCCTCATAGCGCATCTTCTTCCAAAAACAAAAAGTAGCAGAGATGAACTTGAATCTTTCTACAGAGGTGATATGAGCGTTTACATGTTCGCGCGTCTCAAGCTTGGTTTCGCGTGGATGATTATCTTGTAGCACGCGATGTGCGCGGGCATGATCACATTATAGGTGAGCTCCGACGGAAAAGAAGACTGGACCTCGCGTTGGTTTCATACGGATTATTTTATCAGAGAATATTTGTTTTCAACATGACTTACTTCATTTAATAATAGACACTTCAAGTTTTCTTCAGATATAGGCCTACTGTATTTCTCATGTCATGTTAGTTCATTCAAGTGACTTGTTTCAGGAAGATATTCATGGAGACTGAGAATGCAGAAAGCGCACCCTATTTGTTTTCTTTATTTTACAAAACCAAAAAAAAAAAAAAGAAAAAAAAGAAAAAAAAAAGTTTTGTTGGGATTGAATCAGGTTATACAAATAATAGGCTTACTTATGTAATTTTTTCAGTCAGTATGAAATTAATGAAAGAACTATGAATTTCTCTTTGTAGTGTATTTTTACACTTTTAAGTTACTTGAAAGTAATTTAGTAATCTGATTACTTATTAAATGCAGTAATCAGTAATGTAATCAAATTTCAATTTTAAAGAAGTAATTAGTAATTTGTAGTGGATTACTTTTTTTTAGTAACTTACCCAACACTGGTTAGCAGACAGACGGATCTTTGATTACATGGAGCAAGAGTTGTTGGGGGCTGTTATGACAACATGTTCAATTACACTTGTCTAAAGAAGGATCCGTTCTAGACAAATTACTGCAGGAGGATTTATGTGCATTCAGAGTTACTGAATTGAGTTGTCAGAAATCAGTGGGAAAAGCACCCTATATTCTTTAATGCATGTTCAACACATTGTGTATGATTCATCACTGAGTGTTATTTCTAAGAAAACAAATTTTTGTCTTTGTAATCTTTTATGAAAATGTAATAAGCTGTTCTGCCTCTGAAACAGCCTTCCCGCTGATGGGACTTGTGGGTAATGTATAACCAATAGCCATAGACAAACTCACATTCAGTTCTCCATTCTGGTATAAAATGCCCACTTTTCATGAGCCAATCAATTCATGATGGATAAAATCAAGTTCTGCCTTAAATGTTTTCTTGTTAAATATATTGCTTCACTTAGAAATGCATTACTCACAGTAAAAGCAAAAACAGTGGCTTACTGGTTTAATAAAAAGGAGGCAAAAGTAATATAGGTAATACTTTAGATTAGTGAAAACATATTCAGTATTAACTACGAGTTTTCCTTCAATAAACTCCTCATTTGCTGCTTATTGGTAATAAGTGAGGCAGTTGTTGTAGTAGTTTAGTTTAGCTATGGGTAGGGTTAAGGGATCTAGAATATGGTCAGGCAGAATAAGACACTAATATGTGCTAATACTAATAAACAGTACTAATAAACAGTTAATCTTTCTATGATTCATCACGTATTAATGGTGCTTGCTAATCACTTTTGTAAAACTTTTGCTACAGACATGAATATCTCAAAATGCTCAAAATATCTCTAAATTTTATTTTATTTTATTTTGTTTTGTTTTAAAAAATCCCACTAACTTAATTGAAAGTAGGCACCTGAGTCAAAATATCACACCCTAGCAACCACATAGCAATAGACTACCAAAAACACTCAAAATGTCTTAGCAACCAAAGCAGCCAGCCACAATAACCTAGAAGCATGTCGGTGAGTTTGAAACAGGCAAACACCACTTACATTTCCACAAAAAAATATCAAAATCTAGTTTTTAATACCAAGCCTTTTAAAACAAGTAATTGTTCCCAGTGGCTGACAACTAATCCATTCATGACACGCTGTACGCTGAATCTGCTCTGCTGTTTGCAGTCTCATTGGAGTTATTGTCATCACGGCTATTGTCAGGACAGCCGTTGCGTGGCATAATTAGGAATCGCTTGTCTAGTGCCTGTCCCGGCCCTGAAGGGCTGGAGGAGCAGAGGCGATGAGACCTGCACGCCTCATTAACGCTGCTTAATTAATACCCTCAATATTTATTCTTTAATCAAGTCCTTTTGTGTCAGGCTCTCCTCCGTTCTCCTGACGCTCTCCTCCGTTGGGCCAAAACACTTTGTCGGTGTCATCGCTGTTGTACTGAATCAATGCAGCAGTAGATTCACGCTGCATATTGAACACGGCTGTCACTGAGCTATTTTCTTTTTATAATAAGGCCTAATTACTAATATAGATGTTACTAGGACATTTTCAAGCAGTTTATATAGTGATATCGTCTTTAATGTTGTGAGGCTAATTATTTGTCAGACTAGCACTATTCTGTGGCTCTGTTCAAAAGAAAATATTTGGTTTACTTACTACACAGGCAGCTGCCTAGTAAGGGAACATCTGAACTGAAACCTCAAAAGTGACGATGAAAAAGCTTATGTGCCATATACAGTAAAAACTCCCTTTAAGTGACTTTCAATTGAGTTTGCCATTAGCATGATACTCTAATAATAAATAATAATAACAATTTTATTGATATTTTTAGATTCTGAACGTACAATAAAAATATTTATAATAAATATAATTATTTCAATTTTTTTCACATGTCTCATTGCAATGCATTTAGTTATTGTCTAGCTGAGAAAAGAAATCACTATACTTACGAATTACATTAGTTTGCTTGATCGTGTTTCAGTCAGCACACTTAACTTAAAGCATCACAAAAAAATTAAAAAGCTAAATAATTAAATTATAAACAAAATAAAAATATATCTAAAAATTACAAATAAAAATATTATATATATACATATATATATATATATATATATATATATATATATATACACACACACACACACACACACACATATATATATATATATATATGACATCTGAAGATAAATTAAAAAAAAAAAAAACATTGCACAGAAAGCATTCCTAATATGCAAGACCTTTATTTGACCCTTATTTATTTATTTATTTATTTATTTATTTGTTTGTAAAAAAAAAATACATATCGTATTTCAGCCATCTAAAATTATCTAAATAAAATAGAGTGTACCAAAACAAATAGCTTCATATATATATATATATATATATACTAATTGCGAATGCACCAATCTGAAACCCCCAAAGCAGTTGTTTTCAACAACTCAATACAGAACAAAACTAAATACCTCTCACTAAACCCCTCAGAGTCATGCTGGGGTATACATTAATATTTAATGCACTGGCTGGGATAATAAACTCCACTGCAAATCAAGGCAGTGGCAATGCCACGGCAGAGAATTTCATTAATTGGTTTCCTTCGAGTGGTTGCTCGATCAGTCAATTATACACTTGCCACAAATCCCTTACAAAGGAAGAGAAGTCGGCTCCGCTGCCAAGTTCCCTGAAGATAAGAGGCCTAGAAGAGGACGACGTGCACTGAAGCTTGGGAATTTCAGATGTAGGAATCTCACAAGTTTGACTTCTGCACGGAGAACTCTTTTCTGGTGTTCAGATGTGAGCAGATTCAGGGCTGTCTGTATTGTATCAAGGAAGGGAAGATGCTCGCACATATAAATGCTTTGAACTAACGTGACAGAACTGCACTCCAGTAGATTAATGATCTATAGAACTTGGCTTTGCTGATGTTTGCTGTATAATTGTTTATGCAGACATCCACAGAATAAGCAATTAGTCGGCTAATGAATTATGACAAATATGAATTTTAAATATTTTAAGTGGCGCTGACGTGCAAATAACATCTTTTAAACTGTCATTGGTCTTCAGTTGTATCACTCACACTCTCAATATTCAAAACGCATGTTACAAAGAATGGTTTACAATGCAACGCTTGTCTAACCAAGTGATTCTCAAATGACTTTACTGGTTTCAAGTGGCAACTCAACACACTCAACTCATTTAGCACAGAAAACTAAACAAATATGTCCTTAAAATCAGACATTTTTATTATATGACACTACAGTTCAAAAGATGTTTTAATGTTTTTGAAAGAAGTTACTTAAGCTCACCAAGGCTGCATTTATTTGATCAAAAATACAGTAAAAACAGCAATATTTTGAAATATTGTTACAATTTAAAATAACTATTTTCTATTTGAATATATTGTAATATGCAATTTATTCTAATATGATGATTTACTGCTCAAGAAACATTTCTTACTACCAGTGTTTGAAAATAAAACATTTATTGGATTTTTTTTCCCCCTGTAACAATGTCACTTTTGATTAATTTAATGCATCCTTGCTGAATGCAAGTATTAAATTCTTAAAAATATCTTACTGACCCACATTTTTTGAACATTAATGTATAACTAATTGAGCTATTTT
Source organism: Spinibarbus caldwelli (assembly GCA_039654775.1). NCBI lineage: Eukaryota > Metazoa > Chordata > Actinopteri > Cypriniformes > Cyprinidae > Spinibarbus > Spinibarbus caldwelli. The sequence continues at coordinate 5,705,375 of CM077225.1, read as the reverse complement.
TTCTATTATGAATTATATATTATAAGTTATATTAATATATAACATATATTATGATTATATCTTTTAATATTGACATTTTTTGTCAATTTTTTTTTTTTATTTGACATTTTTTATTTATTTATTTCATGGATTGAGTGGATGGACAGCATTTTCTCCCTTTTAGAAGTAGAGAAACATTTGTTTTGTTGTCCTAACTGTGATTAGTTTCAGATTATTATTTGTATTTGGCATTGCTTTCTCCATGCCAGCCACGACCTTAAAAGACCTGTGACCCATTTTTAGATCACGACCCACCACTTTTTAAATAATATCTCTCATTTTAATCAGTCCCGTTTGTGCAAAACGAATCCAACGCGTTTGTGGATGTGGGTGGCAAAGGTATCAGAGAAAATGTGAAGTTTGGGGTGGCAAATGCAATGCAGTTTAAAAAAAAAGCCAAACAAAAACAAAACATAATTAGCTTTCACAGTAAAACCATGCATGTGTGACAATTACAGCAACTGTATCTAGGCAACGTAAGCTGGCTATTAGGATTGTGCTGTTGTTCGTACCCACTAGCTGTGGAAGTGCGCATTGTTCTACAATGTACTGTCATACAAACCTTTAATTACCAGTGTCATGTTACAATAAGCACTCGCATTGCATTTGCAGACGAATTGCTTAGGCATATTTTACACCGTTAGTGTACACAATAGCACTCTGATGAGATCATTAATTCATTTTTTGCAGGATGCTTGAATTATGCAAAGAACGGCTGGTGATTTTTACTTGCTCATCCCTTTCAACTCCCTGCAGACGGGAGAAAAAATGAGTCGGACTCCTTCACTGCCTACTCGACGGATTGTTTTGGCTCTCTATAGACCTTATATTCACAACTTGTGTACTAAGAAATTATATGAGCAAAAATGGTGTGTGTTTGTGTGTAATGCCCTTCATTGGCCCTGAAAAGGCTATTAAAATAACAGTTCACCCAAAAAACAATTCAGTCATGCCAAACTATTATTACAGATAAAGTAAAAAACAAAAAAACAAAAAAAAAAAAACATAAGAACACATGAAGTGAGAGTAAATGATAACACAATTTTCATTTCAGAGATTAATTGTTTCTTTAAAAGAATAGTTCACAAAACAAATTTAACTAGATGAGTCTTCATCAGAACAAATTTGGAGAAATGTAGCATTACATCATTGCTCACCTCTGCAGTGAATGGGTGCCGTCAGAATGAGAGTCCAAACAGCTGATAAAAACATCACAGTGATTCACAAGTAATCCACACCACTCCAGTCCATCAATTAATGTCTTGTGAAGTGAAAAGCTGCGTGTGTATAATAACCAAATCCATTATTACTGCATGTTAACTTTAAACAATCACTTTTGGCCAAAATATGATTACACAATTCATAATAACCTCCTTCCATTAAAAAAGTCCATCCTCTGTTGTCCTCTCACATCAAAAATCCATGCACATATTTGTTTAGAACTGTTTTGGACTGTTTTCACATGTAAACAGTGCTTGATCTGTGCATATTTCTCTACTGATTCAGACGAGACACCCTTTTCACTAGAGAAAACAATGTTATTGATAGTGTACTTTTAGAGTATTTTAGCTGGAAGGAACAGTTTGAAGTTAAACATGTCTTAATGATAGATTTGTGTTTGAAAAACATGCAGCTTTTCACTTCACAAGATGTTGATTGATGGACTGGAGTGGTGTGGATTACTTGTGGATTATTGTGATGTTTTTATTAGCTGTTTGGTCTCTCATTCTGACGGCACCCATTCACTGCAGAGGATCCATTGGTGAGCAAGTGATGGAATGCCACATAAAAGAAACACATCTACAATTTGTATTGCCTGAGGGTGAGTAACTTTTCAGCCAATTGTCATTTTTTGGGTGAACTCTTCCTTTAAGGCCTATGACATGAAGTAGAGAGTGAGGAACATTGTTTTGTTCTCTGAAAATAGCAGAGGAGTTTTGGGGGTTTATTGTGCATGAATATTTCACAAGCTAGAGGTCCATTCATTTCTTTTGACTTCTGCTTGGGTTCAGCAATCTCCTCAGACCAAATCTACTGAGAAAACACCAGCACAACACAAACTGAATGAAAAGTACTACCAAAGTCATGAAATCAAGGGAGCACTGAGATGTATATGAAAAATGTGTTTGCAAAGTGCCACGACTTTTATTAGAGATTATGTCTGCCTAGATTTTCATATCTGATGCCTTATGAAGATGACAAATCATTCTCACACCCTTAGGAAGTGACTGTGAAAGAAATAGATGAACACTGATAGCAACTGTCTGGTGTCAACGCTAATGTCGTGTCCATTCATCTAAGTAGCTGACACCTTCTTCGTGCAACACATTAACTCATTCATGTTAAATAATTAGGCATATCTTAAATTCAAATCAGTTCCTTATCTATATCAACCTAGCAGCTTTTTTTATGAACACAGCATCAGAATGAGAGCTGATCTAAGTCTGGAAGTGGAATTCACTAGTTGCCAGAAGGCTGCTCACAGGTCGGAAATAACAGCTAAACCTGAAGACGGGAAAACATGTGCATTTGGGAATTAAGTATAGGAGCTGGTTTGCCCTGTTTGCATTCACTTACAGAAAAGCATCGTAGTACTGCAATGGTGTGTTTATATATTTATTTATAGACATGTAACATGGTAATGCAATACTCTGACCTACCTTTGAGTAGCATATCTAAACCTTATAATATAAGGATGAATTTCACACACACACACACACACACACACACACACACGCGCGCGCACACACACACACACACACACACACACACACACACACACACACACAAATATCCATGTATATATTTCACCAGCTAAAAAATTGTCTAATTTCTATCTTATGCTGTAGTGTGTCAGTAGGAAATATCAGTTTACATTTCCAAACATTCATTTTGCCATTAATTGTAATAATCCAGTGAGATTTTTGTTTGCACAAGGAGTCTGACAACAACCAGTGCTCCACACAGAGATCATTGTCTCCAAGATGCTTCAAGAAACCTACCTGCAAAGTTACCTGAAAAACTATGCGCAAGTGCACCTAATTGAGTTAATAGAAGTTAATTGATAAAGAAAATCTATTTATGACATTATTTTTGACAGGATCCTCATTTTACAGCATTTTTACACAATTGCCTAAAACTTTGAACAGTACTGTAGCTTTGCAGGCAGGTTTCTTGAATTATCTTGGAGACGTTGCCACAGTTCTTCTGGATTTAGTCTGTCTCAGTTTGTTCTGTTTCTTCATGTCATTCCAGACAGATTGGATGATGATGAAATCAGATCTCTGTGTGGAGAACTGTCAGACTGCTTGTGTAAAAAAAAATCTCACTGGATTATTACAACTGAATTGCAATAATCCAGTGAGATTTTTGACAAAATGAATGTTTGGAAATGTAAACTGATATTTCCTACTGACACACTACAGCAAAAGATAGAAATAACTGACTTAAAACTATTTTTAGCTGGTGAAAATACTAGGGTTCTAATAATTTTGGCCACCACTGTATATTTGACACACACACACACACACACACACACACACACACACACACACACACACACACACACACACAAACACACACACCATTAAATACATTAATAACATTTGCAAAATAAATAAATGTTTGTATTTAAAAAACAAACAAACAAAAAAAAAACATTTATATTTAATTTCAGATATGTATGTTGTGTTGTGTTTGTCACAAAATTATATCTTTTTTTCTTTTCTTTAAAGTTTGTAGTGAAATGTGTGTTTTGTGAGATTCACCCATATGAATACAGTAATCATTCAGTGCCATGCTATATATCAAAGCAGCACAGGATTAACATCCGATACTATCATTGTACCATGGCACCTCAATAGTACTTTTGTAAAGGGATGTTTATTGCTCCGCGACTGGTGAACACGCTGGGAGTCCATGAGCATATAATACCTGTTCTCTGCAGCTCCCACCTGCACATTTGCTAATAGTAGCATTGAAACCACTGACTTATATGTGCTGACTCATGCACAACTACTCATCTCATATTCACATTCGGCAAATGCCGTAATCGGTCTTAAAAACACCCCAACTTGGGAGTAAGTGCACCTCAGAGATAAGCTTTTCCAATTCACCTTCTCTCAACCGGCCAGGTAAGTTCTCAGGTTTGCGGCTTAGACCGTGATATGAAATAAATCAGGCCTCAAAGCAAGAGAAATAAATTGTATTTTTCAAAGCCTTTCCCTTATGGAAACAGATTTACTCTTTTTCTTTCTCCCTGAGCCCCCTTCTTCCGACTCCAAAGAAATAGTGCTCCATGGCGGCATGGCTAATCCTCCTACCAAAACATTGTGAAATTAGAAATTGGCGGGACACAAAGATTCCAGTGTGAACTCGGGAGCCGTTTGAAAGGGCTTGAATGACTAAAGAGGTTGCCGGTGCACTTGACAGGAAACCGTACCTATTGATTGCGGTGCAAAGTAGATTTCCTACCCTGCATTGTTGGCCTCTAAACCTAAAGCAGGGTATTTTTAGCTCTCGCCATCCCAGCCAACACAGAGATGAATGTTTTAAAAGCAGGCGTAGGGGAACCCATAAAGGGATCCCTGATTGATTTCTGCATAAAATCTGCAACGGTTATGCAACGGTTATGCAGTACCAACCAGAAAATGACATGAAGATTGACACATCTGTTGCATGGATAGAAGCTTGAGTTGAAGCGGTTAAAAATGTGTGTTTTATCAATGCATGTCTGCTGGTTTTGCTTTAGGATCCCTATTATACACTTGACATCTAGTGGCAACCCAATACAGTCTCAGATACACTTTCAGAAAAAAAGGTACAAAAGCTGTCACCGGGGCAGTACCCTTTCAAAAGGTACGTTTTAGTACCTCAAAGGTACATATAAGTACCTAAAGTGTACATATTAGTAGCTAAATGGTACATATCAGTAACTTTTGAAAAGGTACCACCCCAGTGACAGCTTTTGCATCTTTATTTCTGTACAAAACTAAACAACAACGTACTTCTAAATCTAAAACAACAACAACAACAACAATAACCTAACAATATGCTAAACTGCACTACCATTAAAAGGTTTTAAAATAAGACTCTTATGCTCACCAAAGCTGCTTTATTTGATAAAAATACAGTAAAATCAGTAATATTGTGAAATATGATTACAAAACTGTTTTCTATTTGAAAATATATTTTAAAACTCATTCCTGTGATAGCAAAGTGGTTAAAGATAAGGTGCATGTTGCCTCAGGCCTGTTATAAGAAAATATAGTCAGGGTCTCCCTCATTAACCTTTGAAAGATTGCGTTTCTCAGTGGAACAACTTCTGCTCTGATAAATTGTGAAATAAAGTAGTTACCCGACTGCTGGCAGTATACGAATATAGACGTGTTTTATAGCTAACCTTGCTTCAGTTACCTCCCACACTCTGTTTTTTCCCCCGAAAAACTCAAGCTGAGTTAATGGGGTAATTTAATTACCTTTCCTGTAAACAACAGCTTCCTCCACCGACAGCATCCACTGGATGGCACTGTGATCTTTTCCGAGCTCCCACTCTTTTTCTCCCTCCTCCTCCTCCTTTTTTTTTTTTTTTTAATATAAAACAAAGTAATTGCCTGCGGCACAGTTCAGAAAGCTGCAGCTACAACTGACGCAGATCTTTCAGAGGCAGTCAATCATTATTCATCAGAAGAGCGTGCCTCTGTGTTATTTGTGCAGTCTTGTGCTTTAAATGCAACCTAATGCCGGCCGAGTGCGGGCTACAGGTGAGCTGTCAGTGTCTCCTTGGCACCATTCATCACGCAAGTCACCCGTTAATAACGGATGGTAAGATGATAAATTCCACGGGTTTTGAGTCTTTTTACATTCTCAGCAGTGGAAAGTCTAGTGGCTGGGGCCGGAGGGATCGACGCGGAGGAACTTTGCTGACTTTACGTGCTTGCTCACATAAACCCTGGCAGTGGGCTAATTAGTACGGGATTGTCATTACCGCATGATGCGGAGACAGACAGACACCGATGACAGAAGAGAAGAGTCTGTGATGGAGAGAGAGGAAATGTGAACGCGAGAGAGACTGGTAGAGCTCATCCCTGCTTCAGACAGAACGAGAGAGATAGAGAGAGAGAGAGAGAGAGAGAGAGAGAGAGAGAGAGAGAGAGAGAGAGAGAGAGATAAAAAGATAGCGATAGACTTGCAAGAGTGTGTAGGAAGGTCGCATGCACATGCGCACACGCAAGCACATCACTCTCTCTTTCAGCATCACCTCCGTGATCTTCCTCCATCTCTTCTAGTTTTTGCTGCAAATCCTGTTTCTCAAAACAAGCCAAACGACTTCCTCTGCTACGATTGGGAGTTTTCCTAGGTGGGCGACCATCTGGAAAACACGCATCATAGGATGAGTGAATTGACCTGCGTTTTGATCAGTGGGTCTCAGCTGGTTTTGCTTTAGGATCCCAATTTTACACTGGGCAGCATCACATAGCGACCCAAGGCGGTGTCAGAATTTTTAAGGGTACAAGAAAGACTAAACTAAAATGTACATAAAATCTATATATTAACATGAATGGCACAGACCCAACAATATGCAGAACTATTAACATACACTACCATTCAGAAGTTGTTGAAATAAGTCTCTTATGCTTTAAATACAGTAACATTGTGAAATGTTATTTAAAATGACTGTTTTCTATTGTAATATAGCCTATTTTAAAATGTAATTTATTCCTATGATGCAAAGCTGAATTTTCAGCATCATTACTCTGGTCTTCAGTGTCACATGATCCTTCAGAAATCATTCTAATATGCACTCTAAAAAATGCTGGGTTAAATATGGACAGAAGCAGCGATTGGGTTGTTTTGACCCAGCAGTTGAGTTAAATATTTAACCCAGCCTTCTGGATAGAACCCAACCGCTGGGTCAAAACAACCCAATTGCTGGTATATATATATATATATATATATATATATATTTTTTTTTTTTTATTAGAAACTGATTAAAAAATCGTTTTAAAAATAGTTTTAATAACAAAGGTAACAATATTGCTCACAATATTATCAATAATATAATGAAAGAATATTAATACAAAAAAAAAAATTAAGATGATCAGTTTACTAGGCTAATATTTAATCGTTTATTAAAAGTTAAGAATTATTGATAATTTAATAAAAAATTAAGCAATTTAAAACAATTCAAATTTAATAATTTATTCACAGGTAAGGATATTATTATTAATTGTAATCAAAATAATACATTTAATAACTAATAATTATTAGTTAAAATTAGTAATCATCCACAAACATTTATATGACTTACCAATATTAACAATCATATGATTACTAATATATGAACAATATTCCCATCTTTAAGTCATTGCTTAAAGTTTTGTGATATAAATGCTTTGGAAAGAATCAGTTCAAAAAAATGATTCATTTATCAAACATAACTCTGCAATGCGACAGGAAATTTACTTTACGACAGGCACATTCCTTAGCTAGTTATTTAGTACCGCTTGAGAGAAATGGCAGATTCAGAATGATCAATTTCATCAGACTAAATTATCTGTTACTTTGGAGACTCTCAAAAAAGTCCACATTTGAAGCAATACTGCTTCACACAGCCAAATGTCTGATTTGATGAGGAGCAGTCCAAGCAAAAGAAAGGTCAAATACATAGAAAGACACCCACAAGATCAACACAGCAGAGAGGAAAGGAAAACAGAAAATCTGAATTGTAAAGCAACACGCAGAATTGCAGGTTTTAGGGTCTCAGAGCAACTTTACTTGCAAATTTCAGTATATCCAGCTATGTTTGACTTCTAAAATGAACTGGGGAAAAACACACACACAAAGGAAACAAAACATGCCCACAGTCAACATTTCCAACAATAACTTATCCTCAGTATAACCATGTAAGACATATAAACTGACCAAACAACATTATTAGACTAACCAATCTTTTCTCGAGGGGAACTTGTGACAGAATGAGTCATTCTACGGTGCAACGGACAAGTAATTTAATGATCAGAGAGTTCATATAGAACCCATTTAAAAAAGCCAAAAGGGATGCTAAAGTTCATTTTGGAAACAACAAACAGACTATCAAAGATTAAAAGCTACCAAGAAAATTCAATAACCTGGTATAGAAAACTTTTCAAGTTTAGGATGAGAGGTTTGATGGATGTCGATCTCACCCTAGCCTTGCTTCCTACAGTTCCCATCTCAAATTTTCCATGGTAACACCGACTTTGCTGATTGGCGGATCATGTTTTGAGATTGTGAGTAGTCTGATACTTAACATAGTACTTATGCTTTGTAACGCTAAATCAATTTCGCTAAGAGATTCTGTCATTTCTACTTTGAGAACCCTACTGTTGAGCTCTTCAGCGTTTCTCCTATGAGACCGGTTCCCCCAAAACATATGCCAGATGTCCTCTAGTAAGTAAGCAGTCATTTAACAGATGCTTTTAATTTCTATTTCGAAAAAACTCACTTTAGCTGCGTCACATTGGCAGTGAAAGAAATGGCTCACAGGCTCAAATCATATGGAAGAGTCTCACAGCATGACAGAAAATGATTCCCACTTGTGCTTTAGTAAAGAACTAACACCTATTAGACAGATGAACCAACCTTTCATCTCCTTGTTTGTGTGCATTACTTCACTCTCGAGAAGAGCGCTCGACCTTAAAGAGTGTTCAATCGAAATGCTGCCCAATGGGGCTCACACTTGTCCAGCAGACCTTTAAGGTTTCTCACTTTGCATAATGATTAGTAAGAAGTGAACTGTTCATTTGTGACCTGAAGATGAAGTGGATGTCAGCGTGGAAATGGTCATGCTTCCATGCTGTTGTCTTTTTTTGGTCACACAGCCACGATTATGATAAACTACTTTGATCAGGTAATCCCAGAAGAAATTTTCATAACTCAGAAGTTGCCGTTCCATAGTTCGGGATACTTAATGTGTTATTTAAAAACTGTATCTCAGATTTTTCTTCTAGTTTCTTCGGAGAAACTGAAATGCAAATTACACCATTATGGATATACAGTTAAAATACAAAGCTTTAAAATGAACGTGGATAGCAGTTCTGATCATTTGAGCTTGGAAGAATTCAATGAGAAATGTTCAAGTTTATATTGTGACCAATTTGTGTCACTGTTGCAATCTCTTCTGAAACTCTTATTAGGGCATTTTCCAACCCAGGCTCACTGGAAAGATGATATTATGTTGTTTCTTTCACATTTTGCAGCACTTTTAAAGTAAAATGTCCAGTGAGTGGCATTGAAAGCTGGTTTTATTCAAAAAATGACAATGTTTTAAGCTGACTGTTGTCCATGTTGAGGCAGTTCAGAAATGAAATGTCTGGTGAGTGGTGCTAAAAGGCTAATGCTGTATTGCATTTGCAAATAATGCAACCACCTACTACCTATACTAAGCCTAACTGACAGTGCTGACAAAAGCAAACGTGACACAAAATGTATTTGTTGAAGCAACAGCGCCATTTTAGCCTGCTTCGAGAAGTCTTTGAGCTTTTTTTTTTTTTTTTTTTTTTATTGTGGCTCGTGTTTCACAGGACTCGTAACTCGTAAGTTTACTTCTTCAGAAAAGTCATACATTTGGAGCATGCACTCTCAGAAAAAAAAAGGTACAAAAGCAGTCACTGGGGTGGTACCTTTTCAAAAGGTACATCCCTAAAGGGTGCATAGTACCTTAAAGGTGCATATTAGTACCTAAATGGTACATACTGTATTAGTACCCTTTGAGAGGGTACTGCCCCAGTGAAAGCTTTTGTCCGTTTTTTGCAAGTGTGTGATGCAAACTTAAAAATGTATTTGTTTACAAATAATGCATTATGATAAAAGTGTTTTGCTGTCATAACATAGTATTGTGCAAGGAAATGTGCGAAAATAAAAATTTGTGTGAAAAGGTATATATTATAGATGTCATTCGTAAATGTTACTTCCCCAAACAGTGGGAACCTCTTCTACACACTGAGATGACCACCATTCATCCAGGGTTTCCAATCAGTGTTACACACCCCAAAGGCATACATACACACACAGTAATGGTGCTTTTTTAGACAACACTGACATATTGATCAACACTCGACTGGAATGATACACATTTGTGCCACAACAGCTTGTTTAAAAATTATTGAACCTGTGTTGAAAGGATAATAGGACAAATGCCACATGCTGACCAATTATGGCTTTACAACAACCATCAAACTTCTGGCACCCAGGGGACCAACACCGCTGTCTGTATGAAAAAGAAAGACGTATGAATCAATGGCCAAGTCTTTATTTACCAAGCTTCTGGAAAAGAGATGTCCATGGATGAATATATGTTTGAGAATACTTCTAATGAGAACTCCATGTTAACATGCGTCTCATATTATCCTGCCGCTCAAGGGGATTTAAAAAATGGCTGCTTTTCCTTGTGTAACTAAATGCTCGGCATTCATTTCACACTGACAGTGACTGCTGCATGATGGTTGTGTGTTCTGAAAACCATTATAGCCCGAAGAAAAAAATATGTAGACTATGAAAATACTTATATTTCCTTTAATATCAAACTATAGTGGCATAGTGAATGCATCAATGTTTGTGAGTTATACTTAAAGAGTGTAATGTCTAATGTCAAACTCTACTGGAATCAGTTGTAAACTCTGTTTACTTCATGCGAGGAACGCTGTTTGTGTGACATGCAAAGTTTATGTCTATGTAGAGCTTTCCAAATCCTTCCCTACTTTAAAAGGCAACTGACTATGTAGGCACTATGCAGCAAGGCAGCTTACTAGGTTTTTGGAATTTACCGTATTTAAGTCTCTCCTAAGCCATGTCTATTTGATTAAAAATATAGTTAAAACAGTATTACTGTGAAATATTTTTAGCTTTTAAATTAGGCTATGTTTTGTATTTGAATATATTTTATTTTATTTATTTTTTGTGGAAACTGTTACATTCTTTCAGGATTACTTGATGAAAAAAAAAGTAAAATTATAACATTAATGTTACATTATAACAATTGTTTTTACTGTCACTATATATATATATATATAGAGAGAGAGAGAGAGAGAGAGAGAGAGAGAGAGAGAGAGAGAGAGAGAGAGAGAGAGAGTTTCTGCAAAATTCGTGACCTGAAAAAGTCCAAGAGCTGAAAAGTGATCTGTTTTTGTCAAGTCTTGTTATTTCACCATTATCATTATAAACAATTTTCATACAAGCAAAGCAAATGCCAGCATTTGACAGCTCAGTTTGGCTCGCTGTCGGCTCAAAGAAACACAAAGAAACATGAATCTAATAATTGCTCTTACTCTTTCTGCTTTTCTGTCATTCTTGGGTCATTTCTTTTTCTAACAACTTTTCTTTCCCTATATTGCACGTCAGCAGAGTTACTATTAAAAATGCCATAGTGTAATGTGAACCCTCAATGTTAGCAAACAGAGTTTTGTTTCTTTAAAGGAACGACACTTCATTAAGCCAGTCTCTTATAAAGCCTCGGTTTTTAGGTTAATTACCATTCGAAGCTCTGATGCTTCTCTGATTTTTTTCCCCCCTTAACTCACCAGAGGAGCTCTTATGTTTAATTAGGGCTGTGTGGTACGCCAATAAACAATGTATTAGGAGACTAGGAGACAGCAGATAAGTGCCTGAGTCATTACCTAGGGTTCATAAGCTGTCTTGATGTACAGTCGTAATTGCAGCAATGTGGCACCATTTGCGGCGGGTGATCTCTTTGCGGATCTTAAAGAGTTTATATTGGTTTATTGTTGTGGTTTAAAGAGTAACCTTCCGTTGTCAGCTGGTATATTTTATTAGACATTAGCGGTGACTCATCTTCCACCTGTTTGAATCACCTTCTGCCTGTAGGTGGATTCAGTAAGCTATGGAAATCCCCCAAAGGTTTATTTCCATCTGTTTTTAATAGATTTAATGAGATATATTCCTGAAAATGTGGAAAAAGAACACAATGTGATTGGTTCAAGTAACTAACCCTAAGTTTAAGCGATAGTAATGGTGATGCTTGCTTTAATATGTCTCCCAAATCATTAGTCAAGCTCTTCTCTTGGGTTTAGCATGTTTTGTATGTCAGTTTATATGGCACATTTCATGGAATTAATGTTATACGAGCACAAATTCACTTTAAGTCCACTATTCCGATCAATTCATATTAATGAACATTTTTTAGACATCTCCAGCATACCATGATGCTATTATTTGGGTGCTATTAAGCCATCAAGTGATTTGGCTTTTAGCTTTGACCTGATATTCAGCTAATGTGGTGAGTAAATGAAAATGAGCTTAATGAAAGCACTACCTGGATATATACATACATCAAGGTAGTGCTTTCATTAAGCCCTCTTTTGTTTATGTACACACATTATATATATATACATATATATATATATATATATATATATATATATATATATATATATATATATATATATATACATACATATATATATATATATATATATATATATATATATATATATATATATACATATACAGGTGCATCTCAATGAATTAGAATGTCGTGGAAAAGTTCATTTATTTCAGTAATTCAACTCACATTGTGAAACTCGTGTATTAAATAAATTCAGTGCACACAGACTGAAGTAGTTTAAGTCTTTGGTTCTTTTAATTGTGATGATTTTGGCTCACATTTAACAAAAACCCACCAATTCACTATCTCAACAAATGAGAATATGATGACATGCCAATCAGCTAATCAACTCAAAACACCTGCAAAGGTTTCCTGAGCCTTCAAAATGGTCTCACAGTTTGCTTCACTAGGCTACACAATCATGGGGAAGACTGCTGATCTGACAGTTGTCCAGAAGACAATCATTGACACCCTTCACAAGGAGGGTAAGCCACAAACATTCATTGCCAAAGAAGCTGGCTGTTCACAGAGTGCTGTATCCAAGCATGTTAACAGAAAGTTGAGTGGAAGGTAAAAGTGTGGAAGAAAAAGATGCACAACCAACCGAGAGAACCGCAGCCTTATGAGGATTGTCAAGCAAAATCGATTCAAGAATTTGGGTGAACTTCACAAGGAATGGACTGAGGCTGGGGTCAAGGCATCAAGAGCCACCACACACAGACGTGTCAAGGAATTTGGCTACAGTTGTCGTATTCTCTTGTTAAGCCACTCCTGAACCACAGACAACGTCAGAGGCTTCTTACCTGGGCTAAGGAGAAGAAGAACTGGATTGTTGCCCAGTGGTCCAAAGTCCTCTTTTCAGATGAGAGCAAGTTTTGTATTTCATTTGGAAACCAAGATCCTAGAGTCTGGAGGAAGGGTGGAGAAGCTCATAGCCCAAGTTGCTTGAAGTCCAGTGTCAAGTTTCCACAGTCTGTGATGATTTGGGGTGCAATGTCATCTGCTGGTGTTGGTCCATTGTGTTTTTTGAAAACCAAAGTCACTGCACCCGTTTACCAAGAAATTTTGGAGCACTTCATGCTTCCTTCTGCTGACCAGCTTTTTAAAGATGCTGATTTCATTTTCCAGCAGGATTTGGCACCTGCCCACACTGCCAAAAGCACCAAAAGTTGGTTAAATGACCATGGTGTTGGTGTGCTTGACTGGCCAGCAAACTCACCAGACCTGAACCCCATTGAGAATCTATGGGGTATTGTCAAGAGGAAAATGAGAAACAAGAGATCACAAAAAATGCAGATGAGCTGAAGGCCAATTTCAAAGAAACCTGGGCTTCCATACCACCTCAGCAGTGCCACAAACTGATCACCTCCATGCCACGCCGAATTGAGGCAGTTATTAAAGCAAAAAGAGCCCCTACCAAGTTCCAGTACATATACAGTAAATGAACATACTTTCCAGAAGGCCAACAATTCACTAAGAATGTTTTTTTTTTATTGGTCTTATGAAGTATTCTAATTTGTTGAGATGGGTTTTTGTTAAATGTGAGCCAAAATGATCACAGTTAAAAGAACCAAAGACTTAAACTACTTCAGTCTGTGTGCATTTAATTTAATACACGAGGTTTCACAATTTGAGTTGAATTACTGAAATAAATTAACTTTTCCATGACATTCTAATTTATTGAGATGCACCTGTATATATATATGTAGATATGTAGAATTCAACGGCTGTGGGCCAATCATAACATTCTGACGCAGATGACGCATTTACTCCACACTGAGTAGTTCGGTTTGAAGTCATGTAAAGCGATGTCTCTGGGTCAAAAGCACTGCATGAATGTGAATGTTTGACAAAAATTAAAACATAAACAAAAACACTGAACACCTGTACACCTCCAAGTTTACAAACACAATACCGGGAGGCGCAGACATTAAGAGGTCATTTCTGGTTAATGATGTCACAGAATTTACCGGTAATTTGAAACCGATATGTTGAATGGTGGTTTACCTGTAAAAAGACGGAACGTCGTTGTTTGTGTGTTCCTTCGTTACTAGTTCTAAAGCGACGTTTTAGAATTAGTAATGGAGGCTTGGGCTCAGCTGTTAAACTGTCAACTTGAGATTTGAATCCGTGATGAAAGGAAGTAGTTCTGCACAATTAAGAGGGTTTTAAAAGACACTCCGTCATGCCGTCGAACTGTTGTATGTATATATGTATATATATATATATATATATATATATATATATATATATATATATATATATATATATATATATATACATATACAGAGCTGATAATTGTTTTCAGAAACTTGCACTTTAAAACCTGTTTTCAAATGTTTGCATTTTCAGGCACCCAAAATGCCACTGTCATGTACATAAACTGCCAAAATAAACTGCCATTTTTAAAATGTTAAAAATGTCGTTGTGTAAACTTCCTCTTAGATACTTGACCAAGCAGAAGTATATCAACTGAAACTATATAGCTAGTGCCCACTTCCCTTTCCTTCAGGAATTCAGTTAGGATGACTGTGCAAAAGTTATGTCAACTACTCAATATTCATGATATAAGCTGATGAGATTTATAACGTGTCCTCCTCATTTTTCATTTTTCAGATTTGTTCCCACACCCCTGTATGCAGAAAAAAAATATATATTTTTGGCATAGGATCCACTCAGGCAGATGGCCATTTTAAAACGTCAAATGAAACTGAAATAAGATTGATGTCTTTAATACATTAGAAAAGGCCTTTTAAAGTAAATTTCCATATAACGCGGCTCATATATCTTTAAGTAAGGCTTTTGCTTTTCTTATGTGCCTTTAACCAAGCCATAGTAGCTTTAGGCTCTATTTTGGAGTCAGATGGAGTGGATAATCCAAAATATTTTGGAGGCCATTATTTGCCATTTGTCATTTTTACCTATGTTTGAAGTAGCAGTGAAGCTTTTTCACTTTCCTCTCCAGCTGTCAGCTGCATTGAGACAGCTTTTAGCAAGCCAAAGAGAATGTTCTCTGTCAGCCATTGAATACTGCAACCCTTCATATTTAGATTTGCCATTCAAAATGATAGAGGTGTCACATAAAGAGAGGTCTGACTGTGTCAGTGCATTTATAAAAGGTGTCAAACATGCTGGTTTGAATCCAACGTTTAAGTGCTTTTCCTTTCTCTGCCTTCAATTCCCGCCAGCTGGAGAAGAAGAAAAAGAAAGGGAGAAATATTAAATGCCATTGCTGCATCTGTCAAAACCATCACAAACAACATCAGCTGTGATGTCCGAGATCATTATAGTTACTGCGTGACCTGTTGAACGGTCATCTAAAGCCAATAGAAATAAGCCCCTCCCACCGGTTATTCTTAGGGTTTGTTTGTTTCTCTCTCTCTCTCCGTGTTTTCGGGCCACTTTTGAGACGAGAGCGGCTCAAGGAAAAGAAGCACAAAGGAGAGAAGTATAGAGAGTGATGCTGCCAACCTCTCAACAGGGGGCAATCACTTTACCTGTCAACCCCTCCGCATGTCGTCTTTCATTTTCCGGCTCGAGGGACAAGAGAAAGCGAATAACAGCATTCACAGACACCCAGATGTTCCATTGGCGAGTATCTGGCACGTCGCTTTCCTGCCTTCTTATTTCCTGTTTCTGAATGATGACTGAGTCGTGTAGGAGCTGACAAAAATGTAGCGAAAGATTATGAAAAAACGCCAAGCATTTAGCATTTTGCTGTGGCGGCAAATAAAGGATGAATTATTCATTTGAACTGTCAATGATGCTCTTATTCGGCATGCAGAGTGGAAACTGTACTAAAAGGAATTGACTTCAACTCTGTGGATTGCTTTGCTGAAGGAATAGTTCATCCAAATGTCAATCCTGCAATTATGGATGGTTATACAGTTGAACTAAACTAATAAGAAAATCTAATTTCAATTATTTCCTAATCTTACCTGCGTGTTATCTTAGTTCTTACACTAAGACTGTGCATATTATTGTTATATTTTCATTTTAAATTCAGTTTAGGTTTTTTTTTTTTTTTTAGTTTTGTAATTTTGTTATGTGCTTTTGTCATTTTTATTGTGTTTTTTTATATTATAGAATTTATTTATTTTTATTAATATTTCTATTTAGTTTGAATGACTTTGTGGTCTCTTCCTCACACAAGCATTATTCTAGCATTATTGAGATTATAGTTCAATTACAGTAAAATTGTAGTTTTTATTAATATTTTTAAATGAGTTTTTATTTTTCCATTTTCCACTGTCATTTTAAATTTAGTTATATATATATTTGATCCATAGTTTTTGTTATTTTTATTTCAGTTTTAGTTTAGTTAATATAAAATGTTTTTACATATATTTTATTTAACAGTTTTATTGTTTTATACCTTTTAATTGTTTTAGCTTTAGTTTCAGTTTAAACTATAATAACCCTGCTTCACACAATAACGTGTTGTTATTGTTAGCTAAAACTAAAATTACAAAAAAGTTGTTTTCATTCATTTAAATATTATATTATATTATATTATATTATATTATATTATATTATATTATATTATATTATATTATATTATATTATATTATATTTTGCCTTGGCAACTATAGCTGAGATATGTTGAAGTACTAAAATTACTACATTAAAGCTGCAAATAAAAATAACACACACACACACACACACACACACGCACACACATACACACACACACACACACACACACACACACACATATATATATATATATAGTAACTAATAATATAAAAGTACTTCTAGATTTACAATAAATAATACTTAACACAAATATTGTATGTTTATCATTTAGAATTTACGTTTATAACTTTTAATTTTATTTATTTTGAGTGTGACAGATGTAGTTACTATGAACTACCATGAAGGTTCTTCAAAAACTCACCTACTCACTACTGTTTTCTCAAAAGCCTTTTTTTTTTTTTTTTTTTTCTCTGGTGAACTATTCCTTTCTGTCCTTGCTCTGACCTGAGAAAGTGGCATAGAATGATATAGATGAGTTTGGTCACAGGCCAGAATGGCAGTGCCGGATAAATCTAGTGCTGAAACATCTGAATCCTTCACGGGAGGAATCAGTGAAGGTCCGTGTCTAAAACAAGAGCACCGCTGTGAGTGCTTGAGGCGAGATGATGCTTATGTGACACAACACATCAGTTTCTTCCATTGATTCTAAATTACCCAACACTCATAAGTCTTGCTCAACTGCAGCGTTCCACTTGATCTAGCACCACTACAATACTGTTGATTGTGTCGCGCTGATGAAACCGCAGTGGCCGCTCTCACCCATAGATCATTTGTTCTCTGAAGAACGATGGATAGATGGCTCTGTATTGCCCTGGGGGCAAAGTTGAAAGACAAGACCATTACATTTCCAATCCCCATTCTTGAATTAGCCCGCCAATCCTCCATTTTGAAGGGGAAGTCTTCCTTTGTTGTCGCCTCCAGCCCGTCTAAATGTCTCCTCCACCCAAGCAACGTAAACACAGATGCTAAGTTAAGATTTATTGCCGGTAGATATTTAATGGCTGTGCGGGTAAAGGCTCTCATCCTGTTAATATAGTTCACCATGCAGTGATAAAATTGATGCAGTGCACCAGTTCAACCAAATCTAGATGGTTAGCTTTTGTACTCATTCCACTGGTTTTCTTTTAGTGACAGAAGATTTTTAACCTTCAGATAATGTTAATCGGTAACATAAAGAGGTCAAACTAAATGCCAAAGGGATAGTTCACCTAAAGATGAAAATTTGGTTATCGTTTACTCACCTTCATGTCACTGTAAACCTTAGTGACTTTCTTTCTTCTGTGGAACATAAAAGACGGCATTTTGAAAAATGCTTCCAAAAAAAAAAAAATCAATTATTTTGATGTTTTTCTTTCTGTACAATGAAAGTCAATGGGGTTCAGTGTTGTTTGGACCCAAGTGTTCCTCAAAATATTATGTTTTGTGTTCTGCAGAAGAAAAAATCATACAGAGTTGAAACAACATGAGGGGGTGTAAATGATGATAAATTACATAATACATTTCAAAAGTTGATCAAATGAATGCATACGTAAGTAAGTAAATAAGACAAAATTGGTAAAAGTGTTGGAAATTGAGCATATTATCACTTAGTAGAGACAAGCTAGTTTTTGAACAAATTTTGGTTTGTAGTTACATATAAATTAATATTTCTCAAACTAAAGAGCAGTGTTGCTATTGTTAACTATAACAACAAGAACAACAACAATAATAATAATTAAGGAATAAATAAATATAAATAAATAAATAAAATCATTGAAATTGAATTAAAAATAAAAGGAAAGGAAAACTTAAAAAAAAAAAATAATAATAATAATAAATATAAACAAATAAACACAATTATTAAAATGTAATTAAAAATGAAATGAAAGGAAAGCTTAATAATAATAATAATAATAATAATAATAATAATAATAATAATAATAATAATAATAATAATAATAAATGAAAATTAGAAATGATGCATTGGAAACTAACTGAAATAAAATATGTAAAAAATATAAGAACTAAAATTACTAAAACTGAAATAAAAATAAAGGTATTTATAATAAAATGACAAAATGTTCAAATCAATTTTTTTATTTAAAAAAAATAGTAAAATAACCCTGCTAAACAGAATTATTTGCTTGATCATTTTATCTTACAACTACGTACTTTGGCAACAAGTGTGTTACAAATACACTAAAATGTGTAAAAATCGAGATAATTAAATTAGAATATTTGCTCATCAGTGATATTAAAGAGTCCAAATCATGTCAAAGTGTGTAAAGTAAAAAAAAAAAAAAAATTAAAGTTTTGTAATGAGGAGAATTTGCTAACAAGGTTGCACAAAAAACATTAAGATTTTTAATTTTTTAATTTTTTTATTTGTATTTATTGATTTTTTTTACAAACTTTCTCAGGTACCAAGAGATTAAACTGTATGACACTGATTAAACTGAATGATGCCAGACAACTTTCTTTTGACAACACAGAAGCCAAGAAAAACTAATTAGCAAGAACAAAAATGATAGCCTGCCTTGAATCCCCCTCTACACCGATGACAATCAATGAAAAGAGCGGCGGTGGTCCAGACGCAGATTATGAAGAACAAAACACTTATTTTGATGTTGCTCAGGGTGTTATTTTTCTTCATTTGTCAACAAAGTCTTCTACCTTCAATTCCCCAGCAATTCTCTCTCCATAATAATACAGAGAGATATGTGGTTATATCAGTCTTGGTTTTAATCACTGGTCTATAACAACACGTGACTCTCTATTACATGTGTTGTACTACTTCCTTATGGTGCACATATTCTACCATAGAATTACTGCGAGACAGAGAAAGCACAAGAGTAGTGTGACATGCCATCATTTACGTCACAATTATTGATGTGGAAATCCACATGCCCCTTTTTGTGAGGTTTTAAAATGTGTTTTCTGATTTCTGAAGGATCATCTGACACTGAAGTCTAGAGAAATGATGCTGAAAATTCAGCTTTGCATCACAGAAATAAATTACATTTTAAAATATATTTAAATAGAAAACAATTATTCTAAATTGTAAAAAAAAAAAAAAAAAAAAAAAAATCATAATAATGTAATGTGCACCAATAAATATTGCACAAAAGAACCAAGATACTGCAAAACTTGAAATTCAGTACAGCTAAAAGTGCTGTGGTTGTTTATTCTGTTTATCATGTTCAGGACTGGGTGGACCTTCTGCTCTGTTGCTTGTCCATGAAGACCTTGAAAATCCTTCCTAAGCCTGGGTTTTCAGAGCCAAAAAGGCATCACAAATCCTTCTCAGTCACATTCTTGCCGATTTGGTCCGGCAGCCCATAAACTTACTTACACATGATTACAAAGAGTGCTACTTTGAAAAAAAGAAACATTTTTTGGCGAGTATGTATTTATTGAGAGGTAAACATGCTTTTATATTGGAGATATGTTTTATATTGGAGATATAATGTTCCAACAAGCCTGCTTGATCAATTACCAAAGAAGAATCTCAAAATTATTCAGCAAAATAAGATTTTCTTATCAAAGTGATAAAATGTTGTGTTGCAAAAACGAGTACACCCTCCTGAAAGTTACTAAATAAAACTAAAAAAAAAAAAAAAAAAATGTGTAAAGGTTTAAGGCTATTTTTGATCAACAGGTAAGTATATTGAACCAAAACTTTTAAAGACAAGTAATTTCCTGACAATTAAATGTGTTATATAGCCCACTGAATCATACTCAGACTTAATGCTGGCAGCAGTGGAACCACTTGGGAGAGAACTGCCAGGTGACTTATTTCTTAGCATAAAAGAGGACAATGGTACAAGAGGAATACCAAATTATTGTTTTAAGTGTGAAAATATAGCAGAAGTAGCACCGATATTCAAAAACAATGGACTTGTGACAAGGCTCCTGAAATAATCAGCTCTTCACTTTAAGTTTTCATTTAGTGATGAATGAATTTTTGCTAGAAAAAGAGCAGGAGAAATAACATGCAAGTGTCTCAGAGCCGGCAAAAGCTATGAAAAGAGTGACACTTTATCTCACAGAGTATGACGCAGCCTGCAGAAGTGACATGCATGGTTGTTGTCACCACTAGAATTACCTACTGTAGCCAAAGCAAAATAAACTCATTTAACCTCTTCCAAGGCCCATATTTACAAAATAGAGACTTCTGGGAATCCATACTCTGGTCTCAAGAGACCAAGTCAATCATTTCGGATCCAAAAGCATCCAAAATGTTCTGGTGTTGCTGGAGGAGGAGTACAGTGAGAAGTGCTTGGTACCCACAGTGACATTCAATGGTAGTGAAGCTCTTATATAGGGATGAATGAGTGCTGAAGGTGTGAGGGAGTTGTGCTTTATCAATATTGTCATGAATTCACACACCACTGTGTGATGTAATACAAAAACTTGAAACAGAAGATGCTACCCTCCCCTCATTCCCTGCATTATTGGGCATTTTTTCAGCATGACAATGAAGATATTCATTCTCCCACAGTGAAAATCCTTCAGTGGACATGTATTTCACTCAATCTTAATGCTCTTGAACAGCTGTGGGGGATTCTGTAGAGACGAGCTGAGCAAAACTCCCCATTAAAGACCAGAGGTCGTCCTCCAGGAGTTAAACAGGACAGATGTGAAAATTTGTCATGAACTTGTATACTCAGTGCCAAGAAGAGTCAGAGCAGTATACTTTAAGTTCTGAAGGACATACTAAGTACTAGAATAGTAAACATTTGCTGAATTAAATCTAGGGTGTACTCATTTCTGCAAGCCTTCGTTTAAACAAAATTGGCTAATTTACTTATCTTACAGAAGATATTGGCATATATTATGTTGTTTTTAATAAATATATGTTTAATACATTTCAATTTTGCCATCTTTCTATGAATTATATTAGTGATCCTTAAGAAAATACATCTTTTATATTTATTCAGAGGGGGTGTACTCATTTATGCTGTGCACTGTGTGTGTGTGTATATATATATATATATATATATATATACATATATTCTCTTTCTCTTTACATTTAAATTCAATTAAACTCAGTTGGACTCCACCGTTCCTCAATCAATCAATCAATCAATCAATCAATCAATCAATCAATCAATTTCTGAATTAGAAAATTATTCAGTTCCAGTAATTACACATTATTTTCTTATTATTTACTTATTATTAACTTTTCTATACAAAAACAACCAAATATGCAGACTACACAAGAAGACTTGAGGAAGACTATGCGATTTCGGTCGTACCGCCCAGGAAATGTACACATATGTACTGTTTGTTTTATTGGTTCATTTTCTGTGCTAATGAATCAATTTGCTGGATCACCCACATATTCCCTCTCCCATATTCAGAGGCCCACGGCTAGACAGACTGCACTCGACTGTTCTCTCGAGACTAGACGGGGTGAGTTCACTCAAGCGATGCTTTGCCATATGGCACTACAGTGTGCAAGCCGTCAGCTCTTTTAATTCACCACAATCTTCAAGACGATATTCATCTTCGGCACAGAACTTATTAAGAAGCTTTTTCCATGATAACTTTGCCCAGGATTTGGGGCGAAGAGATAGTTTCTTCTGTTGCTAAGTGGCATTCTTAATCGTCTCAAGATGAGACTGAACGCTCCTCTAGAATCAACAAGATATGCAGAATCCAATTTGATTTAATTCATTATCCACTCCAGCGGCTGCTAATCGAGAACAATTGATTCTGCACGGAGACTAAAAGGGAAGCATTTGTGACGCTTGTAAGTATGCAAACGTGGCAGACTGGAGGTGTCCGAGCCGGATCGCTAAAAATGATGCGGTGCGGGCAAGAGGATGCTGGAAACAGCAAGAAGGGAAGCACTAAGTGAGCAGACTGCATGGATGAGATCAGATCAGTGTTTTCACTCCCAAGGCGTCATATACTGAAGCATCTCGCTGCAGAAGCCAAAGGAACCCCTTGGCGTTTTTATGTGGATGCAGCCAATAGCCTCACTGCTGTCAATGAGAAACCTTTGGAGTCAATCCAGTGACGCAAAAGAAAGAGATGGAGGTACTGTATGGAGAATTTCAATTACAGGCTCTTTTTTTTCCGAAGGGCTGATTTTTAAGATGAACAGATTTTAACTTTTTGTTTTCTTTTCCTTTTTATTATATAAAAGTCCCATTAAAATGGTCTTGGAAACTCTTTGATGACTTTCATGTATAGATTTTATGTTGTTACCCTTGTTCCAGAATTTAGAAATAAAAATATGAATTATTATATATAACAGTTTATATAGACATAAACACACGCACGCACACAGTTTTAGTGTCATTTGAACCAGAATAAAATACCTTTTTTTTTTTTTGGAAATATGGCACACAAACTTTTTATTTTATTTTATTTTATTTTATTTTATTTTATTTTATTTTATTTTATTTTATTTTATTTTATTTTATTTTATTCAGCAATTATGCATTAAGTTGATGAAAAGTGATAAAAGACATTTATAATGCTACCACAAAACATTTATTTTTCAGATAATTTTTTTTCCCCCTTTCTATTAATCAAAGAATCCTTTAATAAAAGTATGTTTCCACCAAAAAACAAGCAGCACAACTGTTTTTAACATTGACAATAATAATAATAATAATAATAATAATATATATATATATATATATATATATATATATATATATATATATATATATATATATAATGATATGATATATAATAATATATATATATATATATATATATATATATATACAACTTTTTACATTGTAGTAATATTTCACATTATTACTGTTTTTACTGTATTTTGATTAAAAAAATTATGCACTGGTGAGCAAAAGACACTTCTTTTAAAAAAAACATTTAAAATAATCTTTGAACTTTTGAATATAAAAATTCATAGCATAAAATATCTTACAATTTTTAAATATATAAAATATTTTAAGATATTTTGAATATTTAAATTCTGTAATTTTGTAAAATTATGCAAAAAAGTAAAAAAAAAACAAACAAACAAAAAAACTGCATTTTCTAAAATGCTGTGAAAGAAGTCCATATATCAAAAATATATATACATTTTTATGAAATTAACTACACCTATTTACATGTCAACATTCTGGAAGTGACAACATCATTTCCAGGAGTGAATGCTGCAGCAGAATGTGTTTGTCACTCCTGTAAACAGCTGAACTCCTGCTTGTATGGAAAATGACATTAATCACTTAAAAGAAGACTGATGACTGCATTTAGCTGCCACGTATGAGTGACGTAGCCTATATGAATGAAATCACATCAGAACACTCTCATCCCTGCATATGAATTGCTGTCTGGATGCATTCATGGATGGCACATGCAAATGTTCTTTTACAGACGTCACCCTGAGAAATAATGCCAAGAGGTTCTTATGAAAAATGGCTTGTATTCAACCCGTACTTCAATTTCTGATACATTACGAATGAGAACATGCTGACCAAAGAGAAGGAAACATCATACACCTACATAAAGAGTTTGTTCTCTCTTTAAATTTCTTTTTCTGTCTCTCTCTCTCATACACGTTGGCGATTTTTACTTCCTTTGTACTGAAAAGAAAAGCAGAACAGGACTGTATTGGGTATTATAGAGCTCAGAAGATAAATCTCGTGCAAGTACAGACAGCAAAACTGGACATTTTTCTCTCTCTTTACTTCACTGGAGGAAGAAAAAGTTGAAAACTTGCTTACTCTTAGTATTTCTTTATGTTTTTGCTAAGATCAGTTGTTCTTGGAAGGACGCTTGTTTGGCTTTCAAGAGCATCAGACTGTTTATCTCTCAAACATACTGCAAAAAGCATTTTCAGAGCCGCTGTTGTACCTTGCTGGAATGATTGGAATGAGCAGCAACATGGTTGTCTGACCCTGTGGAGGATGATAGTATTGATGGAAACTTAATTCCCAATGAATGGAGGAAATTCTGAGAGCTGCACTGAACCTCAGGTTGATGTGACCTGTTACTCAGACCGGCCAGTTTTCACAGAAAACAGTTCAAGATCAAGATCTTTAAGCTCTATTTATAGCTTTAATATAAAGAAATTGATTTTTAATAAACTTTGGCCAAGAAAAAGAAGACAATGGTAATTTTAAAGAAATGAAATACTGCTGTCCCTATGAAAAACATTTCACTTGGATACATGAGTTTGACTTCTGTTTTAAATAGCTTAATAAATTATATACTATTGCTGGTTAACACAAAACAGGAGGCAACTGAAGTAAACTGATAATTTAAAAACATTACTTATGAGTCTACTGATTTCACCCATGCCATGACTTGACTTTAAATTATTCAAAAGTTAAAAGCATAAATAGCAAGTTGGGGATTTCTTGACCAGCACAGGGTTTCCATGGCAATGTAAAATTTAGAAATATCAGGGAATTTTTGAATAGTAATTTCTAGGACTGGCAGAGTCATTAATATAACTGTACGAATATATTTCTAAACTAAGATGAGTATAAACATTTATCTGTTACTGTAGAATATATCATTAGTTATTAACTGTCCTTTGATTTAAAATGATTCCCAAATATAAAATGGAAAAATCCATATCTGGTAATGACAAACAACTAGAAAAATCATGAAACTTCATTGTATTGTTATTAAGTAAGTAAGTAAGTAAGTAAGTAAATAAATAACCCTAACAGTCAAAAACCATGCAGTAATGTTTGTCATCTCTATTATCTAAAGCCAACTTCAGTGAACATTAGACAAAAAAATTTGAGTAGCAAAAAGAAGCAAAAATAAAATGAACTAGTTAACATAACTAAACCAAACTAGTGAGTGGAGATTCAAATCTATGGAAGCCCGTTTCCACTACTGAATAAATAAATTAAAAAAAAGAATTTCTTCTCAGAATTGCGTGATACAAACTCGCAATTCAGACTTTTTTTCTCATAATTGTGAGATATAAACTCGCAATTGTGTGTTATAAAGTCAGAATTGACCCTTTGCAAAGAGCTTGATTGACAGGCGATTTGACCAATCATAATGCCGAATCCGCCATCTTGTCCGCAGCTATAGTCGTAAACTAACAATAAATAAATTTTTCTACCTATTAGATTGTGTTTTATTAATGTCTACACCTACCCCAACCCTAAACAATAACGCAACCCTAAACAATGCAAAAACAGAACTTACAGTGTGACAAAAATTACGCTATATTGATGTGCGCATGCCCAGTAGCCGCAGCTGTATCCCTTCTAGCCTTAACCACACATCAGACAGGAGAGAAGATTAACTTCGGTGGACTTAAACTTGAAAAACGGTGTGTTCCGCAGTTGAAATAAAATACGTTCTGATGTTTATTAATGTTTATTTTGTGTTTTAAGTACAAGACAATCGGTTCACGTGTTTGAACTGAGGCAATACAGTGATCTGTCACGGCACAGATCAGGGGGAAGTCGTGGCCTAATGGTTAGAGAGTCGGACTCGTACCCTAAAGGTTGCGGGTTCGAGTCTCGGGCCGGCAGGAATTGTAGGTGGGAGGAGTGAGTGTACAGCGCTCTCTCCACCCTCAATACCACGACTGAGGTGCCCTTGAGCAAGGCATCGAACCCCCAACTGCTCCCCGGGCGCCGCAGCATAAAAATGGCTGCCCACTGCTCCGGGTGTGTGTTCACGGTGTGTGTGTGTGTTCACTGCTGTGTGTGTGCGCACTTTGGATGGGTTAATTGCAGAGCACAAATTCCGAGTATGGGTCACCATACTTGGCCACATTTCACTTCACTCACTCACTCACATTGAAGAGCCACAAAATGGTATTTATTGTTTGAATTTCTTTAAAAATGACAAAATTTGAAAGCTGAGAGTCTTGAGAACTTGTTTCATACCAGAAGTAACCTGCTCTATCTTGTCTGTTGGCACGTTGTCAGTTTCCTGTTTGCTCTGCGATGTATTTTTTACTGTGTGAGAACATGATGTGTAGTGTGAGAGCGGCATTGTTTGTCGGAGACAGCAACAGTAACTAAGGAGGGTGGGTCTTTGCGAAGGGTCAATCACGAATTATAAACTCAAAACTGTGAGAAATAAAATCAGAATTGTGAGATAAAAACTCACAATTCCGATTTTTTTTTTTTTCGCAGAATTGCATGTTTTATCTCGCAACTGTAAGTTTATATCTCACAATTCTGAATCAGAATTACCTTTTCTTAATTCAGTGGCAGAAACGGGCTGCCATACAAATCCACTGCAAAAAAAACAAAAAAACAAAAAAAAAAACTTTCAGAAAATGCAGA
Source organism: Spinibarbus caldwelli (assembly GCA_039654775.1). NCBI lineage: Eukaryota > Metazoa > Chordata > Actinopteri > Cypriniformes > Cyprinidae > Spinibarbus > Spinibarbus caldwelli. The sequence continues at coordinate 5,678,186 of CM077225.1, read as the reverse complement.
GGAACATTGTGAGATAGATAGATAGATAGATAGATAGATAGATAGATATGATTCCTAAAGTGGATCACTTTTCCATCCATATGCAGCTTTATCTACAAAACCATTAAACTAATTAAAACAAGTGATGAAGCCAAACATAAAGTGCTGAATTTCACAATGTGGCACTTTGATGTCGCACAGGCCAGACCGAAAGCAAAGAAACATCTTGACATCTGCTATGAGAATTGAAGAGTCTGGCCAATCATCCATTGATCAGACGACTGGTGTCCTTTCTGCACCCGGGCCACAAATTGTTCTTTCCCTACGGCCTGGCAGTATCATCAACAACAGCTGCTGCCCTAAAGAATGAATCATGGTGAACCAATAAACCTGACTGACCCACATGCACTTACCCATAATTCCACTCCACTACAACACACTTTAATCTTTATAACAGACCACTGATGTGTGCTCAGCGTCCTGGGATCTTTATCGGATTTTTTAATTGCATTACTGCTCATAATATAGTTTCTGGTCTTATGTATCTACTTATACCCGGTTTGCATTGCACGAAGAGTCGATATGCAAATTTGTTGTTCGATACCCATTTACACAGCATTCCCATGATCACTAGTTACATCACGAGTAAAGACAACCAGGTGAATGCAAATGGATTTTGTATTTATGAATATAGGCATTATGGATTTGGTTTGTCACCTTATATGGTACGTATTATAACGGAACTCATTACAAACATTAGCCTGATAAATATAAACGTCTTTCTCACACTATATGCGAAAGACCAAAAATATCGATATATTCTTGAACGAAGGGTGCTTAATTAATACAAGTGGATCTCCTCTGCAGAGTGCATAATTACCAGAGAAATATGCAGCCTAATTGGTTCATTAGCATTTTTACGTTATCTGTGATCCATTATGTGCCAGCAGTTCTTGTTAAGAGCGGGTTATAAATGTCTTAGCATCGCCGTCTTTAGCGCTGGCTGGAAGTTTGGTATAAACAGTGCCCACCGAGCCAATTTAGACAACACTGTGATCTCTCTGTCCACATTTGTTTTGCACTCTGCTCTCTCATTGCGGCCATAAAGTACATCACCATTATGGGACCGTGCTTTGGCCATCCATATCTTTGATAGAACAGCTGTTTCTGCGCTTTGGCGTAGCACATTACTTTTGCTGCTGAAAAATCGAATAGAGACAAAGGAGAAATAGAAGTGTATAACCTGTCTGAACTGTCCAATTTGGAGTTAATGCACCCACTTTTTGATGTGCACTGGCAGAACAACAAGTCATTTAGTTGTTTTGGTCCACTACACACACTGTTCCCTGCCTGCTAGTTGGCCCCACGGGTAGACCCGAGTCTGAAGGCAATATTCTTTCATGTGAACAAACTCTCTCGCTAAATCTTTTAGTAAGTCATATTTTATAAAGGTACAGGGATTATTTGGGGAAAGTTGATCCTGATGAGAACCTTTGTAGTGATACCGTGATCTTCTGATTACTGCTGGAGCGTGGTTAGTGTGACAAAAATAATATGAAAGCAACGCACACTGAAAACAATTCTCAGTCTGGGAAGTATCTGGGAAAATCAAATCAAATCAAAAGCATAAAACAAAACAAAAACAAAAAAGAGAGTTCTTTTTTTTTTTTTTTTTTTAGGTGAAATATAGCCTGGATATGTTGGTGATAGGTTTTTAGTTTATATCTTGGTAACAATTGAAATTTTAAAATTGTATAGTTTTATTGACACTGAATTTAATAATGTTTCAAACTAGTGAAGAAAAAAAAAAAAGAAAAAAGTCACACAAAATTCATGCCTTTTGCAATATTAAGATTTAGTAAATATATGATCAAACATCAATATCAAATGTATCTAGTTTTGAGAATGATCAGATGTTTTATTTCATAACAAGATAGTAATAACAAATAGACGCAGTGCCATCTTGAAAAAAAAATTACCCATGGTTTCTTCAAATGCCAAAGGAATTCCCTGCATGAGACTCAAACAATGAAGTTTATACCTCAATTATTCAAATGAATGTCTTAAATTGAAAGATAATCAGATGCTCATTAAAGTAATTTTGTCATTACCTCTATACTGCAATTAGAGTCTTGCAGAGGCCTGAACCTGGATGAATCAAAGACAACACTGATGAGTAAATCCAGCTCTTTCTTATGGTGCACGTGAAGAAATCAACTAATGTTTGACGGGATGCTGATATATGTCCATTTCACTCTCCTGTCCACATCACTGGTCATCAAAGTGAAGGTTTATGGCCTTAGTCCAATCTCACATCTTTAAGATAATGTCTGTGTGGGGTGAGTTTCTTTTCAGCAATCTACTCTGTGCCAGTTATTAATCTGTAAGGTTGCAGTATATGAGGATGAAATCAGTAGTTGGAAACACTATAACATTTGGACTTCAACCCTGACTCACTCTTAAAAGACTAAAAATCCATATTCAACAAATTGTTAAGCTCATTTTATATATATCACTTTCCAGAGTACTATGCTTATCCTACAGGCACACATCTTCCAAAGGAAGTTTGTGTCCATATTTATATCATATGACATAGTTAAGCAATATCACACCAGAATGAGTGCAATATCACATGAGTGCTGCTTTTTGACCCAAAATAGCTCAAGTGCAAATGTGATATTGATTTTATACAACAGTTCAATAAGTAAGAAGTTAATATTGTGTTATATTTTAGACACAGAATTGTCTGTTTCTGTTCAGTTTTGCCAATACATATATTACCTATTAAAGCCAGCAAAACTGTTGTGCATCTCCAAGCAACAAACGGTGGTGATTTGTTACTAAATGAATCCGCGTTTAGAATGAATCTTGTGAACCAGTGATTCGGTGAACCATTCAGAAAGAGGGCCATTTACTTAATTCCTGAATGAATCAGCCATTGGAACGAATCAAATGAATGAATGACTCAATGACTCAATGACACTTACAACCACTTACTGCCAGTTTTATTTTCTTATTTAAAAAAAATAAAAATAAAATAAAATATATATATATATATATATATATATATATATATATATATATATATATATATATATTATAATCATATTTTCATATTTTCCATTAAAAAATAAATAAATAAAGGGATAGTCCACCTAAAAATGAAAATTCTGTCATAATTTACTTACCCTCATGTATGACCTGTATGACTTTGTTTCTTTTACAGAACATAATATAATATATTTAGAAGAATTTTGGTAAACCAACTGTTGATTTCCATTGTATAATCAAAAAACATCTATTGTATGAACAAGACATTTTTCAAATTATGTTCTTTTATGTTCCACTATTTATGCTAGGCTGCTATAGCCTAATGTTTATGTGTAATAAATTCTATTTTAAATCAAACTAAATATTTATTTCTAAAACTACTATTTGTAATGTTTACCAGAAGCTTTTCTTATTTAACACAATAATGGCTTTAAATTATCTTTTGAGCGTCATTTCTCAGCCAAATTTTAAGTGTGATTAATTTGCAATTAATTAATGGCCACATTGTGTAATTGACTAGTATTTTAGCATTATTTTCTTGTAAAGTATATTTTACAAGGAAATACTATTTCAATTTTTCTTCTTCAAAATGTAATGTTTAATGCAATGTGTTACTTGCCATTTCTTTGTGAAATTTAGCAACTTGCAAGTAAAAATTGTTTTAAATTATAAATCCTACACCATTTCTTTTTTCAAGCTTAGAGTTGTGCTTTAACCTAGATATAATTGTGATCATATTCAAACATTTTACAATAGAAATATTCAAATCACTATTCAAAGTAATTAAAAACAACATCTTAAATCATTCCAGGGCTACTTAAATCTGCTAAATCTGTTTCTGTTTATTCCTTTGGGACAAAATAAAATGAAAAAGGGCCTTTTACATCCTTGTTAACCAGTTGTGCCCTATCAGGTGACAGATCAAACGAGGTTCACTGTCTGTGCTCCCATCGGTCGTCGCCACATCGCTGTGTATTTGCATAAAGTTGAACTCAGCTCAACTCTGTCGCATCGGTGACAGTCTCTGTCGCTCATATCGACTCAAATCAACAACTCCCACTGCAAATCGCTGTCAGTGTGAACAACGCTTAAGGCAGCATCCTGACTGGGGGAAAAAAAAAAAAATAAAAAAAAAAAAAAAAACCTTGTCAGTGACTGATTAATGGCAGCAACTCTGTTAACGGTCAATCACATGGACTACACAAATAACACTCACTCTTACCATGTTGCTAAGCTAATATATTATATTTATAATCTCCATTTCCCTTGACTCCATCTTCAGTTTGTTGCAGTGCAATCTGGGATTGCCTTATGCATATGTAGATATCTTAGTATAATTTTCAAACAGCGTTTGTTTCATGAGTGTACATATGATGCCAAAAAATGAAGATTTCACAACCTGTCAGACAGACGGCTCTGAGTGATTCTGTTTGACATACATATCCACACATAACCCAGACGCTGTTCATTTCCAATCGCTGTCTGAGCACAAGTTCACTCTTCTATATTTTATGTGATGGGATGGCGGCAAGGCAAAACACATCTCTCGCACCATATCCAGGCTGTGTCCTCACTTAAAACCCATCTTTAATGCACAAATCCTCCCATTTGCAAAAAAAATCCCTTGTGCACTAATTTGTAGTTTCACTGAGAAAACATAACATACATCAATAATAGGTTTGGGAATATACTTTGAATTATTTGACATTTTTCTTAGCCAACATGCAAATCAAATAACACCTCAGAGTAAATGAAGTAAGGCACAATAATATATTTAATATTTGCAAAATATATACACACTCAATAAGCTGACAGAACGCTATTAAATGTACATGCATTGAGAAATCAAGTAAAACAAGAAGTGCTGATTGGATTTTGCTTCATTCTTTTTGCAGTATTTGACCGTTACACAATAAAATAGCACCATTAAGACACCATTAAGACACTTAAAGGTGTTATATGTTGTTGGGTTATTAAGAATAATCTGTGAGCATGCAAACACACTCAGTGGCTGTTTGGGTGAAATTATGTTTTGCCTCATTTTAAAAAAATAAAAATAAATAAAATAAAATAAATCTTTGAAGCCATTTCAGAGCAGTTGTCACTACTGAGATACATAATAAAAATGGGAAAATTTAATTGTAATTTAATAATTCTATATTTTATATTTATATAATTGTATTCGCTATATCAGACAGCACTAATATAACAAGCTTTAATATAACTATATAATATAAGTTAAATTAATGCTTTTTTAATTTAAAAGTTAAATTAAAGCTTTTTAAAAAATGCTTTTTTGCACGGGCTGACTTACAGTTACTCATTTATTACACATACAGATTAGTTGTCTACTATATGTAACATTCACCGACATGTATAACCCACTGTTCAAAAAAAAAAAAAAAAAAATATATATATATATATATATATATATATATTAAATTACATTAGTTTGCACCTCATGAATACAGAATGTGTTTCAAATGACTTAATATATGTAGACATGCATGTTTACACTGACTCACAAACAGACACGCACGTAAACAAGCACTTCCAGGTCAGTTTTATTTAAGTTGAACGAACCACGAGTGCTTAACCAAGACTTACGATCTTAATTAAAGTTCTCCCATAAAGCTCATTAATGCCGTGTACACAGTTCTTATATAATGGCTAGCTGTATCATTAATCATTTTAAGAGCAGCATCAGTCTCCCATTTGGCCTTTTCTACAATACGCTTTACCTCACAATGCACTTACACAGTCGAGAAGTCAAGCATGAATATAATGACATCAAGTGTCTTTCTGCTGCAATACAGCGAGAGCGTTCGCACACGTGTTCTCATGAGGTTGTTCATTAATTCTCTCGTCATATCGCCCCCAAATCCCCACCTTCACCCCAGCACACCCTATTAAAATAAATCTTTGTGTGTTATCTCAGAACAAAGCACATCTCAGATCATTAATCACCACTGGTGAGGCCACAACAACTGCTAATCTAAAACCTGTTCTTTGCCTCGACTTCCCTCTGCTGCCATACACCTGGGAGCTTCACGCAGCAATCCTACATCCCTAGACAGACGGAAAGAGAGTGGAAGAATTACACAGAGAACAAGAGAGAAAAATGGGAGGATATAACGGACAAAAAAAAAAGAAAAAAAAAAGGATTTGAGCAGATAAAAGATTAAAAATAGTAATGCCAAAATCTATTCACTTTCAATGAGAGTTAGCAATCTGAGGCCACATGAGTAGCAGTGACCATCGGCATTGTGAGGTGCAAAACTGTAAGAGTGTTAAAGGAATAGTTCATTCAAAAAAAATAAGAGCTTTCTGAAAATGTATTCACCCCCAAGCTATCCATATAGATGAGTTTGTCTTTTCACCAGAACAGATTTGGAGAAATGTAGATTTACATCACTTGCTCACCAATGGATCCTCTGCAGTGAATGGGTGCCGTCAGAATGAGAGTCCAAACAGCTGATAATCCACAATTAATCCACACCACTCCAGTCCATCAATTAACATCTTTTGAAGTGAAAAAGCTGCATGTTTGTAAGAAACAAATCCTTTAAGATATTTTTAATGTCTGACCTTTGCTTCTGGGTAAAATATGAGTCCATAATCCATATTAATGCTTCTTCCAGTGAAAAACTGGTCTCATCTGAATCAGGAGAGAAATATGCACAGCTCAAGCACTGTTTACAAGAAAAAAAACAGTACAAAACAATCCTAAACAAATATGTTGGTGTTTTTTTTTTTATGTGAGAGAACAGAGGATGAACTTTTTCACTGGAGGAAGCATTATTATGGATTATGTTTTTTGGCCAGGTTTGAATTAAAATAAATAAATAAATAAATAAACAATGATGGATTTGTTTCTTAGAAACATGCAGCTTTTTGCTTCAGAATATGTAAATTAATAGACTGGAGTGGTGTGGATTACATGTGAATTATTGTGATGTTTTTATGACTCATTCTGATGGCACCCATTCACTGCAGAGGATCCATTGGTAAGCAAGTAATGTGATGCTAAAATTTCTCTAAAATTGCTCCCACGAACCAACAAATTCTACAGTACATTTTGGATGGCCTGAGGGTGAGTGAAGTTTCAGCAGATCTTCATTTTTTTGGGTGAACTATTCCTTTAAGAAAGATACTCAAATAATGAATCCAATTTAAACTTCAACAGCACAAACAAAGTTAAAGTTAAACTATGGAAGTCAATAGCTTCCAGCAACTGTTTGGTTACCAACATTCTTCAAAATATCTTCTTTTGTGTTTGACAGAAGAAAGAGATTCATACAGGTTTGGAACAACATGATTTTTCATTTTTGGGTGAACTGTCCCTTTAATTTTCTTTATTCAAACTATTTTGTTATTTTAAGGGGTCAAATATGACCTGAACATGTGTTTGACTTATATTCACATGATAATTTACCCTATTAAACACTATGGCAGGTATAAATAAATATGATCATTCAGACAACCTATACGATACAATAACTGGTTTTGATGTCAAAATGTAAACACGCATGCACACAAGACAGACACACACTTAACAATATTATTACTGTAATCTGTACACCATTAAATGTACATGCATTGAAAGGCTGAATAATGAGCACATGGCCAGCAATGTGATAATATTAAGAAAAGTTCCATTTTATGCAAACATGCAGCGACGCAATGCGGCAATTACCAATGGGAGTGAGGGAAATCAGCGCTCATGTGATTCGTCCCCTTTGAGAAACTGTAGTGGAGTGAAGGAGCAAGACTATGAGCAATTTCTCTGTTCGCTATGATTTGTCTCTGCCCACATACAGGGATGTAATAAAAAAGTGATACATGGAAAATTGTGAATATCATTCATCTTGTTCATGATATGATGTATTATGCACTGCTGCAATTTATATACAAACACATTTTCTCCTCCAGAATGTTCAGTTTTAGCAGCAAGAAAACTGATTTCTTGTCAAAATGGAATGACATCTTATTTTTACTGGCAATACATTGGCCTCTTTGCTGACCTCCTGTCATAAAACTAGTCTGAATGGGGATTGTAAATTACTGAGGTCAGAGGTGTGTTACCACACATGCTCTGACATGCTCTCAGCCGTCACGATCATGTACACGACATAAGGTCAATAACAGAAATTTTATATATAGATACTCGATTCTCTCTCTCTCTCTCTCTCTCTCTCTCTCTCTCTCTCTCTCTCTATATATATACTCTGTTTGACTCTGTATTATGCATCATTTCTGGATATTGCCTCATTTTGACAACTGAAACATAGCAAACAGAAGAGATAAGATGGGCAGAAGAGGTAAAGCCAGACTTTGTTTTTTTTTTTTTTTTTTTTTAAGAAATTAAGCAAGAGTGCTTTAAATTGAACAAAAATAACAGTAAACACACCTTTATTTTGTATTTTTTTTTTTTTTTATCTATTCATCAAAGAATCCTGAAATAAAAATCGTATCTTGGTTTCCACAGTAATATTAAGCAGCATAACTGTTTTCAACATTGATAATAAACAGAAATGTTTCTTGAGCAGTAAATCAGCATATTAGAATGCTTTCTGAAGGATCATGTGACACTAAAGACTGGAGTAATGATGCTGAAAATTTAGCTTTGCATCACAGGAATAAATTACATTTTAAAATAAATTCAAATAGAAAACAGTTGTTTTAAATTTTAATATTTTTTTTACAATATTACTCTTTTTACTATACTTTTATTTAAATAAACACAGCCTTGGTGAGCATACAAGACTCATTTCAAAAACTTTAAAAAAATCTTACCGACCCTAAAATTTCTACTTTTTATATTTCGACATTTTCCACTAACACTTGACATAAATTGTCCACAATGTGATCAATAAACTTTTTTATGAAATGTTTTGCTATGGAAGTGTGCATGTGATTTTTATTCAATAGATATGCGACTTTGTATGTTTTGTTATCTAATGCAATCACATTCAGACTTCTTTTTTTTTTTTTTTTTTTTTTTTTTTTTGCAAATGGTGTTTTGAAAGTTTGAAAGCAGGACATAAAAATTACAGCAAAAGTGCATTGTGGGTCATGGATTCAGGTGTAAGAATTTGGTGCTTTCCTGAATTTGGGCTTTCTCAATGTGTCATTTTTTGTGTGTTACTCCTTACTACTACACTACTTATACATTACATGATTTCTCGCATAAAACAAGAACTTTATTCAGTTAAATTTCTACGCTTTTATCTTGTGTTTTACATAAAATGTGATGCCAAAGGGCAGAAAAGGAGGCACATAAATATTCTATAGAAAGAGTGCATTTGCATCTTCCTGGAATTTGAAATGCACTAGATATTACTAATTATTAATTTAAATGATTATGCTCCAGGAACATCAATAGTCCAGAACTGGGTCTGGCAATGGCAATGCTTATTTGAAGGTGGCCAGGTTTCATTGATGAAGTCAGCAGTAGCCACGTTTACATGTACACTTTTTTGTCATTCCGATTGAAAGATTTGGTGGACTGTTTACGTGAGACATAATCTAATCCGATATGGTGTTTACATGTGCCTGTGCTTTCAGTTTTGGGACACACTAAGTATAAGTAGCCTAACAACAAATACAAATCACCAGAGGAAAAAACGCCTGTATTTGTGTTAATATTTTTAATAGCTGCTTGCAGTTGCTTAGAATAAACGGACTAATATTTGAATCCCTTGCGTTCATTCGAGCTCTCAGTCATGTGGCGAGAACACGATCATAGAAATCATATGGCTGTCTTCTGTACCACACACAGAAACAAATTGATTTCTCATTTCTAATAACTAAGTTGCAGAGATATATCTACCAGATAAAATAATAAACACAATATAGCTTGATCTCAGCCAGTTGATCAATGCATATCATCATACCGCCCTAATTTCTTAATGTTAAAGCATTAAAGGATAAAACAACAGTACGACCCTCTGTAATGCCGCTCTGAAATGAATTGTATTCTGATACTAAAAAGTTTTACTGTGGCCTAATTAAATGGAACAAATACACGATTTCTTACCAAGAGTTGCTAAACAATAAATCAAAGGAGTGTTGCTTTATGAACACAGAGAGTGATCGCAACGAGCTATATCACACATAACATTTCCAAACATGTTTTTGTACAATATTCATGGCGTGAGCACTTATAAATTCAAGCAGATCGGAAATTATGAATCTGTAATAAACATAAATACAAATGACAAAGGCAATTTTTGGTCAAGTTGTTTATTTTCATTGAGCTATACTTTCACTATCATCATTGTGCTGTTTCTAAGCTGAAATGCAGAAAATTGCGCTTCATTTCAGATCTGTTTTTCACTCCGGTCATAAGAGAAGATACGTTAGCTCATAACACACCAAGCGTTCTCCATTCTAATGTGTTTTTAACTGTATAATTGAAATTTTAACTTTATACCTCCACTATTACCCAGTCTCTACTGTAGTGTCGGTGTCCCCAAATCACAGAATACTGCGTTGCCAACATCACGTTCACGTTCTGACGACCCGACCTCTTGACGTGATGACGTTAATGCAAAGTAATCGGTTTAACGCGTTTACATGGCAGAATTTTCATTTTGTTCGGTTTATAGAAAGGTTTATCCCACCCCTCTCAAACCGATTACAATTTCATTCGGTTTGGGCATTTTTATTCCGATTGAGGTGTTTATATGGAGCATTTTCATTCGGATTGGACTTTTAAACTGATTACAATGCTCCATGTAAACGCACCTAGTGAGTACATGAGAGACTGAGAGAGGAGAGATTTTAGAAATATGAGAGAAATAAACAGTATGAAAAACCGTTTGAAAGGAATACAATCAGAGACACATCATCATCTGGTTCACAGTAAACCTGCAGAATGGAGCCAGAACAGGATCGGTGTAGACTAGAACATAATAGTGTTGCTTTTGAGGATGCAGGTTCTTTCATGTACCAGAGAGAGGAAGGCTATTCCTTGATAATATTCCTTTCAGTATTTTGGATGATATATATTAATCCATACTTGGGCGCAATTTTTGTTTGGATGGATGGATGGATGGATGGAAGTAATGATAACTATAATGCAAAATTAGTGAGAAAATATACTGAGAACATAAATAAAATATTACAGGTGCAATAACAAAAACAATACTACTACTACTACTACTACTACTAATAAAAAACAATCAAAACTATGAAATAACAGAAACTGAAGAGTTATACAGTAATTAGAAATGTTAAATAAAAAAAGATATAATTTTAATTAGAATTATATTACAGTTATATATAACATTATTAACATATTATATATAATAATTATATAAAAGTAAATATACTCTAGCATGCGTAATAAGTAAAACTATGATATGTATATATATATATATATATATATACACACTATTTATTATTATTATTATTATTATTATTATACATGTCATGTGTATGAATTATGATATATTAATATTAAATATAATTAGATTTATAATTAAAATAATTATTGTTATTATTCCTAACAATTATATATATATATATATACACAAATTGCCAAAACTTGTCACTGGCACTGTATTTAATCTGTTATTGTCAACAGAAGAAACTTGTACTGTTTCATATGTGCAAAAGCTAAGAATGATCACTTCAATGTATTAACATTCATAGCTAGTACTCAAGGTGGGACATAGTCTAGGGTCATAAATAACTGCTCTACGAGGTGAGGTACTTGACTATTGACACCAGTCAGGAGGGTGAATTCATTTTAAGGGTCAGTGATAGATGGCATCATTCAGTCATTGTTTAATTGAACATTAAAATGTACATATTTCGACCTTCTCAAAACCTGCCTGCATTTCCACTGAACCCAAATGATGACACAACTTGCCTGCAATTTTAAGTGATTATAATCTTAAGTGAATGTGAGTAACATTTGATGAAAAAGTCAGAAGTCATTTAAATATATAACAAATAAAATTCCAAGTAATCACTTCACACAAAGAGCTTCAATGTTGATTTGGGATGTTTGGATGTCTAAAACTGTGAGTAAGTTTCTGTGAGGGTTTGATCTCAACAAGACTCGCAGAACCTTTGCCAATTGTCTAAATAGCCCATGTTATTATAGGGCAGCACTCAGACAGCCGCTGATTGAGCTATAGATCTTAAAAACTGCCATAGATTGGATTTATTGAGGATGAACATGGGACCAAATCATATTACTGGAGTACACACAGGAATTGAAAATAATTTTTAGTAATCACCAATGGCCTCAACCTGACATTGTTAGTATTGACATGGAGAACAATTCTGAAATATCCATATTTAGCATTAGCCAACACACAAGCTGGGTTTAAAATAGCGAGAAGATACAGAGCTTGACAAAGAAATGCCACTGAAACATGGATATTATCACTGGTGTATCATAAGAAAACGATTTAATTTCAGTTTAATTTCTCAATTGTTTCACCAAGAAAGCAACAAGATTAAGTGGTGTTATAACTGAAATAAACCTGAAATAAAATTAATATAATATTATATTATAATATTAGAAACTTAAATGAGAAATATTGCCATGAAAAAAAAATAAATAAAAAAATAATAAAAATTAAAAACCTAAAAGAAAATTAGAAATGTTGCCTTGAAAACTAACTGAAATAAAGTTGAAGTTGAAGTATTAAAATTACTAAAACTAAAATTGAAATAAAAATTAAAGGTATTATTATTATTATTATTATTATTATTATTATTATAGAAATAATAATAAAAAATAATAAAAATGACAAAAGAAAATAATAAAATGTACTAAAACTTAAAATAAAATAAAAACTGAAAACACTATTTTTAAAAATATATATTTACAATTATAATACTAAAACTACTAAATAAAAATATAAAAACGCTAAAAATACAAAAAAATGACAAAACAAATAAAAAAATAACGTAAATAATTAAAATAAATTAATGAAAATAAATATTTCAAAGTCTTAAATTAGCTCTTAAATTCTTAGAAAATTCATATGTGTCTCCTCTACAATTTCAGAAGAATCTCAATAAATGTCTCAAACTCTGACACGAAAAACTGCAATAAAAAGTCAGAGAACTCAATTTGACTCAACTCTTTCTCATTCAATTCTCCCATGACCAAACGATTGGAGCTGCTATCTACATTAATGTTACAGGTCAGTGTTCTCAGTTGTGTTATTTTATTGCACTTAAGGAGAAACATCAAGGCTGATACTTGAAACATAGTTGTTTGATATCAGAGATCTACTAATACTCGCCTGTGTTCACTGAGCTGTTTAATCCCAGTTTATTTCATTATTTTCTACCGTTTAATCCTATTGCTGTGCTTTAAGGTTTAAAAGTTTAAACTTAAAATCCAATAAAATGCATTAATGAAGAAAACTCTGCCTCCATCTATGAAGTTCAACCTTTCACAAATGAAACATTCACATAATGACAATATTCTATAGATTTTGAATTCTATTTTGATGAATGATGAATGTCACACACAGTCAACCTTGCTATTCTTAGGCAGTTTTCTTCATGCTTTTTAGAGACGGCTTCTTTTAAAGATGTAAAACTTGTTTTTAATGCACACTACCAGTAATGGCTTGTGGTATTTCTCTTTTGTTGCATGTAGCCTTGGGTATTTTTTGTTCTGACAACCTCTACCAGCGTTTCAGAGGGATCTGAAGCCTTTGAATTCATCCCTTGAAATCATTAGATCGTCCTCTGTTGTGATTTTTCTAGATTCTTTGACAGAGCCGTTATATGCAACCTTTTTTTTTTTTTGCCGCACTTGCATAAAAAAATCTCAGCATTCAAGGAGGCGCTAGAGTTATCTTCAAATGCTTGTTTCATTAAATGTATTAAATGCATATTAATCAGATATCAAGCTATAAACACATCAACTTTAATTACTGTAACTTGCTCAGCAAGATTATCTTCAAACTGTTGCTCTGCCATGACAGTAGTTAACCGCAAAGAAAAAAACAAACACCAATTGCGTCAATGCTAAAAATACAATACATACATGTGTTATGAGCTTCAGGGTGCACTAAAATCAAGCTTAAATAGCAGCAATGGGAAACTAATCATGCTTAACGTTCTGTACTGTATGTTCTCTTTCTTTTCTCTGATTTTTCTTGGCTGTTTAGAGATTTTCTATCCAGAGACAACACGTCCACAGACTGCCCACAGTCTGTTCACACAAAACTGCCTAACACTTTCTCTACCTAACAAGCACTGACCTGAGTGGCTGACTTTAAACAACTTCTGGGAGTATGGACACATTGTTTCATGGTGGACTGATATAGAAGACAAACAAAGAAGTTGTGTTTTCAGATTATGAAAACACTTGATCGTTGATGCAATAAGCGATGTTAATTAGTCCCATCAAATATGTGAAAGATAATCTTTGAAATAAAGCTTCAAATTGTATATTTCACTTTTATTTTAATTATGTCGGTTAAAAAAAATACTGTAAATAAAAATCCAATACATACTACTATTCAAAAATTTTGGGGTCAGTAAATTTTTAAATGTTGTTTAAAGAAGTCTCTTGTCTCTGCTGCATTTACTTGATCAAAAATACAGTAAAACCAGAGATATCACTATATATACAGTTTTTAGTTTAAAATAACTTTTCTAAAATGTAATTTATTTCTGTGATGCAAAGGTGAATTTTCAGCATTATTACGTCACATGATTTTTTTATTTTTTATTTCTTTGATCAATACAAAGTTCAGAAGAACAGCATTTATTTGAAATAGAAATGTGATGTAATAAATGTCTTTACTTTCACCTTTGTTCAATATGTACATTGCTAAATAAAAGTATTAATTTCTTTCAAAATAATTAAAAATAAAAATAAATAATGGTATTGACCCCCCAAAATACTGTAAAAAATGTGTAGGATTTTTTTCTCAGAAATTGCTAGTAAATTTCACAAATAATTATAAAGGAACACAAACACATAGTAACACACTGAATTCAATGTGTGAGAGAGAAAAAAAAAACAAAAACAAAAAAACACTGTATAGTGGTTTATTATTATGCTTTGTTCTATTTCTATTTACAATCCTGCCCCTAAACAACATATAAAAACAAACCATATTGTGGTCAGTCACTTACATATCTTTTAGACCATTTTTTTCCCTATCTAAGTGGGTGATTGTTGGCCAGAACAAACTGCAGAATGGACTGAATTTGTCGTTCGTCACAAGTCAGCCTACAAAAGACGAACATCAATTTTTGAGCTGAAAGAGCGGTAACAGCAAAAGCAATGAAGATATCCATCTTAAAAATGACAGGAAACCAACACAATGCAAGACAGGAGGAACTCAGAGACATGGTAAGACATGAAAGACAGTGAATGAAAGACAGAGACGGTGGGAGGGAAGGCAAGCTGGAATGGAAGTGAAAAAGAAAAACATCTGTCTCTCTGTGGGAGGCGCGTAACAGATGCAAAGTTACATGTATGGATGACTGTAGACCCTCTGGTCGTACATAAATAAAAATCAGTTAGGGTGCTGTTTCTTTGCTTGTGGCAACACGAAGCCACTGTAGGGGTTCCTACAGCCCAGCTAACAAATCACAGTTCGTTTCATCAGCATCCCATGTCCTTTACGAGCGCTGCCTCCCACGCGTGCCAACAGGAAACGTACACAGCGCAGCATTAAGGAGGCCACTGTGGCCTTCATTGTAGCCGGTGTCTCTTTGAAAGACGTGGCCCCCGTGAGCACCCGTGCTGCCTCATTCTGACAAGACACGCGGGGAAGCTCGACTGAATGCCAAAACGTGCAGGAGCGAGAGGTGAGGAGGACGCAGCAGAGCACTGGCTAGATCTTAACTGCATGAGCGAGACTGGCAGAGACAGAGGTGTTTGTGTGCTACTCATGTGTGAAAGGACAGGCAGATTTTCTCTCCTGTTCTGAAAGAGTTTTAAAGACGATCTGAAAAATTCACTGCATTTACTTTCTTCAAGACCCAAGGCCATCAAATTTAGAGTGCCGTGGCTTTTAAGATGTAAATAAAACAACGTAAATTTGTGGAGTAAGTTTTACAAGAAAATACTGTTTTTCTACTAAATTTCACATTTCATTCAATGTGTATCACTCCATAAATCAGAAAATTCTGTCAACAGCCAGAAAAAAGTCACCATATTAGTTTACAAATAAAATGCTGTATAAAATTTAAATTATACATGAACAAACCCCTATGTACTCCATAAAAACCTTCAGAACACAGAAAGGAATACAACTGTAAAGTTTGTTTATAAGTGCTGCTGAAATTGAGATTGTTGGCTCAGTGCAAGATTAAAAATAAATCTCATTTTTAGAAACAACTTTTTACACACACAAATATATTTTGAAATTAAATATAAAAATATAAATATTTAGCATTTGCATGTATATATTTATTTTCATATAATTTATATTATATATAAATATATTTAAAATACACAGTGCACACACATACATTATGTAAACAAAAACTTTTATTCTGGGTGCGATAAATTGCGATTAATCGTTTGACAGCACTAAAACCTACAGACGCAAATAGATAAAATGCAATAAAATAAACAATTAAAAAAATTGTTTTTGGAAGTTTTCTTTCGACCAGTCTGAAACAACACATTATGAAAAGTCAAATAGCTCAAAATCTCAAAATTACCATGAAAAAGAATGGTTTTGCATGTACTTTCTTGCCTTAAGTGATGTTATATGTACTGTACATGCTAAAGAAAATTTGCTAAAGAAAAAGAAAAAGAAAAAGAATACAGATGCTTAATCTTGCAGTCATGGGTGTTTACAAGTTTTTGTCCAATCAAATGCTCTCTTGAATGTGAAAGTCCTTCCTATCTGCGACTAGGAATAACAAGTAGCTGATCAAAATTCAAGGTTATTTGCTATTTAAAGTCAACTTGAAATACAAATAAACCTTATTTGCATTCTTAAACTCTACTACATGACATTACAACCTGGAGTTTTGCAAGTTTTCACCCCAAAATGAAAATTCCAATTTACTGTGGAAGATATTTTGAAGAATGATGGTAACAGTTTCAGGTTCATGCAATGAACGAATGGAAGTCATGGTATCCAAAATCATTTTTCATGATCCAGTCATTCCTGATTAATAAAATTAGATTCTGTCTCTCATTTTATCTTAATAAATATCCTGTTTCATGTAAAAGTATGACAAGTTAAAGAAGTAAAACAGGATTTTGATGCTCATTTTAATGTTCCTGCTCAAAGAAGCCAAAAATGTGTCTGTTTAATTGCTAATTCTAACACAGACGGCAAAAGAAAATTACACTGGCAACACAAAACGACGGTCCATTTAATTAAGACTTGCAGCTGGAAATTCAAAGAGTTCCACTGTGTGTCTTTTATTCTTTAGTTGTTTCCAACATTTAAAGCCAACGGTAACTTTGATCAATGAGCCATTCTAGTAGTTTACACAAATGAGACGCTACCAGACTAATAATTCTGTGTACGTTTTACAGAGAAATGTTTAACAATCTTCGACTTGTCACAAATGTTCCACGATGTTGAACGAATAATGTTAATATACTTTTGTTCCTTGTTACCAAATTTAAATAATTTGGTCTCATTTTGAGAAATTATGTTTGCAAAGCACATAGGAGGTCGCCAGTGAAGTGTGAAACTCACAGAGACATTGACTGAGCTGAGAGAATTTGTCTCACTGTTGCTGAATTACAAATGAATGTGGAATAAAAGAAAGTGTATTTGTTGGATTAAAATGTCCACACACACACACACACACACACACACACACACACACACACACACGCACACACACACACACACACACACACACAAATATTCCTGGGGGTTCTAATTTCACAGACTGCAAAACACTGCTAGAAGAAGGCTGCATAAACATCTTTATTTTATTATTCAAAATGATTTTATTTTACTTTAAGGGGGTCCTTTCAAGTTTTACTCACATTTGCAAGAAATACCAAAGACAATATGTGTTTGTGACTAATTCTGTGGTGGCATCTTTGAAGATGGAACAAAATATGGTGGATAAGAGAATCTTTAAGAATATGAGTCAAGTGATTCTTCAAGAATATGAAGATATTCACATCACTACCAGGTTATGCAACTTTAAGGTTATTTCAAATTGAGTCGATGAGCTGCAATAGAATCAAGCACATATATTTTATTTCATTAAATAGCCCCAAGATTATGAAAACGATACTTAGAGCATAAAACTTATCTGCTTGAAATGGTATAGAAACTGCAGTTCAAAAGGTTGGGGTCAGTAAGAATTTTTTTTTTTCTTTCTTTCTTTTTTTTTTTTTTTTTTAAAGAAAATTAATACTCTGATTCAGCAAGACATTAAATTTGTCAAAAGTAAGAGTAAACTATTTTATAAAAGATATCTACATTAAAGCTGTTCTTTTAAAATCTCTATTTATAATATATATATATATATATATATATATATATATATATATATATATATATATATATATATATATATATATATAAATATTTTATAAACAGAATTATATTTTATTATATTATTTTTTAAAATAGAATTATTTCTGAAGGATCATGTGACACTGATGACTGGAGTAATGATGCAGAAAATTTAGCATAGCATCACACAAATAAACTACATTTTTAAATATATTTAAATAGAAAACTGCTATTTAAAAATGTAATAATATTTCTGTTTTTACTGCATTTCTTATCATACAAATGGAGCTTGCGTAAGTATAAGAGACTTGTTTCAAAAATAATTTACAAAAACATTTAGAACTATTTGTGTCTCTGGACCACAAAACCGGTCATAAGGGTCAATTTTTTGAAATTGAGATTTTTACATCATCTGAAAGCTGAATAAATAAGCTGTTAGGATATGACAATATTTGGTCGAGATACAACTATTTGAAAATCTGGAATCTGAAGGTGCAAAGAAACCAAAATACTGAGAAAATCGCTTTTAAAGTTGTCCAAATGAAGTCCTTAGCAATGCATATTACTAATGAGAAATTAACTTTTGATATATTTACGGTAGGAAATTTACAAAATATATTCATGGAACATGATATTTACTTAATATCCTAATGACTTTTGGCATAAAAGAAAAATCTATAATTTTGACCCATACAATGTATTTTTGGCTATTGCCACAAATATACCTGTGCTACTTAAGACTGGTTTTGTGATCCATGGTCACGTTTATGTATCTCCTGAGTGTGACAATGATTGCACTTTCATGGGTTTCCAAGTTAAATTAGAAAATTAGACTTTTCCAAGATACAATGATTTAAATTAGAAATGCTAAAAAGCCAAATACAACCCTGTCATGAGTACAGATGGTTCTCAGATACCCTTTCTCCACAATATGACCACTTTATATGCTTGTCAAATCCCTGAACTTCCTGAACAAACACCACCACACCAAGGTTGTATGACCCGCGTTTCACGAGCCGCTAGTTTCCTCCTCCTCATCTGCACTAAGGTCAGAGTTTGGTGTTCTCTATATGCACAATAGTTTACCACATGCACAATTACATCTATCACAGTAGTCTCTTAGCTCTGTGTATCATTAGTTGTTTCCCGTCTCTCCACCTCCCGACAGCAGTATCCTTTGTGTGAGGAGGTTACGATTGACTGAGCAAGTTAATAAGAACACTCAGACTTGGCTCCGCGAAGCGCCTCTCCAGACAGCAGAGGTTTCACACCTGTCTGTTATGCAGAGCCCCATAAGGGTCTCAGTATGTATTGGACGAGAAGCTAGCAAGGTTTTAGACAGCTTTGGAGAAAAGCCCTGCGAGTAACTTTATGCAGTGAACAGAAAGACCTGACCAGACAGATGGCTTTGGGATTCATTTTTCAACCTGAGGTACAATTACTCTCTTTCCCTGCTCTATATTATACATACAGTAGCAAAAATCAGTGATAAAAGGGTGAATTTCCACAAAGTCGTGACCAGGTTGTACTTCTACCCAAAAGCAAAACAAATAAAAAAATAATTATTCTTTGCATAAAGAAAACGAAGCCTATTCTTTAGGACCATTAAGAATATTTGCATTATTTTCATGACAATTAAGCACATTCAGCACACCACACCAACTTCTCATTAACATTAATGCTCTGGACATTTGACTTCAGAGGGTTTAATTTTTCATTATCTAGTGATTCTCATTAGATTCTAAGAACTCTAATAAAACAGTATTTTATTTAAATCAGCATACATTAAAAGAAATGCTGGTATGCATAAATTAAAATATATTTATCACAATTATTTATACATTTTAATGACAATGTTCACTATGAAAAAGTGTTTTTCCCCCCAAAGTTTGTAAACAAAACAAAGATTAGTAGAGTACATTTTACAAACAAACAAATATTTATATATTGTTTAAATATTTAATATTTTCAGTATTTAATTTTTATATTTATATCATTATTTTATATATATAGTTATAAAATAATGCATTAAAATAATTGCAAGCAATTGTAAAAAAAATAAATAAATAAACAGATAAATAGATAAATAAAAAGGCATACTCTAAATAAAATACAATGAGCAAAATATAACTGCATTTTCCCTTTATTCTCTTTGTGACTTTTACCTAAAAATAACAATACATTTTATTGTAATAAATATACAATAAATTAGTGTGTGTGTGTGTGTGTGTGTGTGCACGTATACATACATGTACACACACACACACACACACACTATATATATATATATATATATATATATATATATATATATATATACATTTAATCATTTAGCTGACGCTTTTATCCAAAGAGACTTACAAATGAGGGCAATAGAAGCAATCAAAACCAACAAAAGAGTAACAACATGTAAGGGCTATGACAAGTCTCGGTTAGCCTAACGCAGTATAAGTAGCAAGGTATTTATTTATTTATTTATTTTTAAGAAAACAAGTAGATAGAATATAGAAAAGAAAGCTAGTGTTAGTTGTTCAAGAAAAGCTAGCAGTTAGAGAATAAATATGCAATTGATAGAGAGTCAAGTGTGTGTTTTTTTTATTTATTTTTTTTAAAGAAGGCAGATAGATAAAACAGAATTAGAAAAGAGAATGCTAGAGTTAGAGGGTCAAATAAAGATGGAAGAGATGGGTTTTAAGCCGTTTCTTGAAGATGGCTAAGGATTCAGCTGCTCGGATTGAGTTGGGCAGGTCATTCCACCAGTTGGGAACAGTTAATGAAAAAGTCAGTGAAAGTGATTTTGTGCCTCTTTGGGATGGCACAATAATGTGGCGTTCACTTGCAGAACACAAGCTTCTAGAGGGCACATAGGTCTGAAGTACTGAATTTAGGTAAAGGGGTGCAGAGCCAGAGGTGGTTTTGTAGGTAAACATTAATACTTTGGATTTTATGCGAGCAGCTATTGGTAGCCAGTGCAAATTGATGAACAGAGGTGTGACATGCGTTCTTTTCGGCTCTTTAAAGATTAATCTTGCAGCGGCATTTTGGATTAATTGTAGAGGTTTGATAGAATTGGCTGGAAGAACTGCCAAGAGAGCATTGCAATAGTCAAGTCTGGACAGAACAAGGAACAAGGAACAAGGAATTGTGTTGCATGTTCCGAAAGAAAGTGCCTGATCTTCCTAATATTGTATAAAGCAAATCTGCAGGACCGGGCAGTTTTAGCAATGTGGTCTGAGAAATTCAGCTCATCATCAATCACAACTCCAAGGTTTCTGGCTGTTTTTGAACGAGATGCCCTTTCTCAATAGGGTTGACAGGAGGATCTGGTGGTTGACTATCAAAAGCAGCGGATATATCCAGCAAGATAAGTAATGAAGACTTGGAAGCCACTCTTGCAAGTCTTAGGGCTTCAACAACTGAGAGCAAGGCAGTTTCGGTCGAATGTCCACTTCTGAAGCCAGATTGTTTGCTGTCCAGGAGGTTGTTCTGTGTGAGAAAGGCAGAGACTTGGTTGAACACAACTCGTTCAAGTGTTTTATGCAATGAAAGGTAGAAGGGAAACCAGTCTATAGTTCCCTAAAAGAGTTGGGTTAAGATTGGGTTTCTTAAGAAGTGGGGTTATACGAGCCTGTTTAAATGCTGAGGGAAAAACTCCAGTGTGAAGGGATGTGTTAATGATGTGAGTGAGTGCAGGTACAACTGCAGGAGAAATGGCTTGAAGGAGATGGGATGGAATAGGATCAAGCGGACAAGTAGTAGGATGACTGGAAAGGATGAGTTTAGCCTGTTAACTGTCACTGGCCCACCGGTGGGCCCACTTGTTATTAGTGCGCAAGAGTGCACCTGAAGTATCTACATCATAACAGGAGTTCTGACCTTTGTCACAAAAAGTCTTCTTCATTGCCTTTTTCTCTATCACACTTTAGAAATCATGAGAAATTATATATCAATTGAAAACTTAAAATATCGAAATTCATCCTTTGAAAACCATTTTAAAATCAGACATTGCATTATCATGAAAATGGAACATCAAAATCATGTTAAAAAATCGTTCATGAATTATAAAAAAATAAGTTTGGATAGTTCACTTTCACGTCTATGTTCAAAAATGTGAGTGACAGTTAAGAGGTTAGAAACTTCAGCCTCAGAGAGTGAAGAGAAGGATGTGAACGAGTGGATGTTTGATGGTAAGATGTGTCTGACAGTTTGTAGTGTGGAGAATTGTGCAGTGAGGTTTGTAATTTTATTAATGAAGAATGTGACAAAGTCGTCAGCTGTTAGAGTTGATCAAGGAGGGGGAGGAGGACAAAGGAGGGAGGAGAATGTTTTTAAAGAGCATGCGAGAGTTAGGCAAATTGTTAATTTTGTCGTGATAGTATGTTCTTTTAGCAGTAGAGACATTAGCTGAAAAGTCAGAGAGGAGTGATCGATATAAATTAAGGTCAGTAGGATTTTGTGATTTGCGCCATACCCTCTCTGCAGCCCTGAGCTTAGAACGATGTTCGCGGAGAACGTCAGATAGCCAAGGGGCAGAAGGGGTGGTATGGGCTGGCCTGGAAGATAAGAGGCAGAAAGTATCTAACCAAGATGACAGAGTGGAACAGAAAGTAGCAGTGTTAGCATCAAGAGATGATAACTGTATAGAGGGAGGAAGCGAAGATGAAACCATAGCAAATAGCCGGGAGGGTGAGAGTGAGTGTAAGTTACGTCAAAAAGTGACATGCGGAGGGGTATGTGTTGTGTCAGGAATCATGTTGAGGTTAAGAGTGAGGAGGAAGTGATCCGAGGTGTGCAGTGGAGTAACCAGCACATGATCAGTGGAGCAGTGTCGTGTGTAAATAAGATCCAGTTGGTTGCCTGATTTGTGAGTAGCCGTAAGTTAAAACTCTCTTGAGATCAAAAGAGGCAAGCAGAGTGTGGAAGTCTGCAGCCTGAGGTTTATCTAGGTGGATGCTGAAGTCTCCAAGTATAACTAAGGGAATACCATCCTCAGGAAAGTTTGAGAGCAACATATCTAATTCTTCTACGAAGTTACCTAGTGGTCCTGGAGGTCGATAAACAACTACAAAATGGATTTTTAGAGGGTAGGTAATAGTAACCGAATGTGGTTCAAAGGAGCTGTTGATACTCAGAGATGGTAAAGGAGTAAATTTCCAATTATTAGAAATGAGCAGACCAGTACCTCCACCTCTTCCAGTCAAACGGGGAGTGTGGGAAAAAGAAATTATTGGAGAGTGCTGCAGGTGTAGCATTGTCCTCTGGTTTGATCCAAGTCTCTGTCAGGGCCATGAGGTTTAACCTTGAATGACTAGTAATGGAAGTAATGAAATCAGCTTTGTTGACCCCAGACTGACAATTCCAGAGACCAATAGAAAAAGAAAGTAGTGTATTAGCAGACATAGGCAAAGTGCGCAGGTTGTTAGGATTGCGCTGCCTACAATGTGTAATGCGAGGTTTGCGAGCGGTAGTGATAGTAGTGATCTGAAAACACATAGTAAGAATTGGTTATAAAAAAACAGAACAGTCTCTAAAACAGAAGTGAAACAATTAATAGGAAGGAGGATAAATAAAAAGCGATACTTATATCCCTTGCCGGTGTCCCTGTCCGGTGGAATCGCACTGTAGAGTCGATGGTCTTTAGACTCTTTGGTCTTCACACGACGAGGGCTGCCGCGGTAAACTAAGCTTATTTATACCAATCTAACAATCACTAATTGAATTCAGCTGAACACACTTTCCTGTTAATCACAATAAATGGCCAAGCAAGCACAGACACTGACAAGGTACGCGATACAGTATGAGACCAAATGCAATTTCAGCACGTCTCTACACAGTAAACAAAACAAGCGTTTCCTAGCAGTGGCAACTGCGCTAAACAGTAATAAGACAAGTAAATACACTTACGAGCTGCTTTTAACTTCTGCTGATAGACTTCTTCTCTCAAAAAGTATTTCTTACACTGTCTTCTGCTGGCGCTTGAACACACTTTCCTGTTAATCACAATATATATATATATATATATATATATATATATATATATATATATATATATATATAAATAAATACAGGTGCATCTCAATAAATTAGAATGTCGTGGAAAAGTTCATTTATTTCAATAATTCAACTCAAATTGTGAAACTCGTGTATTAAATAAATTCAATGCACACAGACTGAAGTAGTTTAAGTCTTTGGTTCTTTTAATTGTGATGATTTTGGCTCACATTTAACAAAAACCCACCAATTCACTATCTCAACAAATTAGAATACTTCATAAGACCAATAAAAATAAAAATAAAAAACATTTTTAGTGAATTGTTGGCCTTCTGGAAAGTATGTTAATTTACTGTATATGTACTCAATACTTGGTAGGGGCTCCTTTTGCTTTAATTACTGCCTCAATTCGCCATGGCATGGAGGTGATCAGTTTGTGGCACTGCTGAGGTGGTATGGAAGCCCAGGTTTCTTTGACAGTGGCCTTCAGCTCGTCTGGATTTTTTGGTCTCTTGTTTCTCATTTTCCTCTTGACAATACCCCATAGATTCTCTATGGGGTTCAGGTCTGGTGAGTTTACTGGCCAGTCAAGCACACCAACACCATGGTCATTTAACCAACTTTTGGTGCTTTTGGCAGTGTGGGCAGGTGCCAAATCCTGCTGGAAAATGAAATCAGCATCTTTAAAAAGCTGGTCAGCAGAAGGAAGCATAAAGTGCTCCAAAATTTCTTGGTAAACGGGTGCAGTGACTTTGGTTTTCAAAAAACACAATTGACCAACACCAGCAGATGACATTGCACCCCAAATCATCACAGACTGTGGAATTTTAACACTGGACTTCAAGCAACTTGGGCTATGAGCTTCTCCACCCTTCCTCCAGACTCTAGGACCTTGGTTTCCAAATGAAATACAAAACTTGCTCTCATCTGAAAAGAGGACTTTGGACCACTGGGCAACAGTCCAGTTCTTCTTCTCCTTAGCCCAGGTAAGATGCCTCTGAGGTTGTCTGTGGTTCAGGAGTGGCTTAACAAGAGGAATATGACAACTGCAGCCAAATTCCTTGACACGTCTGTGTGTGGTGGCTCTTGATGCCTTGACCCCAGCCTCAGTCCATTCCTTGTGAAGTTCACCCAAATTCTTGAATTGATTTTGCTTGACAATCCTCATAAGGCTGCGGGTCTCTCGGTTGGTTGTGCATCTTTTTCTTCCACACTTTTTCCTTCCACTCAACTTTCTGTTAACATGCTTGGATACAGCACTCTGTGAACAGCCAGCTTATTTGGCAATGAATCTTTGTGGCTTACCCTCCTTGTGAAGGGTGTCAATGATTGTCTTCTGGACAACTGTCAGATCAGCAGTCTTCCCCATGATTGTGTAGCCTAGTGAACCAAACCGAGAGACCATTTTGAAGGCTCAGGAAACCTTTGCAGGTGTTTTGAGTTGATTAGCTGATTGGCATGTCACCATATTCTAATTTGTTGAGATAGTGAATTAGTGGGTTTTTGTTAAATGTGAGCCAAAATCATCACAATTAAAAGAACCAAAGACTTAAACTACTTCAGTCTTTGTGCACTGAATTTATTTAATACACGAGTTTCACAATTTGAGTTGAATTACTGAAATAAATGAACTTTTCCACGACATTCTAATTTATTGAGATGCACCTGTATATATATTCGAATGGTATATACAGTACGGTATTGTTTGTAGGATTTTTATGTACCAGTTACAGTACACTCAAAAAGTATTAACAAATGTTGCATTATATATATATATATATATATATATATATATATATATATATATATATATATATATATACTTTTTATTTAATATTTTTTTAAATAATTTAATACACTAACTGATTCGTATAAGTTTCATCAGCATAATTATCAATTTCAGAATGTCTTTGTATTTGTTATGTCCTTCTTTTATTGACCTAGAAATATTAATTTTACATCAAAATGTTTCATTACCTTAAAGGCTTAAATCAAATTTTGAATCCCTGATGTAGTCTCAAACTTTAATAGTACTGTAATGTATACAATGTAATAGCACAGTATTATCATCTATCAGTAATGTCCAAAAACCTCAATCTATTATCATGGTGCTTATTTTATAAGGAAAGTACAGGTCATTTTCTCATAAATGCACTATAAGATAATCATGTTTTGAAACATCTTATGCACTAAGCGATTAGGATGTCATTTCTCAATCTTGTTTATGCTGTGCTTTGAGAACAGGGGCCTGTTTCATAAAACAAGTTTACCGAATAAGCCAGGTTTATTTCAGTTAGTCTGACTTATTGTCAGTTGATTTGGTTCAAAATAAGTCAGACTAACTGAAATAAGCTTATAAACTTATTTGGTAAACTTGTTTTATGAAACAGGCCCCAGTTCAACAACTATTGACAGCACTGCTAAAACTATACTTCAGCTGGAAAAAAGTACTTATGCTGTTGCCTGGAGCCTTCAAGGCCGGTCAGCATAACACCAGTCTTGAAGGAAAGGGATCAGAATTCAAATACTCGAACGCTTTTCTTTTTTTGTCGTTAAAAAGTAATCGTGAACAAGTTGTAATACCTGATCGTTTGTCCTTTGCGTCAGGTCCATAATTTATACTATCCACAGAAGAGCCGGGTAACCTTGAAAAGACGGGCTCGAGCGAATCGCTCCCGCAGCGCTTTCATATCAATGCAGAAGTTTGTGTTCTGACCTAGATGTTTTATCATCTATTTTTGAAAATGCTGCTGTTTCTTCGTCTCTCTCTCTGGGATTAGGAGTCCTAAAGCGTGATGCACTATACCTGAGAGAACTAATCTAAGCCGCCAAATATTTCACTCTCTGTTGCCTTGCTGCTTTCGCATTAATTATATACACGGCGCAGACATCCCTAATTGGATCATGGACTTTGAAATATTCAGTTTCTCTCCCTTTCATTGCAGTCCTCTTACCTTGGAGCCAGTAGTTAAGGGGGGGGGGGGGGGGGGGGGGGGGGGTTTGGGGGGGGGGCATCCTTTCGCTCCTGCCGCTTCTGATCCAGTTGCTAGGCAACGGCAAGCTGGTTTCCCTGGCTGCATCGCATCTTCAATCAGTGACAAGGGAGGCATAGACGAATAACAGGAGTTAACCTTGAGAGACTATAGTAAAGAAAGTTAGAACGCCACCTCGACGGCCCGTTCCCGGGGAAAATTGCAAATGATCCTGAAAACGTTCCCTCTTTTATTTCTCGGGCGAAATTCCGCTTTCTTTTGAAATGCGGATTTAAGGAAACAGATGCACCGCGTGTCAAATGAAGTGGGCGAGAGATGAAAGATTCGGCTGATATTATAAATAGATGGAGAAACTTGCATGGAAATTGAATCGAAGTATCAAAGAAGGGGGAAAGGGAACATTGTGTTTCAGAGTATATAGAACTAATATTCTGAATATTTAACTACACTTTTATGTAATGTTTTCTTTTTCTAATGTTGCCTTGTGTAGAGTTTCCTTGTGTATTGTTAATTAAAAGTAAAACTGCTAATAATTGTTTTTAGTAATTGAAATAAAGCTGAAATAAAATAAATTAAAATATAAATATTAGATATTTAAATATGAAAATTAGAAATGACAAACGAAATTAAGCTCAAATACTAAATTACTAAAGCAGATAGAAAATTAAAGCTATATAGAAAATGAAACTAAAAAGTACAAAAACAAATATGCATTTAAACTTACGCTAAAATTAAAATAAAAAAAAAAGCTAATTAAAAACATTAATAAACTCTGTAATAAAGTAAATAATACTAAAATAACACTAATGGAAAGCAAATAGAGACATTTATTTAAACCTCATATACCTTTTAAATTAAAGCTAAATAGAATATATATATTGAAAAAAGATAAATAAAATGACAAATAAAATGGCAAAACCACATAAAATTACTAAAACATAAAATTAAAATATAAAACAAAAGCTTATTCAAAACATTAATAAATACTGTAATAATATATAAATAATACTACATACAGAGCTTCATACCTACTAAAGCTAAACACACACACACACACACACACGTGTACTAAAACCTTCAATTCCAATATATAAATAAAAAGTAATTCAAAATATTAATAAATTCTATAATAATACTAAAATAAAAGAGTGTCTGCTGTCCCATTCACACTGAGTATTTTTATGAGTTCAGCTTTTTTCCATCAACTTTATCTGTATTAAAAACCTCCTAATTGCTGCAATGATTTCTGCAGTTCAGGTTGAGTTTTCTGGGTCAGCTTCTGTAAATGCAGCAGGGAGATGTCGCTCATGGCTTGCTTCATGTTTCACTCTCACAGAAGGCTGATGTATGAGAAAGATAAGTGTTTGTTGTAGTCTCACTTTACGCTCATTTCTGTGCTGAGGTTAAACACGCTCCAAGTCATGCGTGTTATGAAACAAGATTACCTATTATAATGAGTAAAGTCATAATACCCAAGTTACCATTTTCAAATAAGTACAGTAATGAGTTGAAAATCACCTTTTTAGTTACAATTTAGTCACACAGATGCAGTGCACGTTTACACTGCAAGCGAGTAGAATGATGCAATGAAACTACATCACTCCGCTTTTAATCAATAAAGCACTGCAAGCAGCATGAAATTTATAGTCACTGCGTGCAGAATACTGTATTTTGGAGAGTCAAACACAGCAAAACTACAAGTACTAGAGAAAAAAATGAACACAAATAACTAATGCATCACTAGTAACTAATGCATAACAGATATACATAAAATCAGAGACCATTTATGAAAATACTTCTGTTTGAAGTGCTTTTTAATGACTTTTTTCCATTATAAATTATTAGCAGCTATCATTGACATAAATGGGAATGCTAGTAGATTGCAGATGTATTTGATTGCACACAATATAAACACTATTTCATTACATATCATGATAAGGGAGCAAAACGGTTCTGAGCCCACAAGCATCTAAAACATTAACAATTAAAAATTAAGACTCAAGTGAATTGGTTCTGCTTTTGCTCGCTTTTGTGTCCAAAAAATCCTACACATCCCTAGCCAGTTAAACAAGTACATTAGCAACAACTCCGATCAATTACACTCTGGAGTTCAGTGCCTTCAGATTTGAAAAACTCTGCCTGAAGAAAAAGAAGAAATTTATTGACGTTTATTGATGCCGTGACTCACAGCTTTGAGCGTGTGCAGAAGAACACTATTTGAAGTCATATACTGTTGTACATATTGTGCCTATCTAGACATGCAGCACTGTTTCATTCTGAAAGATATGTTTGAATGAGAAAAGCCAGGCGAAAATGTCTTTAACATGCATTAATTACACAGCCCTGCATCTTGGGGAAAAAAAAAAAAAGTCTTCTGGGCCCGTATTCACAAAACATCTTAAGGCTAAAAGTTGCTCATAACTTGCCGATTTAGGAGAAAATCTTAAAAATAATGGGCATGTCAGTCCTAAATTTAGGACACCTAAATTTTTACTCTAAGAGTATTTCACAAAGCGTTTTAGTGCTAAAACTAGCTCCTAAATCTGTGAAACATTAGGAGTAGTGAAGAGGACTCCTAAGTCACTAAGACCAAGTCACAACTATCCTAAAATGGCTGTTGCTGGCAGTCTGCCTCAGAACATAAACATTTTAGAAACATTTGACGATAATGAGCTTTTAAAAAGGTATCGCCTTTGGGTTTGGAGGTTATCCCAAATTCAAATTTGGGCAAGAAGTAACAGCTGTTCTTGTGTCCAGTTTGGTTTTCTTTTATGTTTGCATACCTTACTATCAGCCATGATTATTCTACTCTGTTAATTAAAAGACTGTTTATATGCATATTCACTAATTATGAGAAGCATACATGTAAGAGGCTGACAATTATATGAACATATACTTGTTTTATTAGTGACACTTAGCCTGCATTTTAAAATCTTTATTTGTATGTAGCAATTAACATTTTTATGTTTAAACCTTTATTTGAATATGGCAACATACCATTGCGCTCTACAATATTTATATGAATAGATTTCTGACGGAGACTATCAGCCAATCACTGTGTGCATAGTTAGTAAGCATGCTGACATCATCCATAGCAACGAGGTCAACCCCGCCCTTACTCTTAGCTTAAGACTTCTCTCTATTCCTTAGTAAAAGTTTGTCTCAGCAGCTTTGAGAATAGGATTTAAGAGAAAACTCTTAGCTAAAAACTTTTACTGCTATTTAGGAGAACTCTTAGTGGTAAGATAAAATGTTTTGTGAATACGGGCCCTGATTTGCAAAAAAACAAAACAAAAACAGTCTAATATTACCTAATTTGAGAAAAAAAAAAAGTTTGCTAATATGCAAAAAAAGGAATAAATAAATAAATAAATAAATAAATACATAAATAAATAAAAAAAAATAAAATAAAATAAAACAATCAATAAAAAAAAAAAAAAAAATCCATCACATATATAAGACTTTTATCCTCACAATTCTAGTGTATATCTCGCAATTTTGAATTTATATTTCACAATTCTGACCTTTTTTTTTTTTTTTTTTTCTCCAAATTTTGAGATATAAACTCTAAATTGCGAGGTATAAACTTGTGAGACATAAATGCAGAATTGTGAGATGTTAACATAATTGTGCAATTCAACTGCAAGATGCAAACTGGTCATTCTGAGAATAAAAATCTAAATTGTTTGACAAACACAAATGCAAGAAAAAAAAAACAGAATTGTTAGAAAAAGTTGCAGTTACTTTTTTATTGTTTTATTATGGCGGGGAAAAAAAACAGGATGTTTTTTGAGATGTAAAAACAGAATTATGAGAAGTAAAATCAGAATTGTGAGATGTCAACTTGGAACTGCAAGAAAGAAAGTCAGAATTCTGAGTTTATATCTCACAATTCTGATTTTATCTCTCATAATTATCTTTTTTTTCCCCCAAAGTGTGAGATTAAAAAGTTGCAATGCCCTTGTTTTTTTTTTGTTTTTTGTTTTTTTTTATCCATCCATCCATCCATCCATCCATCCAGTGGCAGAATATAAATATAATTTACAATCTGCAAAGTGTGTAAAAATAGTGAAAATTTGGAAATGGGTTGAGAATTCAACAAATAGCTACAATCTGGCTTAGAGTCAGATAGGAATCATGTCTTTGTGGCAGTTGTTCTGGTGATTAAGGGTTAATACAAAACTTCTTCACCTTACAAATAGTTTTCAAACACAGAAATGCTACAAAATGCATCATATTTTGTAAAAAGTGTGACATGCAAGAGCAAAACAGGCACCATTTGTTGAATCAGCAGCCCAAAATTAATAAGAAAAAAGTGCTGGATTTCATACGGCAAATATGACGAAGTGCAGTGTTATAGCAGGTTGTGCAATAATCGTTAAACATTAAAATTGCAACTTCTGTTGCTACAATAAGTTAAACATGTACTTCATTCAAAAAATGTACATTGTCTACATCGTTTTACATTATAATGCTGCTCTGTTTCATTATGACATGTACATTAATCTCCCAGAGTGTGTTCAAAAGGCAAATGTGATTGCATTAAAACATCAATGCTTTTGGATCGAAGACTGTGGTTCTGGAAGCTGTAGATTGGATTTTTAAATGTGTTTTGTTAAGCCGACTTAGTGGGGAGGCGAATCCATAAGGGCATGGACTAATTCTGCCGATGGTCTTTTTATGGCTCAACAAACGCAGCACTTGCTGTCATTGATGAAACGAGGGTCTGAATGACACGAACCTCGGCGGCGGAAACGGTCGGACGTTCTCACGTTGCAAGTATACAGAGTTCAGGTCTCTTATCATGTGCGTATCTAATCGAATCAAATCAGTCGTGAGTCAGCGGCAGGGTCTCTCGAGCGTGCTGTTGTTCTTGTGTTGCATTTGCATGCTATTGTGGGTTTCATCAAATCTGTCTCCTCGGTTTACATCCCTGAGATTTGCATGCCAGCTTACCGTCTTGACGATTTTTGACAGAGCTATTATCGCGACATACTGGCTGCTTATGAAATATTAAAAATAGCAAAAGGGCTAGAAAGTAACATTTGGAGGGCTATAAATAGTAGCACATAAATCTGCCTTAAACGGACCCTATTTAGGGGGGAAAACAGGCCGGAAGGACCCCGCAGTGTTTCTTCATGGGGAGCATCTATAGGTTGAAAATATGCATCCGATCCAGTGCTATTTTAGTACCATTGATATAGTTTAATAGTTTTTATAAATATTTTGAATGCTATTTTTATATTTTCTGTTTTCATTTGAATTTCAATTCAAGGTTTGCTAACTTTGTTGTGTTTTGACATTTTTAATGTTTATTAATTTTTATTTCATTGTTATAGCCATTGTAGCATTTCAAGCTAAACTAAAAGAGAGAGAGAGAGAGAGAGAGAGAGAGAGAGAGAGATGATGCCTTGACAACTAGATATTTACAAAATATTAGAAGATGCTGACATAGATTTTTTTATTATTTTAATTAAATTATTATATTGTTATGTTTTATGACAATAATAATAATAATAATAATAATAATAATAATAATAATAATAATAATAATTACAATTATTTAAGTTAAGATTTATTCTATTTTACTTATGTACTTGTTTTTTAATGGTTTTTGTTTTAGTAAATGATAACAAACCTGATCTCCCAACCTTGATCACTAGATACTAGTACTACTACTACTACTACTACTAATATTACAAATATTTAAGTTAACATTTATTCTATTTTACAGTATGCATTTTTATTTATTTATTTATTTATTTATTTATTTAATATAATGTTTCAGTTTTAGTTAATGATAACAAACCTGATCACTAGTAACTACTGAATATAATAACAGCATGTGGAAAATGGTTCACCCCTCACCAACATCAAATCTAGCACAAAACATCGAATGTACTACATTAAAACAAGAGCATGCGTGTCACCATATGTGCTACATGTCTTTTTCAGATGTCAGGGTTATTTTTAAATTAATTTCAGAAGCAATCACTCACAGGCGATATCTGCTGTGTGAATTGTAAAAATTCAATCACTGCGGGATGAAAGAGGTCACTGATGAAAAATGACAAACAATAAACTAATTAACATGTAGCTATTAAAAACAGCATCTTGAATTACAAATTGCACTAGCAGACAGCGTGACTGACAACATGAACGCATTGCTCTGGTGCTTTTCCTCAGCTTTTGTTGAAATGGCAGGTTGTCATAATTCCCATACATTATAAAACTATGCTTTGCATTAATGAGTCAGTTTCAGGAAATCTGTCAAGAACTACAGCATGCCCACATACGACTTTGTTGTATGAACAAGTAGTGTTCAGTATTGTGTACACTTTGTTAGATAACTAGGGTAAAGGACATAATGTTATATTAATGCAATATTAATTTCTTCCTAGTGTGCAGTGGACATCATACACTGAAAAAAAAAAAATGGCATAGAAAGAAATTAAAATAAATGTGAAATTTTGAAGCAGAAAAGAGAAAGTATTTTCTTCTAAAATGTATTCCCATAATCTTTGTCCTATTAAATTTGCAAATCTTTTTACAGTGGAGTTCAAAACACCTTTCATTAACCATCTGATGCATATTTCACACAAACAATAGAGTTTTTAAAAGGGGTTATGAACTGGCTTTTTTTGTAATTGCATACTATTCTCTAAGGTTCACTTATAATGTTAACAAGATTTTTACTTACAAAAACATAATTTAGAAGTAATATGCTATTTTCTGCCCTGTTTCTGATTTCTTTCATCTGAGCGCTCCATTCGGGTTGGCGTGGCTCATTCTAGACTCAGAAGTAAACGCAAATTGCTATGATTGACAGTTTTGCGTGTTAACACCCCCATCATTAAATGTGCAGAATTGTTTTGAAAACTTTCAATGTTGAGAAATGGCAGCTATAAAATTCAGTCTGTTTGAGTCTGATCTTATCCTTATGTATTTTTTTAAGTAGTTAGCCTATTATATTAGTGTTTAACCGAAGGTGTTACTGAAAGCTGTTTATGTCATTTTGTTGTTAACATTTATGCATACACATTTTATATTTCATTGGTTAAGGCAAACAAAGTTTAGATACTTGTAGTTACTACAGCTATAGTTGACAAAGGATAAATTATACAGTTTCATATAAACAATGTAAAATTCTGCATGTCTGTTTGACAGCCTACATCCTTCACTGCTGTGATTTAGGTTTAAAACGTATAAAAGCTCAGTATCAATCTATCTGTAACAGACAAAGCAACAGTGACTCATGATAAAAACACTATTACTCACACTCGTATGTTGTGACATTACTGTCAGATCCAATATAGTCAAAGCATTGTATTTTAGTTTTAAA
Organism: Spinibarbus caldwelli; assembly: GCA_039654775.1. NCBI lineage: Eukaryota > Metazoa > Chordata > Actinopteri > Cypriniformes > Cyprinidae > Spinibarbus > Spinibarbus caldwelli. Next base: position 5,643,384 of record CM077225.1, on the reverse strand, counting down.
GGGTTCATGAAATGAGAAATCAAAATTCCCTTGATCTTTTGACATGTAAGAGGTCATTGTACTATAAAAACATCCTCTAAGTTTCAGAATGCAAATCTTTCTCGTTCACCTACAAACAGCTGATATTGAAGCGAATCTGCCAAAACAACAGTGTAAATGCCACATTATGATGTAATAGTGTGGATAAGCACCGCCTCCACAGAAGAAGATCAACGCCTGCTTCTACATCACTTCCTGTTTAGCCCTGCCCACCGAGTCATGCATGTAGTGTTTACAAGAGAGGTGAACGCGCAGGTCTAGGCAGAAACCAAATGATAAAGATGCTCTGAAGACAACAAGATGCTGTTTCCATGTTGTGGAAAAATAGTGTTTGCATTGCCTTCCTACTGATCTCAACGTAAGGAAAGAGTGAACAAACTTTATTTCTGATGAATTTCCAGACCCCGTCAGTAAGAACTCGGTCCTTTGTTCACTTCATTTTACAGCGGATTCGTTTACAAACAAGGCACAATTTGACACAGGATTTTTAGAAATATTGAAACTAAAAGACAATGCTGTACCAACTATATTGGATCCGACAGTAATGTCGCACCACACAAGCGTGAGTAACTGTTTTTATTACATGGTCACTATTGCTTTGTCTGTTAAACAGATTGTTTACTGAGTATTTATGTTTTTATTTATTTATTTTTATTTTTTTTTATCTAAATCACAGCAGCGTCCATCTATGAAGGACGTAGACTGTCAAACATATACCACTATTAGCCAATCATAGCAGTGGGTGTTTACTTCCGAGTCTACAATCCGCCACGCCTATTCAAACGGAGCGTTCTGATGAGGGGGGTCAAAACAGGACAGAAAATAGCCTATTACTTCTAAATTATGTTTTGTTTTGTTTTTTTTTTTTGTTTTTTTTTTTGTGTGTGTAAAAACCTTAGTAACATTATAAATGAACTATATATATATATTTAAACATGTTTAAAAACAAATCCACAGTAAAATGAAGCAAGCAAGCGACCAGGTTCTTTATCTAAAAATAAAGTTAATTCACTCTTTACTATGTTATGATCAGAAGGAAGGCGATGCCAAGACTGTTTTTCCACTGCTAAAGAGGCAGTGATTTAGAAGTAGACGCTGATCTGATTCTGCAGAGGCACATGTGGCACATTCCTAAATGAGTTATTTTGGCAGATTGGCTGCAATGTAAGCTGATTTTAGACTAACAAGAAAGTTTTGAGTTCTGAAACTTACAGATGATATCAACAGATCAAGGAAAATTAGATTTTTCTTTACCGGTCAGTAAAATGACCCCAGACAGACAAAGTGGATGCTTCTTAGTTAAAATAAGCTTATATTTAGGTAGACTGTTAGACTTTATGCTAATAGTCAAAAGTTAAGCTATGCAAGACCAGATTGGTGATGTTTAATGATTCTGGACTGCATGGTAACATAAAAGTTAAATTTTTTAAATCCAGTCGTTTCTAAATCGTTCCCTTGTGTGAGGTGTTATTCCAATCTCCAGCGTCTCTTCAGTTAGCACATCTTGGATAGAAAGCGTCAGCTAATTTACAAGTAAAATCTCAAAACAAATTCATAAAGCAGAACATTTCACAGAGGACGAAAACGGCAAGTTTTGGGGAGTCAAGTAATTCACTGCAGAGCTTTGAATTCTGATTAAAAATTGAACAGTTTCCAAAGCAAATCAATTAGGTAGAGCTCGAAAGTACTTACAAATTGCTTGTTAACACTATTATGCAAAGCCAGTAGAGTAGATATTAAAATGCTTTATGGTGCTTTAATAGTTACTCTACCAGACAGAAAAATCTAATCTGGATTAAAACTTTAGGGGCAAAACACAACCTCAATATATTAACTATTAATGTCTGTGCAATACTAAACTTCACCAGCAAACTTGGTTACATTCATCTGTAACCTCAGAAGCAATGATGGACAACTGACACCTGTCAAGATAACCTATACACTTTATTATTGTGTGTTAGCCATTACAATAGGATTTGAGTTGGGGAACAATCTTTCCTAAAAGTTTGGAAAGAAACTAAAAAAAGTACTTCTCACATTCTCCAAGTTCCTGTCAGAGCATAAAGTTATGTACAGTATGAAGACGTTTTATTAAAATAAAAAGACATTTAACACAAAAACATGGCATGCACGAGTTTCTTCAAACATCACTTTTCAGACCTCACTATCGGTTGATGTTTGAGAGTGTGATTAGAAAAGATTCTACATTGTTCGGTGAACACTCAAACAAACCAATTAAGAAGATGTTTTTACTGCCGCTGTAACAATACCAGAAATCCCTTGACACCCAATTAGAGAAGGGCTTCTCATGCCCTCAGACATCAACCAGGTCCAAAAAGCTAAGTTGAAACAATTGCAGGATCTCATCATGGCTAGAAAAGAAAGTCAACATGACTTTCTTAATGCATCTCACTCTGCATTTTTCAACAGTGCACATTATTACATTGATTGATTGATTGTTTAATCAAAATGCAATAACCTTTTCTTTATTTATTTCTGCATTTATTTGTTTATTTACACTGTCATTTTTTAAAGTAATAAAAAAATAAATACTATTTTATTTTTTTGCTTTCAAAATTTTATGTTTGGTTAAATATTACTTTCTGTTGTTTGTGAAGTTTACAAAATAAAAATTGTTTCTTTTCTCAGTGTACTGTACTTGATGGTTTATTTCAGGCTTAATGCTGCCAAGGCAATTTTGCTGCCAAGGCATTTCATGATAAATTTTAGGAAAATAAAATCTCCCACATGACTGGAGGCTTAGTTTGGGAATACGGGAATAGCTGTCATGCTTCACTGATCATGCAATTTGATCCTGCATTGATGTGGGTGAAGAACTTTTTGTTGAGCTACTGTAGGAAATGAAACTAGCACACAGGGCTGCATCATTTTGCCGTGGCCTTGTAGTTCACTCAAATGCTGTGACCTGTTGTATCATAGCGTTCATGTGAGTGATGGGAGTTCAAATCTGGTTCATTTCCCTTCATTTCCTGTTCTCTCCCTCTACTATCTCTATCAATGTGACATGACTGCTATAATGGACACAAACATTGAGCTTTATCACATGCGTTAATATGACTGATGCACTGCATACCTCTTCTGAAGCCATATGATAAATTAGTGACAAACAAAACATTCATTAAAATAATAATAATAAAAAAAAGAAAACAGTATGCAATAACCATTAGGAAATAAACTTGCCTTTGAATTTGTAATGCAAATTAAAATCAATGCAATTAAAAGCAAATCAAGATGCTAATGGTTTAAGAATATTATTGTGACTATTCACAATGCTATACAAATATCTGAGAGACTTAATAAATGTTGATTTAAAAATGGTCTGTTTTTTTCTCACACACATGAAGGAGGAGTTATCACAAAAGTAGGTTATTGATAAAATATTCATCTTACGCTTTCAAGTTCCTTGAGAGAGGAAATTAATGTCATAATTGAAATATGACCTGATTTTGTATTTTTGTTTTCTCTAGGCGCCACATGCCAGGACATTTAACATCACTCTAAACAATATTTGAGATCAGGAACCATCTGTAATTGTGTATGTCATGATGCAGAATAAATTAAATCTGCTGATGGAAGAACACAGTATAATGATGCCATGGCTTGAAAGACTATTTTTAATATGTCGTAATGACTAATGTCCTCTTAAAACAAAAAACATTAAGCCATAACATTACCAAAACAGTATGACAATATGCAGTTGTATAATATAGCATATCACTTGTTTTTCTGGACCTTAGTAAAAAAAAAAAAAAATAATAAAATAAATAAATACATTAAATATTACATAATTTAATCATATTAAATATTTAATTTTAATTTATTTCTCGATTTTAATTTATTCCTGATTTGAACCAAAAACAAAAGTACCAAAAATAATATTAAAACACCAAAAATAATATTATACAACATCAGTTTTGACTGTTTGGAAAAGCCACTTTCAAAGGCAATATGCACACATTTCTAACTCGCATCAGTTGAATTCTATGTTAAAACAACAAGTTGCAACATTGCTATATAACTTCAAACAACTAGAATTGGTGATGAATGATTCAACGAATCACTTTTTGTTACATTTGAGTGAACTGGTTGAATGAATGATTCAATGACGCACTTACTGTATAAGAAAAGTAACTTTCTTTGTACTTCAATGATTCAGTATTTTGAATGAATCATCTGAGTGAATAATGACGCCCTCAAAAACAGAAACAATTTCGTTTACATGCATTACATGTATTCTAAACAAAACTTCAGGGCATCTATAAAACTAGAAAACACCCTTTAGCAAATCTGTCCTTAACTTACTTGTTCAGGACACGTCTCACTCTGTATTTTCGTATTATTCCATGTTTATCCATCACTGAAACATGCAAATAACTCAAAGCAATCCTCCCCATTCATGGCTAAGCAAATGCACAAAAAGCATACCATAATCTCTACCGGTTGACAAATTTCTACGATGCACTGCGTATACTGTCATACCGCCAGCCTTGCTTGTAAAGTATGGTATTAAAGAAATTATTTACCAGTCCAAATGCCTCACTAGTTTGATGAATTCCCTCTCTTACACACATACACACTCTTTGAAGAATATCTCAAACAGCGACATTCAGCCGACCATCCTGCATTAACAGATAATCAACAGGATGAACCATCGCCATTACGGCTGTCAACAGTTCATTATAAACTCCATCTTCCTCTGGCCATTATCACATTGACTCAAGCTTGAAGGACAGTGGCAATCGCCACACTGGAAATATTGTGTAATCAGACATGCCCTGCTGCCGGGCTACAATATATGGGGGCAAGCCAAAGGCTTCCCTCTCGACGCCACTTACAATAATGGATGTTATTGGGATTTACAAAGACAGGAGAGCACATGCATTAAATAGTTGCACCACCTTTGTGCAATAACCTGCATTATATTCACCAAAATCACTCATTTTCTCCACCACAGAACAGAATTTTTGAGTCATGCCATGATACTTCCATCATTTGCTTTGGCTTGGTTAATGTGGAGGGTTAATCACTGACTTACACAGATTCCAGAAACTGTTTGATCACTAAGGGCAAAGGATGAAGCATCACTGGAAAACATGGATGTAGAGATGTTTATATGGATAGACAGAGATAAGAAGAAGGAGAGTGATAATCTTGGTCTAAGTCTGCAAACCCAGACAACAGATGAGTTTTGGTTACCCGTCTGAGCATCTCTGATCAATGCCTGCATTTGTTAACAAAACATATAAATGTTTTTTTTTTTTTTTGTTGTTGTTTTTTTCACATTCACTATCACTCACTGTCACTACCAAAATACAATTTACAATTCTGTACAAAATAAATAAATAATATATATAAAAAAATACTTTCCGTAATTGTTAGTAAAAGCACTTGTAATTGAATCAATAAAAGCTGCTACAGAGATATCATGTCAGCAACTGATTGCAATTATTACAGGCAGCAAAATTGAAAGCAGAGCAGCCCAAACAATTTTTGTTCCCCATTCAAAAGGTTGCATTTGAATGATCTAGTTTATGTTTAGTTTATATGTGGCAGAGAGACAGTCAAGCAATATCACACAAGCAAAAGAGCTGTTGTTCCAGTGACTATTTTCGAGTGTGATTTTGCTTTTAAACAACCACTCCAAAAACAAGAAGTTAATAGTGAGTAACTTACTGTAGATACAATGGCGCAAGTTACTTTGTCCCACCATCGAAAATAATTCCAAACAAATCCAAAGCACACCACTGTGCACTACCATGCAACACATGGATGTGATGAATCAATATTTTGGAACGTTTTGGAATCATTTACAGAGTGAATCATTCAAAGAATCTGATTAAAGACTATCAGTTCATTCATTTCTGAATGAATCAAGGTATTTGAACAAATCAGATGAGTAAATGGATTAATGATTCACTTATATACTGTGTGTGTGTGTGTGTGTGTGTGTGTGTGTGTATATATATATATATATATATATATATATAAAGAGTTGCTTCATTCTGAAATATTTTTGAGTAAATGATTCATGCATTAAAAAACTTGCTGGTTTCGTTCCTTTTTGAACGAATCGGTTGAGTAAATGATTCATTGAATCACTCATTTAGATGGTGCCTGTGTCCCAATGTGCACACTATCCATGCTAAATTCTATGTGATATTAGTCATTTTCAATACTATTTAGGGCAGACAGTGTGGATAGTATGCACATTGGGACGCAGGGAGTCATTTTGTTCCCAAATGAATTAGTCTTTTTAAACAAATCGGTTGAGTGAATGGTTCAATGAATCACTTACAAAGAAATCGCTGTTGAATGATTCAGTGTTTTGAACAAAGCAGTTGAGTAAATGAAGCACTTAAGCAATGATTAAGAATTTGTTCTTTCAAACGAATTGCTTAAGTAAATGATTCATTTCTTTCATTCCTGATTCAGAATGGATTAGCATTTTTTAACAAATTATTTGATTGAATTAATGGCTAATTCATAAACAGAAAAATTCCCAGCATGGTCGGATTCTATAACTGTTTGGAACAGCATACTACATAATACTATTTCTGAAATACAGATATGGCAGAAATAGTAAACATAGTAGCAGTAAACATAGTTAGCCTGCTGTTCTGAATTATATATAAGGACTCTCAACCTCTCAGTGAATCAAATTGTAGGACCGAAATTAACTGGTATATAAAGCACGTAATAAAAGTCCCCTTAATAATGACAAATCTAATGCTTATTTTCTGTCTCACTTGTTTGCCGATATTTTAACTTACCCACTTCAACTTAAATCTCAATTTGCCTCTCCATGTAGTCCTCCCTGAATGATTACATCTCTCTCCATCCCGCTTTTTTCCTGTATGTGTGTATTTCTTCTCTTTTTCCTGTTAAATATCTCTGTGATAGCACCAGAACTGATTACAGTAAATAATCTGTTCCTCATTATCAGTAATATACTATATGTCATAACACTTGGGCCTCATGACTTGACTGAAAACCCTTTTAATCACCACCATCTGTTCAGGCATATTTCTATTTCCATATTCACTAATTCATATTCATGCAGTGACCCTATATTACCTCTCAAGACACATTATTGGCTATGCAGATGGAATAAAAAGGTTGTTATATAAGATACCTGCTAAATTATACGTTTTATTGAAACTTATGCTAAGAATGAACTGTTACCGCTTCACATCAGTTCCCTAAATGCACCAAATGGACTCTAAATTGACTTTATTATAAACTAAACAGGTCCTTTTAATAATTTTATTTTGTCTTAGTTTTTTACATTCACAAAAATCAGTTTTATAATACTATTTATTATGCATAATAGTATTATGTTGGTGAAAACTGTGCCTACATCATCTTTCTTTCTTTGAAATGAAAGTTTATTGAATATTTAGAGAAAAAATTTGAGATTTCGGCCTCTTATAGGTCATATATGATATAAGAGAGTATGGAGCTCATGCTTTTGGGGAAAAAAAGGGATTTCATTGTTATACCGAGGTTTAAAATAATAATAATAATAAAAAAAAAAAAAATGCAATTTGCAGCAGTTGCTGATATTTATATGCCAAAAGGCAAAATTCTGACAGCTTGTAATGTAAATAAATAAGATCTGTATAACAGTATATCAGACTACTTACATGAAATGCATAAAAATATATGTTGTCACACTATATATCTTCTAATAATACTGTGTGTCTTAGTAAGATGAAATTTTAATGCTTTGCTTTATGACCAAAGATCTGTGGTTTTAACTGTGGTGATCAAAATATATAATGCAATGCAATACAAAAATGAATGAACAAATAAATATTCCTCAAAAGCCTGATGTATAATTTTTGATACGTCTTTTTTTTAATATTCATATTAAAATATAAGTATAATCAAGTAAACCTAGGTTGTTTCAGTCAAGTAAGTCATCATCTTGAAATGTTATTAACAATAAAAGTAATTTTATAAAAATCAGCAATGATTTCACAGTAAAAAGACAAGTGTATGAACTGAAGGTGGTCATTTTTACAATTACGCTAAATGATGACAAAAGCATGTGTACAGAAGTTGTTTTTTTTTTTTTTTTTACAGCAAAGTTTTGATTGTGTTCATAATTTAGTTGCCTTAGAAATTTGTGCATCAAGTTGATATAGACATTATTTAATCAAGACGTTGTTATCTAATAGGATCATGAACTTCAGGAGCCAGTGTGAAATGATCTACCAACGCGATCACACACATCAGAGGGCTAAATGAAAAAAAAAAAATAGATGAGCCTGCCCTGAAATATGAAATAAATCCAGCCCATCCCAAGCGCCTGCTCCTTTAAACAGTGATTTTTATCACAGCAATTCCAGATCTACAACATTTTAAAGTGTGACAAGCCGAGAAAAACCTTGGCACTCAATCCTTTGCCTTCTCATCCAAAACAAATTTCCTCTCAGGTACATTGCAGGCTTGGTGAAAAGTGAAGAAGTTGGCGATATGTAGGGCTCCTCTGAGGATTGGGTGGTCCAGGAAAAGTCTGGTGGCCTGAGGGGGTGAGAGACATCTGAAGACATTAGCGCCTGTTGAGTGAACTTCGGCTTCCTCAAAGAGAAAATAGACAGTCAAGATGAGTTCAGATTTGATGCAGGAGTCCCTCTAGGGAGGACAAACTTCTAGGGCAGAGTCATATTTTCGTAATGACTAACATCGATGTCCTTATCAAAGGTGAGGTGCTGTGGTCTTCATTCTTTGGTGCAAATGCATTGTTGAGACTGAGGAAAAATGGCAGGATGGAAAATTGAAGGTGATCAATAATGTAAGAAATATGAAGGGTGGGTGGGGACAAAGTCTGGATACTTTCTATGATGAGCACTGGACTGTTCAGATGAAGAACAGTGTTTCCTGGTTAGAAACTTTTAAAGACCCCCGTGGTGAAAATCTGTAAAAAAATAGTAAGGAAGATTTTTACCTGAAACCGTCATCCTTGGTGATACATAAAATGCAAGTCAGCAGCTGCGTGTCTTTGAGAATAAAAAAGCATATCAAGGAGCACAACATTAATACCCATGGCTCGTGATGATATTTCTGTCATAACAACTCTCGGAAGAATTGGCATGGTAATGTACGTGACAATGTTAATGTATTTGGTCTTTGCAGAATAGATCTGCTATGCTGCTGTTGCTGCCTCTGCTGCTGTGGCAGAGCAAGTACCGAGACTTTCTACTGACAATACATCCACAATATGCTGCTGTGAGCATGTAGGAAATACTGCTGCTGCACATATTACACATGTGAATAACCCCATATAGCATACATGAGTCACCTCGTAGCAGATCTATACAGGTGGAGCTGGGGAAGGTGGAGGGTTTCTGAAATGCGCTGTCAACTGCTACAGCAAATAAAAGCCAGGTATTTGAATATTGACCAGTGAGCTCAATGGCTACTGATACAGGAGAAAACCAGTCAGCTGTGGCATGTGATAATGATGCCATTAGGTCAGATTGAGTTAGACCTATCAGACTACACCATCTAGAGTTTCATGCCAGAACTCTATATACTAACATCTTATGAAGCAAAATGATCATCTTTTTTGCAAGAAACTGAACATTATTTAAAACATTATTACCTGTAATCCAGAGCCTCCAGAGGCAAACGGTCCCGAATGATGTCCGGTTTGTGAACGAATCATTCTTTTGAACTGATTCTTTTTGGTGAACTAGTTGAACAATTCACCAAATCCAGCTGAAGCGTCTGAAACAGTTTGCGGCTTGAGCAGCACATATCTACAAGTTTCTTAACCAAAACTTACTTTCAGAGGCATCTGACAATCACTCAGCCTCAAAATGAGCTGAAAATATTGGCTTATACAACTGTTTTTTGCCAACTCATTCAGCTCTCCGGTTACTTCAACGGTCACTCAACTGAGGAAATACTCCTACATTATGTGAAAAGGTGAGTAGATAAAGACTAGTTTATTCACTTTATATACTTTAGACATGTAAAACATCCACATTTCACATAAGTTTTTGGGTGCTTTAATAATATAAATGCATATATGTTCCGTCATTGCTTAATTACATAAACAAACTAGTGAACTGAACCAGTTCATTAAAATGAACTGTCCGAAAGAACCAGTTTGCGGAAAAGAATAAGACTTCCCCCTTTTTCCTGAGGCTCAGGATTACAGGCAATAATGCTATAATTAATGTTCAGTTTCTTGCACAGATCTATTGTTTCACTTCATAAGACCTCAGTATATCATAATGGGTATTTTTTTTTTTTTTTGAGTTCCTTGTTATGATGTAGTTAAGCCAAAGGCTTGGATATTAGTTACTGTTACATGTCCAGTGTTGTACAGAGCGATACATAAAATGCATTACCTTGACTTGTAGACAACCAGTATAATTTACTCTTCCTCTTCTGAATCAGTTTCTGGTTCAAATATATATGACTGAATCAATCCAATATTGCCACTTGCCATTCTTTTGCATTTACTACTTCAGTTAACTGAGTGAAAGTTGAGCAGGGTCAAGCTGGTGCGACTGAGTGGAGCATATTCAGTAATATACTAAATGAGATAAGGGTGCATAGCTATATTCAAGCCATTTTAAGTAATGCATAAACAATTTATACTGGGAAAAACATTTCAGTGTGTCATTTTAATTATCAAAGATTGGTTTTAAGAAGATTTGTGGGCTTGCCAACACACCAGCATCCCATACGAGCTATTCTGGTCTTTTCAGTGGGGAAGACATGGACAACAAATTGTTTTTCTTTCATGCGGCCATACAGGGGCTTTCAGCTCCCTTTGGTAATATCGGCAGAGCTCAGCCCACAAAGATGAATCTTGGCCTTCAAACATGTCTCGATTAATGGACATGGGGCTCATGTTCACAGTTTGTCTGCTTTGAGACCAATTATGCTGCTCCATGGGAGCACAGTGGCACTGACTTTTGGACGAGTTAGTGTAGAGAGCCCAAAGCACTGTCATTGATGCATAATGAAATGTGCCATTCAAAATAAGTGCCATAATCACTAATTGTTGTTTCCAGGAGCGTGTTGAATGCTTATCTTAATTAAAAAACACAGTACTTGTCATTAAAGTCCCATAGGCAATGCATATGTCCTTAAAGTCAACCTTTAAAGCTGTTGTTGTTTGAGAAGTGTACGATTCCTATCAGGACCTTGAAGTGGACTAAATGCTTTTCAGTGTCGGTACTTGACCACTTGACCTCCAATTAGTGGCTCATTTGGCGGTCTTCCATGCCTCTTTGATTGACACTCTCGCTAAAACCGATGCTAAGCTCATTTGAGCAGAAACTGTAACTCCAGCGATACTCGCTTTTCACCCACAACCGCCGTAATCCCACAAAGTCCCATTTTAGGAAGGCTTCTTTATTCCCTGCCACATATGATCCCCTACCAAGAAGCAAATACTCTTTAAGGGCTATTGAGAAAACATGGCTCAAGTCGTGTTATTTCTTTTTCTCCCCCTCTGCTATATATTGGCGCCTCGCTCTATAATAGAATGGCTTTAATCCAAAACGTGTTTGGTAAACCAGTATGGAAAATCTTGTTCAGCAGATTAGAGAAGCAGCATCCGAAGAGGCCTCATTGCAGTTTATGACTGGTGGGGAGCTTTGCTGTGTGTGTATGTGTTTACTGCAAGACTTCACATTTCTGTATCACACTGAATGAGCTGAAACCTTCTGTGTTGTGGATTTAGTGCTTCTGTACTGAGTTTTAATAATTATTTCATTTATATGCCATGCTATATAACAGTGGTTCGGTAGCTTCTATTTTACATTGGATATCAAATGGTGACCCAATGCTGTTAAAGAACAAAACAAAACAAAACAAAACATAAACGTCATAAAACAGTTAAAAAAAAAAAAAAAAAAAATGTGGAAGCCAGTTTCCACCTTAAGGTTGGAATACGCTTCACAACTTTTGCCCACATGTTGTGCCTCAATTTGCAGGCCTCATTCATTTAGAGTATATATAGTATCAAATATCACTGGTGCAAAATCATGTTCCATATAAGCTGTGTATTAAATATCATAACTGTCTATGATTTTGTTGTTTTGTTCAGCATGGCTGCTGTACAAAACAACAAAACAGACAGGAAAAAAAGTTTGTCATATTTTACCTGGTTAGGCCTTTGTATTAGTGTCATAATCATGTTATCTTTCTATTTAACATATTCTCTGGCAATTCATAAAAAATAACCAGTGGACATGTTATATGAGTGGTCATTTGCTCATTTAGCCACACATACACTGAACATGTGTTTGATTCCTTAGTGCTGCTGTTCCAGGGAATGTGTTTTTGCAGTTCACTGGACCAGATTAATCTATTATTGTTGCTTTCATTTAGCAAGGTATCCTTAGATGTGGTAAGAAAGTGTAATACATTACTCAGTCTTTGTGACACCTGCAACCCAACAGTGTTAGTATTTCTTTTCTTCTTTTTTTTTTTCTTTTTTCTTTTTTCCATCAGTAGAACAAGCAATCAATCAATGTAGCTGGCATCATACATGTGCAACTGAGCCGTTTCATTCACTGTCAGACTAAAGGAGCTCATTGTTAGCATTGATTCCTTCAGTAGTCTCGATTTATTGCCCTGTACAGCTGGTGAAAGTGTTGTTTCAGTCCCAGCATCTTGCTGTGATTATATGAGAGACATTTGCTGTATTTAAACACATTTTGTTTATTTAAACACTACATTTTTTTGCAGCTAATTAAGGCTGTTTCACTTTTCTGCTACAAAGACTAGTATAGGCAGTGTTGTTTTGTGCTAGATTGTCCATGCTGTTTCTCAGAAAAATGTAGCTTATGAGGACGGTCAGCTACATTATCTTTCAAGTGAAACTGGTTGACCAAGTTTTGCTAGTTTAAATAAGCCTCATTCAGCATCATTCAAAACACAACTTTATAGTCTCTTCAACAGAGTTTGATTGCAGAATTGATTCTACCACTTATCCCTTCACTTCCACAGGTCTATTTTCAAACATTGTATATTATTTGACTCCAAACCATGGTACATATGCATCATCAACATGATTACCACCCTGAATACTAGTTACTTTTACTGTAGTATCAGTATCAACACATGAAGAGATGGAAGGGGAAAAGGAAATTACACATCAACAAAGTTTCAATTGCACACCTATTGTGAACTTGACCACATGAATTACACCCCAGGGTCCAAAACACCTAATAGCCATGACTATTTCTTACTGGTTATGAAATTTTATTTTGCCTTATTTTTCTCAAAAAAATTTGGGGGAATTGTATAAATGTTTTTGCAATAATAGTGCCAGTTATTGCATCATAAGCTAGTGTTTATCTCTCTGAGAAACTGCACCTGACACATAAATGTGAAGACATCATGATTTGTTCCTAATATTTTCATTTTGGTGGCATAATGGGATGCATATTTCACATTTTGGTTGATTTCTGGAAATAAAAACATCCTAGACATCCTAGATGAACTCAATTTTCCACTGAGCTTGAAGTGTTCAAAGACATGCAAAATTGTGACAGATGTTTTCGTCAGTAGTCTTTGATTCAAGGTTCAATACAAATTAAGCTTGGCAGTATTTGTAGCATAAAAGTTATTGCAAAAAAATAATAAAATAAAATAAAATAAAATAAAATAAAATAATTCATAATTTTAAAACAGAAAATCAGTTAAATTCACATTTATTTGTATAGTGTTTTTTTTTTTTTCATTTTACAATACATCCTTTGAAAGCAGCTTTACAAAAAAATGCACGTTTCAAAGAAATAGTGATAATGATTTTTTAAATTTTTATTTTACAATTCTATAAAATTCTTACAATTCTTCAATTCTAGAAACAATTCTGCAGTGAAAAAGTTGTCTTGTCTGAATCAGGAGAGACATATGCACAGATCAAACTTCATTTACAAGCAAAAACAGTCCAAAACAGCTCTAAACAAAAACTGTATGTTGGTGGATTTTGAGGTGAGAGGACAACAGGAGATGGACTTTGTCACTAAAGAAAGCAATATAATGGACTTTTAGCAGCAAGCAATATTTTTTTTTTACTTCACAAGACGTTAATTGAGGGCCTGGAGTGGTGTGGATTACCTGTGGATTATTGTGATGTTTTTATCATCTGTTTGAACTCTCATTCTGACGGCACCCATTCACTGCAGCGGATCCATTGGTGAGCAAGTGATGTAATGCTACATTTCTCCAAATCAGTTCTGATGAAGAAACAAGCTCATCTACATCTTGAATGGCCTGAGGGTAAGTACATTTTCAGCAAAATTTCATTTTTGGATGAACTGTTCCTTTAAGATTTTTGTTGTTGTTGTTGTTGTTGTTGTTATTTTGCAAATGCTGTTGATTACACTGAAACAACACAGAAAATGTACTTTAATTCAGTTTAAATTGTGTACAGTAGGTTGCAGGTCTTCAGTTACTGACCAACTTATGTTCAAGCTCCCATGGGTGCAGAAAACAGCTTTCCCATCGTCCAAAGGAACCGAACTCTGACTTCCAATGGACTCGGGTCTGCAGTGTATACAGCAAAGGCCCTTATAGTTTTAGGCTCAGGTAGAGGTGATCTATAAGGAAAGGAGGTGATGCTATCATCAATCCACACCCAGCTTGGGGTTATGTGCTTGCTAGCATGTACAGCAGGCAGTAATTCTCTCCAAGACATCTAGTGCCCTTCTGAAAAGTATTTCATTTTCTAAATCATATGTTGACTGCAGAGCATAACCGTCTAGACCAGAATCTATTTTAATGGAAGCATTAGCTGTCCGCATGGCTGAGAAACCCCTATTAGTAGCGAGAGTCCAGCACACTTCTTAAGTCGTGAGTAACAAGCGGAGGCAGGAGATCTTTGGACAAAGTTTCCAACAACTTTTAATTGACCAACAAAATGCACTGACGCTTCTTCCCAAGATTTCTCACCCTACTGCAAAGACAAAGCTCCAAATCCCAGGAAGAGTGTGTGAAGAGTGAGCGATCGGGCAAGAGAGAAAGACAAGATCATAACATCTTACCACGTCCAACAACAACCAATCAATTTGAGTAGATTGGTGTCTATTGGCTCAGGGTTATGATCATTCCTCATGCTCTTTTCAGGTTTATTAGACTAGGGTTGTGCAAACGCCCTCCAGAATCCCAATGAATCCTGATAAGCACATCACAGCATTTGATTTACTTCCTCATAAGTTTCTATAGCAACCATTAAATGCCTCCACACTAGGGAATATTTGATATTACTTCATTCCATTGGAATCCTTCCCTTAGTTATCAAGAGTGTCGATGGTGCAAATTGCCTTTAAAGGTGGGGTATGTAATTTTTCAAAAACGCTTTAGAAAACTGAGTCGGGGCCGAGTACCAAAACAAACTTGTAGCCTATCAGCAGTAAGGGGCATGTCTACTCGTGATGTGGAGGAGAGAGCGTTCAGTGAACAGCCGAGCCGAGTGACAGAAAGATAGAGATGGCGGATAAAAAACAAAAGAGGAAAACATCTGCGGAACGATAAGGCAAGAAGTAGGACCCGTGTAAATATCAGATCAGCTTTCCAGTGCTGGAGAGAACTCAAGAAGCGGAAGGCCTGCGATTGGACGCTGAGGTTGTTTTGTTTCTTCTCGATAGGTGAGTAAAACAGTGTCTATAGCGGCTGCGCCGCTCCGCAACAGCTAAAGTCTGCCTACACTGGACGTGATAAAGTGACCGTTGAAAATCATTTGAAATTTGTGTCAGCACGTCATAAATAGAACGCGGCATCAATTTTCTGTTGGGGATTTGTCGCGCCGCTCGCATCCGGTGTTCTGTCGATTTGTGCTACCCTGTCAGATTTTGCTACCTCCCATTAAAACAGTAGGTAGTAAAATTCGACAACGAAAAATGCTACCTGTCAAATTATGTTTTATTAATGTCTACACCTACCACAACCCTAAACCTACCCTTACAGTAATGCAAATACCGTAATTATGTGTTATATTCGCGGTTGTGGCTAGAAGGGAGACAGCTCCCGGAAACCAACAATAAATAGTTTTTATCTACCTATTAGATTGTGTTTTATTAATGTCTACATCTACCCCAACCCTAAACCTACCCTTACAGTAATGCAGATACATTAAATATTGTTGTTCAGCATGAGAAAAAGGATGCAATATTGATGTGCGCATGCGCAGTAAGCCCTGGCAGGAAAATCTGACGGGTAAGATAAAATGTCAGGACACCGGTGTAGACACAGTGTAACATTGGTTTTGCTTTGTTTCACAGAACTAATCGTTGCCTGGGTGCCAGGGTTGCGTACGTATGTGTGGGGCAGAGCTATCAAAATAAGGGCGAGACCCTTTTGGGGTAGGGGCGTGTTTGTTTTGGTGATTTCAAATATCAACATTGGCTACCAGAAATTGCTTACCCCACCTTTAACAAAACATTGTTTGCAGCGTCCATTATTGGAGTTGCTGTTACTGTTTTTCTCGCAGTGATACTTATGCTCTTTTGTGCTGAAAAATAAAAAAAGGTCACGGGTCTGCTTCCTCGTTTTGTTTCTGGCCGGCGAGGTTTTGGTTCCTTGATCTTTATTGATAAGTTAATTACTGCTTCAAAGATTAACAAATCTGCAGCACACGATAAGGTTCTGGATCTAATGACACTTGGCAGATTTGTAAAGCTAATTAAGTTTCTGGGAGTTATACTGTACTGTGGTGGATCCGCAGAGCAGTGATGGGATCAGATTGTAATGTAGAGTCCAAAAGTGTGAGACTACACTGAATTTATATTCTGGATTTATTGTTATTATTTAAATTTGAAAAAATCTAAATATAGAAAACAGATTATGTAAAATTTGTATGTATACTTTATTAAATGGCATTTGTTCAGGTTTTCTCAGGTTTTGAGAGACAGTTTGATATGTTTTGTTTATGTTGATAAATCTTTTATATGTTTGACACACATTTAAATTAATATACACTATTGTTATAAAGTTTAGGGTTGGTAGGAATTTTTTATATATACTTCTGAGAGAACTCTGCTCACAAGGCTGAATTTATTTGATAAAAATACAGTGAAAACAGTAATATTGTGAAATATTATTACAATTTATAAGTTTTCTATTTGAATATATTTTAAAATGTAATTTATTTCTGTGATGCAAAGCTGAATTTTCAGAATCATTACTCCAGCCTTCAGTGTCCCATAATCCTTCAGAAATCAGTCAAATATGCTGATTTGCTGCTCAAGAAACATTTCTATTATTAATGTAAAAAAAAACAGCATTTATTAAAAATAGAAATCTTTTTAGAGTAACATTAGAAATTTATTCGCTGTCACTTATGATACATTTAATGCATCCTTCCTGAATAAAAGTATTAATTTCTTTTAAAAATAAATAATAAAAATAAAATAAATCTGGATCAGAAATTATGCATTTCTAAAAATATGTGAATGTAATTTAACTATTAGTTGTTTACTATAATTATTAGTTACTATTAATTTATCTAAAACAAAATGTGTTGAAAATTATAGTTAATGTTTGATCGATTCCACATTTTGCACAATTATCATAACTAAAATGCTGTTTTTATCAGCTAAAATTATATCCTATTTTAGTCAGAGCAAAATGAACTGAAATTATTATATGAATGATGAAACTAATTTTAACTTAAAAATAAATTTAAGGAAGAGAAAGAAAGAAAGAAAGAAAGAAAGAAAGAAAGAAAGAAAGAAAGAAAGAAAGAAAGAAAGAAAGAAAGAAAGAAAAAGGATAACGATCATGTAATGAAAATCTTTTATGAAATTACATAAACTGAATGTTCGCTGCTGGTTTCTGAAACACACTCTATGTACTGTATGATTATCATTCCATAGATCATGATATTTGCATGTCACCCCAAGGTTGTATTACAATCATGTCATGATACCAAGTGACATGAAAGCATTTTGTAAAGAGCCACACGTTCTAGAATACTCTCTCATTGCATATTTTCAAACGCTCGACATACTAGATGAAATCCTGACACATCCTCCCCTGGCTATTTTACATTTTATTTGGGTATTAAGGCAGATGAAATATGCTAACTGGACTAAGACTCCCTCCCTATTGGGATGCATCTCCACCCACTACTGTGTTTAATGGGCTCGGTCCCTGACACACTGTTAACCGCCCTGCATAATGTCACACCTGCGGGCATAACAGAAGCGCAGACTTACTCCATTATCGCTGGCAGGTGGAATACCATATCTGCAGGAATTTGTTAGAGCTGCGCGCTAACGCTTGACTTCACGGGCTGATGTGAACGGGATTGAAACACGTTTCAAGGTTAGCTTTAAAGAATAATGATGAGTCAAGTTTAGACTGAAAAAATTAAGAGATTTGCAGTGTGAGGAGACATTAAACGGCACATTGTGCACTTTTGTTCTTTATTACTTTTGAGACTAATATGCATCAGAGCTGGTTGTATCACATAAAGTTGATATCAGTATTAGAAGCAGTGAAATATTTAAGAAATGTTGGTAGGAGCATGAGTGGATTGAAAGGCAGCATGTATGTAAGTGACATTTATGCACTCAGTTTGATGAGTCTGTTACATTTATTGGATGAGTCACTCTATATACTACATCGCAATAGAACACAGTCCATGCGATGCCCTGTAGTCTTTGGTTCCCTTTAGCATCACACAGTTTGTAGCCAAGTTAGTACTGAATGACCATGCCATGACCCCTGACTTCATGCATAGTTGAACTATGGTATTTGTAGTAAGTACAGAATATATGGGTGTGTTTGTGAATATTTATGTGGATACACTGAATAATAATATAATATAATATAATATAATAAATTATAATTTAATTAAAAAAATCTTGCTATGTGTACTGCATTAGTAAAACTATTGTATTGTGTAACATAATTGCACATTATTATATTATATTATATTATATTATATTATATTATATTATATTATATATTTTATTGTTATTTATCAGATATCTAGCCAATACACTGAATTCATTAAGACTTGAATCTTAGAACAATGACTACAGTAAAAACGTCTCTGTTATGCATGTAACCCTCATTCCCTGAATGAGGGAACGGAGGCGTCACGTCGGTAATGACCAACTTTGGGATCCCTACCAAAGCGCCATGGATGTTGCCCCTTCCAGTGTCCTGTGCGAGCCTCCTGTGCCCCCTTTTGGTGTAGGCCGGGGCCCGTAACAAGAAGGCTAGTCACTGTCATCATAGCACTACCCACTCAGTGAACTTGGATAACAATGGGAAAACGTACGCATTCACTTGGAACGGGAACGTGCAGAAACCCCATCCTTCCTGAAGGAGGTTTCGGAAGCACTTACACATATGAACATCAGTTTAGGTGCATATGGAAGATTAGAGATGATTGTAATCCTCTAAAGAAAGCAGACTGACTTCCGGGCAAACACGGGCTCTGTGGCTATACCGTGGACTTTACACATATGGGATCCAATTAGGTCTCTATATATGGAACCCAGCCCTCTACTGGTTCTCACGGATTCATTGAGTGAGGACCTGGCGCCAGACGCTCCGCCACGTCTGGCTGCCGAGGGGATGGAGGAGCTCGACAGGGTCTGCTGTCTGGACTCTCTAGAGCAGTTATATCAAGCCGACCCGAAGCCAGGGCCTCTCAGTACTTCTACCCATTTGAGTTGAGAACACAGGAGGATACCGACTCCACACAAAGGCTATAGGATCTAGCAAACACGTTAGGGGTCGCCCAGCCTGCAGCTCTACAAATATCTGCCAGCGAGGCACCACGAGCCAGCGCCCGGGAGGATGTGACACTTCTAGTAGAGTGAGCTCTCAACCTGAACGGGCAGGGCACACCCTGAGCCCGATAAGCCAGGGTGATGGCATCCACTATCCAGTGGGCCATCCTCTACTTAGAGACGGCATTCCCCTTCTGCCGGCCTCCGTGACAGACAAAGAGCTGGTCTGAGGTCCTGAAGCTTTGTGTCTGGTCTACGTAGCATCTCAAGGCTCAGATGGGACAAAGCAAAGCTAAGGCTGGGTCTGCCTTCTCCGGGGGCAGCGCTTGCAGGCTCAGCACCTGATCCCTGAAGGGAGTAGTGGGAACCTTGGGCACATAGCAGGGCCGGGGCCTCAGGTTTACCTGGGAGTCAGTCGGCCCAAACTCTAAGCACGATTCATCGACCAAAAATGCGTGCAGGTCCCCTACCCTCTTGATGGAGACCAGTGCAAGCAGGAGCAGAGTTTTCATTGATAAAAACTTCAGCTCAACTGTCCGCAAAGGCTCAAATGGGCCCCGCTGTAGTGCTTTGAGCACTAGAGACAGGTCCCAAGAGGGTATAGAGGGGGCCGTGGAGGATTTAGCCTTCTGGGCCCCCTAAGGATCCTGATGACCAGGTCATGCTTCCCCATTGACTTCCCTTCTATGGGGTTGTGGTCAGCAGCAATCGCAGCGACATAGCCTTTAAGGGTGGAGGGAGACAGCCTTCGCTCCAACCCTTGCTGCAAAAAGGACAGCACGACTCTGATCGGGCATCTTCGGGGGTCTTCTTGGTGAGAAGAACAACACTCGACGAACAGGTTCCACTTCAAGGCGTAAGCGCGTCTCATAGAAGGTGCTCTCGCCGAAGTGATGGTGTCAACTACCTCTTGGGGTAGGTCACCTAGAACCTCCGCGTCCCGTCAGCTGTGTGCCAGTGCGTCCATTCAAACCCCCGACACTGCATGCCCGTTGTATGTGGCTCCCCAGTCGGTTGTGGAGGCATCCGTGTAAACCACAGCATGCCTGGAGACCTGTTCTAGGGACACTACTGGCCAGAGAAATGCAAGGTCTGACAACGGGGTGAGGGTTTGGCGGCAGGCCGGTGTGACTTGGACCAGGTGAGTGGCGCGTTGCCATGCCCACCTCGGGACTTGACCATGGAGTCGGTGTTGAAGCGGTCTCATATGAAGCAAGCCCAGCGGCGTGACTGCCGCTGCAGCTGCCATATGACCCTCTGAAACCGTTTCAGTGGGACCGCTGTCCTGCTCTTGAACATATTGAGCAGTTCAAAACCGACTGAGCATGTCCTTGCATGAGGCATGCTCGACCGAATCCAACTCCATACCGAGAAAAGAGATCCTCTCCGAGGAGAGTTTGCTCTTTCCCAGTTGACCCGAAGGCCCAACCGGCTGAGGTGCGAGAGCACCAAGTCCCTGTGTGCTCGCACAACCCCTGAGACTGAGCTAGTATGAGCCAGCTGTCGAGAATGTGAACACCCTGTTCTCTTAGGGGAACAAGGGCTGTCTCCACAACTTTCGTGAAGACACGGGGTGACAGGGATAGCCTGGAGGGCAGGACCTTGTACTAATATGCTCATCCTTTGAACGCGAACCGCAGCAATGGTCTGTGGTCCGAAAGGATCTACACATGAAAGTACACGTCCTTCAGGTCGATCGCTGCAAACCAATCTCGGGGACGGATCCACCCGAAGATGCGTTTCTGCGTCAACATCTTGAATGGTAACCGCTTCAAAGGGCCTGGTTCAAGACACGCAGGTCTAAGATCGGTTGTAACCCACCGCCTTTCTTGGGTTCAATGAAGTAGGGACTGTAAAACCCCATCTCCATATCGGCTGGAGGGACCGGCTCTATTGCATCCTTCGCCAGTAGGACTGCGAACTCCCCACACAAGACAGGAGCATCGGCCGCATTCACTGATGTGAAGCGGATGCTGCTGAGCTTGAGGGCACGCTGGGCGAACTGAATCGCAAAGCCGAGTCTGATGATCCGCAGGAGCCAGCGAGACGATTGGGTCCCTTACAAGCTGGACCAGTGGGACCACCGACATACCCACGGTGGGGCAGCGAGGTGGAACGCAGGGACCTGGTCCATGGGCAGACCGAAGAGGGATCTGAGTGTGTGGTGCACGCTTACTTGGTTCCACGGTTGGCAGAGGGTGCATGAGTAGGGCCTTTGATTATGCTCTCGAACCGCCAGCTGCTGCCTGCTGGCGAGAGAAGAGGATGAGTGTGGTCCGGTGTTGGTCCATCCGCGAATCTCCATGCCCTCTCGGCACCCAGAGACAGAGAAACCCACTCTCCTATCGAGATTTTTTTGGAAACCAGATTCTCCACCCGGCCCTCCTCCGGTGGAGGGAGAGGTGAATTCACACCCCCAAAGAGCAGTTCCCTCTTTCTCTGGGTCGCCCGTCCTGGGGCCTCTTGCTGTTCTGCTCACCGCCAGGTTGACGGGGGTCTGGACGGGCGGGGTGGCCTGCCTATGCCCAGCTCCATGGCGCCTCTTGCTTGAGGCTGCTGTGGATGCGACATGGGAGCGGGGTTGGACGCAGGGGGCCGCCCTTGGCGACAAGCAACCTGGGGCGCTGCGGCCGGGTGGAGGCAGCAGCTGCCCACCGGGGCAGGACGTGCGCCTCAGTCTGCTCCTGTGCAGCCGAGAACTGCTGGGTCCAGTTCTCGACTGCGTCGCCGAAGAGGCCGGTCTGGGACACAGGGACCTTGAGGAACCTACAGACCTGGGAGGGGAGGCACGGTTCGCACTGCTGGGTGGAGACGGTATTAGGACATAATTGCATCACAACCGACCGCTCCACCGGGGGGACCCCTGTATAGCCCCTAGCTGCACCACTGTCGAGAGTGGTGGGAGAGGAGGAGTTAGCAGGTTGGTTTCTGGCAGAAAAAGGTGCCATCCACGACCTGGTAAGCCCCTCATGCACCTCCGGGAAGAATGGCACTGGGGCAGGGCACTGAGAACCAGCGAGGACCACCCCAAAGAACCACTCGTCCAACCTTGAGGGCTCGGGACACGGTGGAGGTCTCCACTCGAGCCCTACCCTCACGGCGGCCCGGGAAAGCATAGCCATCATTTCCGGATCTGATTCAGGCATTGCTACAGTCCCAGAGGGCAGCAGCGCACCCGAATCTTCCTCTCCAGAAAGCTTCAGCTCACCCTCCGATGCAGTGACCGACATCCGGTCATCGGGAGGTGCGCCGAAGGATACCGCTGGTACGTTCAGCGCGTTCCCTCGGCTGCACGTTCCCTCGGCTGCTCAACTGGTTGTGGAGAGCAAGAGGAACGATGGTCCCTCGAGGGTTGGTTCCCTGGAGGGTTTGCCACCACTATAACCCTCAGACCACCCGTACTACCACCTGAAGTAGTCCTCGCCTGTCTGCAGGCAGGACGAGAGCCAGATCAGGGCAGGCAACGGAGCTCCGCCCCTTTTTTGAGGTAACAGAGCCAGGTCTGCAGCTCCGAGATGATTATCTTTCCGCAAGGAAAAGATAACTCATCCACAAACGCCACCTCAGCATGCTTTTATGCCCAGACATGTGAGGCAGCGATCATGACCATCACCCAGCGCCAGATAACGACCGCATCCAGAAACACACGGGTAGTACGTTGTCTATAGCAAGACCAATTCGTCTTTATAAAGACGTAACGTCAAGTTTGCCAGACGCAACGTCGTCTTTAAGCACCCGTGAATGCTCTTTTATGGAAAAAGCTCTTTTAGCGAGCTGAAGCGCACAGGGGAGATGGCTGCCTGCAACACAAACAGGGGGTAGTGCAGCCTGCTGTGTGCAACCCACTCGACACGGGGAAACCACCACCGCTGAAGCGCCGTACCACCAACACCAAGAGCTCCAAAGAGCGTGCTGAATTCGTTCAGTCTTCTACTCTCAGTAGAGTAGTCAGGAGCAAATGCGTTCGCTCGGCTCCGAAGCGAAAAGCTGAATATGCGTTCAGGCCCAGATTAACACAGTGTAGTGCACTAGGGTGACCACATTTGAAGTGCCCCCCCCCCAAATACAAAAATTAGACTTCCCGTTATAAGGTAATATTTGACTCCTTAAAGTGATTTACAGGTGCATTTTTTTTTTTTTTTTTTTTTTTGTAATGGCATTTATTATTCTTTTTTATTTTATTTTATTAAAAGTATGTCATTATGTCAAATTCAAAAATATATATTAATAAGCTTTTCAACATTTTTAAATTAAAAATAGAATAAGAACAGGTAGAATAAGGAGAACAAGTTACCAATCAAAAGAAATCAATATTAACAAAATCAGTTTCCACTACAAAGGTGGCACAGAAGAACACAAAACTGGCATGTAGGTAAATTTACAGTCATTTTACAGAGGCTCAGAGGTGGCATGGATGTTTTAAATGCATAACAATGTAGTGAGATTCATGTTTTAAATATAAAATTTGGAATATAGAACTATTGTTTGATTGGAATGATTTAAATAACTTAAATGACACTTTAAAAATAAAAATAAAACTGCCAGCAGGTGGCGGCAAGTCACTGATTTTACCACTGAATCATTCATTCAATTGATTCATTTGAACAGCTGATTCATTCAGGAACGAAGCAAGTGACTGTCTTTATGAATGGGTAATTGAATCATCGACTCACTAGATTGATTTAAAAACGCAGGTTCATTCATAAACGAAACACCACTGTGTTTTGAATTGAGATGCGGCTCAGCTGTGACTGTTTGAAACTATTTTCATTGACGAAATATCAGGCAATACTGTTAAAGTCACACAATGTACATCACTTATTAACTTTGTTTATTGAACTGCTGTATTAATTTAATATCACATTTGCAAACTCCCTTATTAATCTTTAAAAGCTATCACTCACTTCAGTTCATCGTGATCTCAAAGCTCCATTATAATCAATGAAGTTCCCTACACTGCACAACAAATCTCTTTATTACACCTTGTCTGTACTTTGTTTGTTATAAGGAGAGGACTTGTGAGCTTGCATAACTCAGCAATGAACAAAACTCCAGTATTTTGAGCAGTGAGCGAATTCTGATTAACATTTCATTCAAGGAGTCAACATATGTCTGCGATACATTACTCAATGCTGCAAAAACACGTAGAAATCTTTGAAGCTCAAAGACACAAATAATGTAGCCTGTGCTGATCGGGTCAGTCGCACAGGTGCTCCTAAATATTTTTTGATATACTTAAATAATATACTTTTCAGTCGCAAATGCGACTAAAATGGTCGCACTGTATAGCCCTGGCTATGTGTCGTGATATTTTCTCTCTTTTTTTTTTAATATACGTTTCACACAACCGCTAAACTGATGCTGCCTGTCGATCGTGAATTTAATATTATTAATCAGCGGGCTCGGCTCTGACTGGGGGGAGGGGGCAAATACACTGTGACCTGACCCAATCGCAATTCTTGGGGCAATTCTTGGGGCAATTCTTGCATCTCTTCCTGCAAAATAATATATATACAAAACATGAAAAATATTTTAAAGGCCTAGTCATTATCTTAATCACTTAGTGCCCCCCATTGGCTGGTGCCCCAGGGCACTCGCCCAATCCCGTCTATGGATAATCCGGCCCTGTATGCGTTACACCTGCTGCTTACTTATACTCACGCTGTGATCAGCGGCAGCTGGATGCAATCATTGCATGCCAGTGCATTGGCTCGTTTAGTTTACACTCAAAGTAGATTGGTCTTTCTAAGCGAGATCCCAAAGTCGGTCATTACCAACGTGACGTCGAGAGTGACCAACTGAAAGGGAACATCATATTGCATAATATAATAGTACATTATATCATTATATTATATTATTAATAGATCCACATATAAATTGTCTGTGGCAACTGAGTTTAAGATATAAAGTACCACATTTTCAAACATTATAAAGACAAATTACAAAGGTGATTGAAGTAATTAATCAACACAGAATAAATACATAAATATTCATTAACTTGAATTTTAAGACATTGACTAATAATAATATAATGCACAATCAACCTTTCTTTTTGAAACTAGCCACATTACAAAATTTTTTCGGTCAATATACAAAATTATATATCATAAAACTCCATAGCTGCAACTGTTACTATAGTAAATCCATGGTTAAGTTTTTCAAGAAAATCACACCTTATATTAGAAAAGGCATCATCTGGTCTTTATGACAATTCTTACAGAATGTGACGTCAGCTGAACTAACCACCTAAAAATACATACCTGTGCCCTCATTTGAGCTAAAGAGTAACCTTTATGATATCATTTTGTCAGGTTTTATTTGTGATTTGATATTTTACCAGACTGCTAGCTTTAAAAACCATTTCAGAGACTTCACTGTTTCTTCATGTAGATTCGTGGCGCCCAGGGGATTCACAAAAATGGCTGCCAAATGGACTGACTTGCTTACAAAAAGGACTTTGTACCCATAAGGCACTGCTCTCACTTTGCAGCTCTTACTAACTAGCTCTCAAGCTGAGCTACAAGAGAACATTAGGCTAATTTATGGAAATGGTTGGCTTGCTTTCCTTTTTCCCCTAAATTCATCTATTTCAGTCCCTGTTAAAGATCCTATTCTCACTTGACTGGTGTATATTTACATTTTGATGAATTACTTCAATCACCTTCATTATTTTCCTCATAATGTTCCGAAATGCAGCACTTTTCACCTTGACCTCATTTGCTATTGACAATTTTACATGCGGATCTATTAACTCACCTTTACTCCATTGATAATTTCACCTGTGCTCATATTCCACAAGTCTTCAAGCGTATAGATCAATCAAAATATCTCTGTGGCCTACACTAATTCTTTTGGGGTTGAATGGTGTCGGTCATGGGACTCATGCCATGTGTAATAATATGCAGGGATGTTGAAGCTGTGTTCCAGCAGTGATGAATAACTCCAATCTATGAAACTCATGAAATATTTAGTAGAATGACACTCACTGACCTCCGCTGGTGGAGTTAATTTCAAATGTAAAGTGGCCGCAGCAGCGTAATGGATATGTCTCTCTGTAAGATTAGCCGTCTGCTGCTCTGGTATGCTGCCAGGAGTTAAAACACACCTAAATGGAAGGAGTAGCCAATCATTTGTGCCCACAACATTTGATGAAGTGCACTAAACACCAACATCTGCTATTAAGTGGTTTGCTAGCTTAAATATATCACTTCAGAATCAACTGTTTTATTAAAACATGATGATGGTGTCTTTTTAAATATTTATTTTTAAATATTTAAATATAGTATAAATATTTTATAACTCCATGGTGGAAGCCTGTTTCCACCACAGGGGAATATATATATATATATATATATATATATATATATATATATATATATATATATATATATATATATGTATATATATATATATATATATATATATATATATATATATATATATATATATATATATACACACACACACATATACATATATCACAAATTTGGACTTTGTTTCTTGCAATTCTGACAGATGTAAACTCACAATTCTGAGAGAAAAAAAAAAGAAAGAAAGAAAAGAAAAACTCAGAATTTTTTTTCTTGCAATTCCAAGTTTACATCTCAAAATTCTGAATTTACATCATTTTTTTCCACCACAGAATAAACAATAACAAAAAATAATTCATTGTATATACATATGAATTATGAGATAACTATAAACTGTGGGTGGGGGGGGGCTTGGAGAAGTCTAAACTGTGAGATAAAAAGGTCACAATTACATTTTATTCCAATACAAGCTTCCATATATAGGTGTATTTTTGAATGTCTACATAGTCTGTTATTTCCATTAGATTTTTATTTTTTTTTCCAAGAAGGATGCATTAAAGGGATTAAAAGTGACCCTAAAGATATGTTACACAATATTTCTATTTCAATAAATTCTCTTCTTTTAAACTTTCCATTCATCAGAATAGAATATATCATAAAAATATTAATCAGCACAACTATTTTCAACATTTATATTAATAAATATTTCTTGAGCACCAAATAAGCATATTAGATTTTAGACAATTCAGCTTTGTCTTCAAAGGAATAAATTATATTTTAAAATATATTCAAATGGAAAACAGATATTTTAAATTGTAATAATATTTCACAATATTGCTGTTTTTACTATATTTTCTATCAAATAAATGCAGCCTTGGTGAGCATAAGAGACCCCACCCCCAAAAAACATTATATAAAAAAAAAAAAAAAAAAAAAACTTTTGAATGGTACTGTGTGTATATAAATATAATAGTGAAATTTTATACAGTATTGGATTCAAGTTTCCAGAGGAATGTAGTTCTTTAACAAATGGTTAAGAGCTCATTGTTGGGGAAAAAAATCAGTTGTGGGCTGTTCATCACACAGATTTGTTGCGTAAGACTGTCTGTCTGTCAGAAGTTTACTTTTTTTTTTTCTTTTTTTTTTTGTAGAAAGGCTCTGTGGTCTTTTCAATCCCATTCACTGTATCGTGATAGCCTACAAGCCTGCTGAACACTTCTCCAATTCAATGAAGAAAGGAAAATTAAGAAAGAACACTAACAAAAGGAAGCATTGTGTCTGAGATTTCCCTCTGGCTTTCAACATCAGGCTGGATTCCATTATATGGAGTAAATCCTTCCCTTTCCCTGTTGCAGACATATTGAACTGTCAGCCAATATCAAGAATAGATTTCTTGCTAAGATACAGTCGATAATCAATTCTCATTCAGGATGCTGAATCGCTCAGCAGGACTGGGCTGTTTCAGCGTCAGATAAAAGCTCTCGGCTGAAGACCTTCTCAGTTTCAGATCATACCTCAGTGCTCCTATCTAAATGAGTGCTATAACTCAAATGGATAGTCTGGGAACAAGCTTTGTATGAAGCTATATGGCTATTTTTAGCGTATGTGTTTTGTATGGCTATAAAAAAAGCTCTTGAGAGGATAGCTAGACCATTAATTAGCATCCAGGCTGCGCAACCTGCGAGTTTATTCTTTCCTATTACAACTATAATTGTATTGGACAGATAACCGCTGATATAACCTTATAGCCTTTAGCAATAACAACTGGTAATGCAGTGAGCTAATCGACAAAGCTTTATGGGACAGCCAGGGGTCACGCGCTAATCCTAATTGCAAGAATCTGGCTCTTGGAGCGTTTTGCATTCGTTCAAATATTCATCGTGTTGAATTTATGCGTAAGCATGTTAACAATTAACTGAGTGCTATGTGAGGGATGCTAGATTTGACAAAGCACACAGCTAGAGATCGTGTGGTTCAGCAATGGCTTGATTAAAAATGTCATCAAATGTGGCCGGAATTATTTTAATTAGCTTGGAGGGAATGTGCAAAATGCTGAGATTCTTTCTTAAAATGTGAGGATGCAGAACTGAGAGATCGAGGTCAGCCCACTTTGGTAATTTATTATGGTACTTAGTGAGGATTTTTTTCATATAATGCTGCTAAATTCACTTTAATAACTTTCTAACAGGCCCTAAAGAGATTGTGTTAGAGTTTTAGAAACAGGTGGCTGCATGGAAGCTCTTTATATTGCTAGATTTTTGCAAATGTGCTTGCCTGTGCAAGATGCTACGCTAGTGTAGGTGTTTGCTACGACATGTTGCAAGGGTGTTTTGAGGGCTTTTGGACACATTGCTATGCAGTTGCTACATCCTTCTGGGTGTTTTTGTTCTATGCAGTTGCTAGGGTGTTCAAAGCACATTGCTATGTGGTTGCTAGTAGGGATGTGCCGTTTGAATGGAAATTTGTAACTGACTCGACTAGTTTAAAGGTAAGAAACCTTCATAAGACAGTCAAAAAGATGGTGTGTATATGCGATCCATTTGAAATACCTAAACTATGCATAAAAATAATGCTAGATATCTTATAATACGAATTTATATTATTTTCCATCAAACGGTTATAATTTACAACACTGACAGCAACAAAAGCAGGGCTGAATGTAAATGCAAATTTACTGTCTGACAACAGAAGGTGGCACTTTTGGACAAGCAGAAACACAGCGGTTACTTACCTGGTCTCATGACGAAAACATACCTGTGGGAACATTTTCACAAGGCGCGAAATACGTACCAGTAAGTACATATCACTGCGGTTTCCAACAGAATTTAACATTAGAGGTGGTAAAACAGCGAGCACTTGTAATCGTTTCGTACACAGTTATGATTACAGCTCCATTTGTTCCGCTTTTCTGGACATAACAAGCTTGCTTTGTAGCTCAGCCGGCGGTGAAACCTACAAAACCAACATCACATGAAACGTACCATATGTACAATCATCTGTTCTGAAAAAAGAAAAAAAAAAAAAAAAAAAAAATGAACACTCGTTTAACGTCACCTAGTGGACATTTCACATCGAATATGTCACAAAATACAAAATTTCGCGTCTTGCGAAAAAGTTCCCAGAGGTACATTTTCATCATGATACCAGATTGGAGGTTACGATGGTTACCCCTATAAACAAAACAGCACTGTGCTGATAAACACTATTTTATTACGCATTATACTGATGTAGGGAAAAAAAATGTAAACAACACTTTTCTGAAGGAGTCAGTTACCATTTATTCATAATATTTCCACCTTTAAACCAGTAATTATGTTCCCACACCTTGCTCATCTTCCAAGTGGACATTTCTCTGAGCCCTCAACAAGTGACACGAAGAAAACCCTTGTATGCAAGGTACAATGTAAATACAATGAAATGATTTTGTTTTCCGATCCAGGTATTCACTTTTCAAGATAATGTATTATTTTTTAATAAATAACATTAAAATGACTATATTTCGACTAGCTGACTAGTATTTCCAATGCCGACTAGCAGCTGCTGTTCCGTTTAGTCGACTAGTCATGCACATCCCTGTGTGTTCTTTTAGCATGTCAATGTTTGTCTCAAACATTTTCATTAACGGCTTTTAATTTTATTTATTTGAATTAATATTCATTTGATCTTTTAAACATACTATTATTTTTATACAGTATCATCATCTGGAAAGAAAATATCTCAAAATATGTTCAAATGAATAAATAAACTGGTCTGTTTATGCTCAATTTACATACAGTACTGCAGCACTACACTGTACCTCAGATGCTGGATTTCTTGTCAAGAAAAAAGTATAAAAAAAACGACATAATGCTGCAATAATTTTATCAACTGAGTAATTACTGGAATTGATAATCCTCAGAGGTGTGATCAAATTCACACGTACTGGAGAGGATTGTGTAATAAGAACTAATGAGATGAAGATGCAGAAGCCGTCTCTATATGCTCTAACAGTGTATGAAGTTTTGAGTTTCTTCCACTTTAGGCATATACGCCCTGGTTTCCCTGAGTTTTCTGAGGTGCGCTGACACCCATACAGCTGCGTTCCCTGCGGTCCAAATGAGAGGATTACCTCACGATCACAATAATCCCCCCGCTACAATGGGACACCTGCCTGGCGTTACCAAAACACATCCTGCCAGACGCAACCCTGAACAATCAGCCTTTTGAAGTGCTGTCATAATCTTTTCCAAGTTAGCCGGCATGAGAGAACTTGTTTGTTTGAGCGGCAACTTTTGCAGTGACTGATCGTCTATAAATAATGGGTTATGTATGATGGTACTGGCGAGTTAAAGGCTGCTGCTCTTCGACGGACGCTGTAGTGTTGTTGTTAGCATTGTTAGTGTGCTCAGTCACATGGTGAAAGGATCAGCTTTATCTCGAAACATTTGTTCGAATGTCTTTGCCAGGCAAATTTGAGGTTGCCAGAGCTTGACAGACTACTGGCCGGAGCACGGGAATTAGAGTGCAAGTCTGATAGCTCTGGTCCAGCGGTTGCGGGGCTGTGCAGAGACTGCCAGAAAAGAGCAGTCACACAGCCTTATTGTCAAACCCCAAGTAGAAGATAGGATAAACTCTTGTTTGCACATTGTTGTTCATGTATGACAATAGTATGTGATTTGGGATTTAATTTTAAGAAGATGAAGAAAATGAAACCATCGGCGCTGAGAAATGAAGTGACCATAAAAGTCTCCTGTTGCCGGAATAGCTTGAACACTACAAGGCACAAAGTGTGAGGCAAATATCTTAGTCACTTTAGCATGCGACATTTTCTAACCAATGTTTTATATATATATATATATATATATATATATATAGGCTAAAATGTGGGTAACTCCTCTTTATTAATATGGCAAAATAGGCATTGTTGTAGGCATTTTGTAAGGTTGTACTGCACTCTTGCTGCATAGTATTTAGAGAGGTGCATCCTTGGTTTTTCTCATTAATAAAATATCACTCACTAATATTTTCTCTAAATGAATAATTTAGCACATTTAGCTTGAGAAAAATCTTTATAGTTTTAATCTAAACATATTATTGCAAAAGCCTTTCTTCTGTAATTCAGTTTCATCAAAATATGTCTCTCTGTGCAGCTGAGTCAAACTAGCCTATGTCAGTTCGGGTAACTAGTCCATCTGAAAGGCAAGATGAAAACTTCAAAGTACAGCTTCCGTTTTTCCCCATGCTGACTCACCCCGTCTCTTACAGGGCCTGTTATCCATGTGCCATATGACAAGAAGACTGTTCTGCAATTCATGAGGATGAGGATTTGATTTCACTTTTTGGCATAGCCTCCACATGTGCTTGACACATCTTTTCTTGAAATCACATTACATTTTTTGAACTTTACAAATAAATATCTTTATCTTTAATGACATTTGTTCTGGGTAACACAATGATAATGTTGTTGATGGTTGCCAGGGTGCTGCTATTCAGTGGCTTAAGTGAGTGTTTTTTTTTTTTTTTTTTTTTTGTGAATTGCCAACACAAACTCATGGCAATTTGTAATCTTTTTAGGTTTTGATGAACTGGTAACTGATTCACAGTGTTGGGGAGTAACTAGTTATATAATGTAATTTAATTACAAATTAAATGTAACTGTAATCTGTTACATTACTGAGAAAAAGTGTAATTAAAGTACAGTTACTTATGAAAATGTTAGCGATTATGAAGGGGGATACATATGAATATTTTTTTTGTAAAAAGCTAGAATATATTGAATAATAATATTTGTTGCTTTCCCTGTTTCTGATGTGCACGATGCCTCCTGTTTGTTTTATCTTTCTTTAAGATTTAGTTTTTTTTTTTTTTTTTCCAAGGCGTTGTTAGATGCCAGTGTTTCCTGACATAGCTATGCAAAGATTTGATTTCAAAAACAGTATCACAGCTATTAAACTATTTCTTGTTATAATATTAAATCTTTATTTAACCTCAGAAGGATCTAAAGGTGCTAAAGTCTGATTTTGTGGTGGCTGTGCTTTTAAATTAAATCATCATAATCTTAATTGAAGTGATGAAGGATTTTGAAAGTCTGACAGTAATCAGTGTTGAGTACTATTAAGGTTAAACCTGCCTGGTTTAAATGTTTGAAAATGATTAACAGTTGAAAACATTCATTAGAAATTTAGAAAAGTAATCAAATGTAATCAGTTACACTACTTTAATAAAGTAATTGAAATAATTACGCTAATTATTATATTTTAAATAGGGTAACTTGTAATCTGTAACCTGTTACATCTCCAAAGTAACCTTCCCAACTCTGCTGATTCATAAGAATTTGTTTTGCATATATTAAATCTCATTTGTTCATTTTAATACAATTTGCTAACAAAGGTTAGATTTAGGGGTAAAAAAAATGCATGTTGAATGTTGCTAAATTGAGTTTTGCTAAAGATATTGGTAGAGATATTTGCCTCACGCTTTTGTGCCTTGTAGTGTTCAAACTAATCAGGCAACAGGAGACTTTTACGGTACTTCATTTCCCCGTGCCTATCATTTCCGAAATCCTTACTGAATGAAAGTTGAAGCTGAATACTTTGATCAGCCTTCCATAGATTGATCTTTAGCATGTGGTCACAAGAAGCTCATCCACCACTGGATCTACCTCCATGATCCAACCTCTTAATTCACTGAGCTGGATCAGCTAGCTGATCTTCTGCCAGATGGGCTAATGGAAGGCCTGGATGTGATCAGTAATGCTGGTAAATGACGGCTCCTCTGGGCCTGGCAGCCTAATGCCTTGGCTTTAGTTTCTGCACTCTGTCCTCTCCAGCACTCTGGATGGATTTCTGATGCTTCTATATATGTGCAAGAAGACTTAGATGTGTCCCACAATACACACAGCCCCCGGTTTGTGGTAAATATCAACAATGAATAGCGAATCCCTTCCCAGAATTCCCTCGTGGATATGCAGGCACAATCTCATGACTGCAAGGCTTGAATGCTTGGTCAAACAGGATCTATAGAGGCAGTTGGGCAATACATTTGTGGCTCATATTGTAAGAACCGATTCAAGGCTGGTTATTATATTGATGGTTATAGATTAGATATGATACAGGATGTGAAACCAGCTTCGATGTCAGATGCTAAGAGTATAGAAGGTGGCCAGAGTCATGTGAACCACTTGAAGTTATTCATATAAACATAATTCATATATTCGTACATGGAAGCTTATTTGAGACACCAAATGTAAAAAAGAAAAAAAATAATAATTCTTCACAATCCTTTTTGTCTTGCAAATCAGAAGGTACATTTACACAACAATGATTATACTAAAAGCACAAACGTTTTATTTGCTGTTTTTGAATATTTTCATACAGATGACAACGTTGTCAGAATGATTCATTTATTTTATTTTAATTTTCAGAATTGTGAGATAAAAAGTCACAATTGCCTGTTTGATATATTTTTATATATTTTTATTGGTGGAAATGAGCTTCCATATATTCTTACAGTAATGAAACAGTACTGAGTACAGTAACAAGAAAAAAAAAAAACTAAATAAAAAATAAAGTAAAATAAAAATAAAATATGTTGAACATCCTTTCAGAGTAA
Organism: Spinibarbus caldwelli; assembly: GCA_039654775.1. Taxonomy (NCBI): domain Eukaryota; kingdom Metazoa; phylum Chordata; class Actinopteri; order Cypriniformes; family Cyprinidae; genus Spinibarbus; species Spinibarbus caldwelli. The sequence continues at coordinate 5,608,703 of CM077225.1, read as the reverse complement.
TTAAAAAAAAAAAGTATTTAAGTTTTTTTATTTAGTTAGTTAATTGTTTTGCTTATTTGCTGGTAGCCTACTCGTAAATCTTCTTTGTGATCTTGTTGACATGAGGAGGAATAAATAATGTCAAAACTGAAATTAGCTGTCATCATTCTTATACACCACAGTATATTCATTTTTGCATCATATTTGTTTCTGTCAAATTATGTCTATGTTTACTCTGACTAGGGTCACATTTAAAATCATAACAGTACTCTTTTCTCTTGATTCATGTAGAGATTTATTTATTTATTTATTTATTTTCTAACAGTTGTCTGTAATGATAAGTGCAAAAGACAGTTTTGAAGCTGGGGTCAAAATGTATTGTCAAATTAAACATGACTCATCATGTATATTTGCTGTATGTTAATAGTGAATGATACTTGAAGAGGCAGACAGGGTTACAAGTGGGCCGGGTAATTACCTTGTTAAGCAGTGTTTGAATCCCCGTGTTAAGAGACAAAAGGCTGTTCTTATGTTTATCAAATGAGCAAACCCCATGCGGGGCAGAGGCGCATGTTTTTCTCTTTAATTGTAATTCTAAACTAATGGTAATTAAGAACTTTTTGAGCAGATGGAACGAATTGTGCTCGAAATCATGGGACACCTGCGGATAATTTTGCGTTAATTTGAAAATGATAATGTTTTATAATATGAAATGATACAATTGCTTTATAATCAGTTTTAAATACCACCTTTATTTATATACACATCCATTTAACAATCTGTCTATCTATCTATCTATCTATCTATCTATCTATCTATCTATCTATCTATCTATCTATCTATCTCTGTCTGTCTGTCTGTCTGTCTGTCTGTCTGTCTGTCTATCTATCTATCAAGAAATGTATTTTTTTTATTCAGCAAGAACACATTCAACTGATTAAAAGGGATAGTAAAGACATTTATAATGTAAATAAATGCTGTTTGTTTGATTCTTCTATTGATCAAAAAATCTTGTAATATATAATAAAAAAATATTCATCAGCACAACTGTTTTCGCTAAGCCTGGAGTAATGGCCACTGAAAATTCAAGTTTTGCCATCACAGGAATAAAACACATTTTAAAATATATTGTAATAGAAAACATTTATTTTAAATAGTAACAATATTTTGCAATATTACTGTTTTTACTGTTTTTTTTTTTTTGTTTTGTTTTTGCAGAGTTAAATGAATGCAAATAAATGCAAACTCTGTTAGCATAAAAGACTTCTTTCAAAAACATTAAAAGAAGAAAGAACTCATTATTCCCCCAAAACTGTTCAAATTTACCCAAATGTTATGTTGTACGAAAAGCAAAATTAGTTTGTTTGAATCAGTTGATGGCTACGTGTTTCCCCCAGTATTGCCCAGTCTGAGAGTTCTAAACTACACTTTTATTAACTGAAAACATAATTAAAATAGTCAAACTAATTGCATAGAACTTTGTGATTGATATATTTAACACAAAATCAGAGTTGATGGTATAATTAAGAATGCTTTGTTGCATAACCTGTGTAAAAGTGAATTAAATGCATCTGCTGTGTGACTGTTGAAATTAATTACATTTCTCTTTCTGTCACTGCAATACAACATTCTGAGGGGCGTGGCCAATGCAAATTCCAACTCATGAATTACAAATTAGCCAATTTTAAATGCTGTCCAACCTTGGTCCAATATTTTAGAAAAAGAAAGCCATATGATAATTTTTCCTTCTCAGGAGCAACTATTACCACTGCAAACAACACAAGACCACCTCCGACCATTAATCACTAGACAGCACACTCCTCTGAAGAGCAATAGAATTTCATCCCACTCGGCACAGTATGGACTCTAGTGTGAAAACCCATCTTCAGGTAATTTCATGAAAGAGTAAGAGTTGCAGAACTTTTACTGCTTTTATGTGTTTAAGTTTTTAGCCAAGGACACACCATCTAATTAAAGTAATGGCCTTCCTCACGATCAATGAGCCAAGAGTTGTAGTTGCAGCGTTTCTCATGGCAGCCAGCGAAACCACAGTACTGTGTCTTTGTCTTTCATTCTATGCCAGATGTACCTTGGCAAGAGGAGGGGAACATTAATTACCCTATAAATATTAGTTGAGAGCACATTCTCCCTCTCCTGTCTCTCCGGGTTTGTCTCAGTTCTCTTTCTAGTTCAGTTTTAAGCGCACTACCCATTGTTCTCACTCCCTGGAAGGGAAGACAAAACCTCATTTTCTGCATTTAGAGTTCTTAGAGTAAGAATTAAAAAAAAAAAAAAAAAAAAAAAAAAAATCCTGAAAATAAAATATACTGCTATCCGTAAAAATATGGAGCAGCGTTTTCACTGTTGATAATAATAAGAAATGTTCCTTGAGCAGCAAATCAGCATATTAGAATGTTTTCTGAAGGATCATGTGACACTGAAGACTGGAGTAATGATGCTTAAAATTCAGCTTTGATCACAGAAATAAATTATATTTTAACATATCTTCAAATAGAAAACAACTATTTTAAATTGTAATATTATTCCACAATACTAGTGTTACTGTTTTTGATCAAATAAATGCAGTCTTGCTGAGCTAATGACACTTTTAAATAATAATAATAATAAAAATAATTTAAAAACCTAACAAATCCCAAACTTTTGAACAATATTATGTATATTATGTATTATGTGTTCCCCTTTCAGTCGGTCACTCCGAGTCACGTCGGATGACCGACGAAATTGGGATCTCGCCAGAGAGACCAATCCACTTCGAGTGTAACTAAACGAGCCAATGGACATTGGCATGCGATTATTGCATCCAGCTGCCGCTGATCACAGCGTGAGCATAAGAGGCAGCTGATGCACCGCATCAATTATCCTTTCGCTTCGGAGCCGAGCGGTAGTGGTTAAAGCTACTGCTCTCCCTTCCAAGAGAGTGTTCTGCGAGCGAGTGCGGGCGTTACGGTGTCCGGGAGAGAAAGATCGTCTTCCTGCTGACAGCCACACTAGGAGTGTGCGGTGGCCAGCTCCCCTGCGTGCTTCAGCACTAAAAGAGCATTTCTCTGAAAGAGCAATTTCTCTAAAAGAGCAACACGGGTGATCGCGTCTTTTTAAAGATGTCTTTTCACCCGTGCGTTTCTGGGTGTGGTCGTTTCCTGGCGCCTCAGGACGGTCACGATCGCTTCCTCACGTGTCTGGGCATTCAGCACGCTGAGGTGGCTTTCGTGGATGGTTCATGTTCTTCTTGCGGGGACATGACCATCTCGGAGTGCGACTCTGCTGTGTCAAACATGGCAGAGTCCCTCTGCCTGCCGTGATCCGGCGTGCACACTGGATCCGGTGGAGTCAGAGGTGATTTGAGGATTACGGTGAGGGCTTCCCCAAGTGGAGCTCCTCACCCCTCAAGCACTCCGCAGCCGGTGGAGCTGCCGAAGGAGCGCGCTGGCCACGCGTTTCCTTCGGTGCCCCCTCTGACGACCAGATGTCGATCACTGCATCGGAGGGCGGGCCCTCTCTCTCCGGGGATGACGACCCGGCTGCGTTGCCCCCTTCGGGTGTGGTAGCGTTGTCCGTGCCAGACCCAGAGATGACGGCTATGCTTTCCCGGGCCGCCGAGAATGTCGGGCTCGTGTGGAATCCTAAAAAGCCACCGTGTCCCGATCCTTCGAGGCTGGGCGAGTGGTTCCTCGGTGGGGGTGGCGCTGGTTCTCAGCGCCCCCCTCCGGTGCCATTCTTTCCGGAAGTGCATGAGGAGCTGACAAGATCGTGGAGGGCACCTTTCACTGCCCGAAACACATCTTGTAGTTCTTCCGCTCTCACCACCCTCGATGGTGGAGCCGCTTTGGGGTATGCGGGCATCCCCTCGGTGGAACGGTCTGTGGCCATACAACTGTGTCCAACAGCCGCTTCCACCCTGCGGGGTGATCCGTGTCTCCCCTCACGGGCCTCTAAGTATTCGTCAGGTCTAACTGGCAGTGCTTATAGAGCCTGTGGGGAGGCGGCTTCCGCCCTCCACGCTATGGCGTTGCTGCAGGTCCACCAGGCCAAAGCACTGAAAGACCTGCACGAGGGTGGTCACGACCTGGCGGTTCTACATGAGCTGCGTGCTGCGACGGACCTCGCGCTACGAGCGACGAAGGTGACCGCACAGTCTCTGGGTCGTGCGATGTCCAGGAGCGCCACCTCTGGCTGTGTCTCGCTGACATGAAGGAGCAGGAGAAGGTACAGTTCCTGAATGCTCCCGTGTCACAGACCGGCCCTTTCGGCGACGCTGTCGAGAGCTTTGCCCAGCAGTTCTCGGCAGCCCAGAAGCAGACTGAGGCAAACACATCATGCGCCGGAGGAAACCTGCTGCTTCCACTCCGGCTGCAGCCACTCAGCCTGCTCGTCGCCGTGGGCGCCCCCCTGCGGCCGCCCCCGCTCCCGCGCAGCCGCAGCAGCCTTCCACCAGGCCGCGTCGTGGAGCCGGTCGCAGGCAGGACGCCCACCCCGTCCAGGCCCCCGCCAAACCTGGCGGCAAGCGCAAGTGCAAGAGGCCCTGAGACGGGCGACCCAGAGATGGAGGAGACTGCTCATCGGGAGATGGTGACTGCACCACTCCCTCCCCCGGAGGAGGGCCGGGTGGAGTATCTTTTGTTCATTTTGTTCCGCCGCTGGCCCAGCAGCCAGCGGTACCCAAAACATCAGTAAAGAGCGGTCTCCTCAATCTCCGGGTCTCAAGAGGAGGAGAGTGGTGATCCGTGCATCACAGGATCGCTTCCCTCCTCCTCTCTCGCCAGCAGGCAGCGGGTGGTTGCCCAAGAGCACCCCTCCTGCCCATTCGTGGAACCAGGTAAGGGCAGTAGCACTCCAGTCCCCGCTTCAAGTCGTCAAACGCCGGGCTGTCACAAGCCTCAAAACGGGTTCCTGTGTCTCCTCCCACGCGAGGAGAAATCAGGTGAGTGCTACACTACACACCCAGACCCCGCCCCCTGCCGTCACAGGCCAGGCCGTCACAGGCCCTGGGGCCGGTCCCTGTGTTCCACCTCGCTGCCCCACCGCGGGCATGTCGGTGGGCCCGTTGGCCCCGCTGGTGCGGTCTCTCGGAGCCTGGTTAGCGCTCCCCAGCCCGTCCCGGTGGCTCCTGCGGACCATCAGACTCGGCTATGCGATTCAGTTCGCCCGGCGTCCCCCCAAGTTCAGGGGCATCCGGTTCACTTCAGTCAAAGCCGTCGATGCCCCTGTCTTGCTCGCGGAGATTGCAGTCCTACTGGCGAAGGATGCAATAGAGCCGGTCCCTCCAGCCGATATGAGGTCGGGGTTTTACAGCCCTTACTTCATTGTGCCCAAGAAAAGCGGTGGGTTACGACCGATCTGGGATCTGCGAGTTTTGAACCGTGCACTTCACAAGATGCCGTTCAAGATGTTGACGCAGAAACGCATTTTTGGATGCGTCCGTCCCCTAGATTGGTTTGCAGCAATCGACCTGAAGGACGCGTACTTTCATGTTTCGATTCTCCCGCGACACAGGCCATTCCTGCGATTCGCGTTCGACGGTCGGGCATATCAGTACAAGGTCCTGCCCTTCGGGCTGTCCCTTTTCGCCTCGTGTCTTCACCAAAGTCGCAGAGGCGGCCCCTTGTTCCCCTGAGAGAACGGGGTGTGCGCATTCTCAACTACCTCTACGACTGGCTCATACTTGCACAGTCTCGAGAGCTGTTGTGCGCACACAGGGACCTGGTGCTCAGGCACCTCAGCCAGTTGGGCCTTCGGGTCAATTGGGAAAAGAGCAAACTCGTGCCAACGCAGAGGATCTCTTTTCTCGGCATGGAGTTGGATTCGGTCAACCAGACAGCACGCCTCACCCAGGAACGTGCTCAGTCGGTGCTGAACTGCCTCAAGACTTTATCAGGCAGGACAGCGGTCCCACTGAAACTCTTTCAGAGGCTCCTGGGGCATATGGCTGCAGCTGCGGCCATAGTTCCGCTCGGTCTGCTCCATATGAGACCGCTTCAGCACTGGCTCCATGGCCGAATCCCGAGGTGGGCGTGGAAACGCGGTACTCACCGGGTTCAGATTACACCGGCCTGCCGCAAGACCTTCAGCCCGTGGTCAGATCCTTCGTTCCTTCGGGCAGGAGTGCCCCTGGAGCAGGTATCCAGGCATGCTGTGGTATTCACGGATGCCTCGGCCACCGGCTGGGGTGCCACGTACAACGGGCACGCAGTATCAGGGGTTTGGACGGGCCCCCTTCTGCGTTGGCATATCAATTGCCTCGAGTTGCTGGCAGTACGCCTTGCCCTGTGCCGCCTCAGAGGGCGCCTTCGGGGCAGGGACGTTCTGGTCCGTACGGACAACACTGCGACCGTTGCCTATATCAACCGGCAAGGCGGTTTGCGCTCCCGTCGCATGTCGCAACTCGCCCGCCACCTCCTCCTCTGGAGTCAGAAGCATCTGAGGTCCCTTCGTGCCATCCACATCCCAGGAGTGTTCAATCAGGTGGCCGACGAGCTGTCTCGAGCGGCACTTCCTGGGGAGTGGAGACTCCATCCCCAGGCGGTCCAGCTGATTTGGAGTCGGTTCGGAGTCGCTCAGGTAGACCTGTTTGCATCTCCAGAAACCACCCACTGCCAGTGGTTCTACTCCCTGTCCGAGGCAACGCTCGGCACGGATGCACTGGCACACAGCTGGCCCCAGGGCTTGCGCAAGTATGCGTTTCCCCCAGTGAGCCTGCTAGCACAGACATTGTGCAAGATCAGGGAGGACGAGGAGCAGGTCCTGTTAGTGGCTTCATATTGGCCCAACAGGACCTGGTTCCCGGAACTCATGCTCCTCGCGACAGCCCCTCCCTGGCCGATTCCTCTGAGGAAGGATCTGCTTTCTCAGAGACGGGGCACCCTCTGGCACCCGCGTCCAGACTTGTGGAAACTTCATGTGTGGTCCCTGGACGGGACGCGGAGGTTCTAGGTGACCTGCCCCAGGAGGTAGCGCTCACTATCGCTTCAGCACGAGCACCGTCCACAAGACGGGCCTATGCGCTGAAGTGGAACCTGTTCGTCGAATGGTGTTCCTCTTACCAGGAGGACCCCCGGAGATGTTCGATCAGAGCCGTGCTTTCCTTTTTGCAACAAGGGTTGGAGCGTAGGCTGTCCCCCTCCACCCTTAAGGTATATGTTGCTGCTATTTCTGCCCACCACGACCCCATAGAGGGGAGGTCGGTGGGGAAGCACGATCTGGTCGTCAGGTTTCTTAGGGGGGCCAGGAGGTTAAATCCTCCGAGGCCTCCCTCCCTTCCCTCTTGGGATTTGGCTTTGGTGCTAAGAGCCCTACAAACTGCCCCCTTTGAGCCATTGCAGTCAGTCGAGTTGAAGTTTCTTTCTATGAAAACCCTACTCCTGACTGCATTGGCCTCAATCAAGAGGGTGGGGGACCTGCAGGCATTTTCGGTCGACGAGTCGTGCCTTGAGTTTGGGCCGGCTGACTCCAGTGCAACACTGAGGCCCCGGCCCGGCTATGTGCCCAAGGTTCCTACCACGCCCTTCAGGGACCAGGTAGTGAGCCTGCAAGCGCTGCCCTTGGAGGAGGCAGACCCAGCCCTAGCTTTGCTCTGTCCTGTACGCGCACTGCGTCAGTACGTGGATAGAACTCAGAGCTTCAGGACCTCAGAACAGCTCTTTGTCTGTTTCGGAGGACAGCAGAAGGGGAAGGCTGTCTCCAAGCAGAGGATGGCCCACTGGATAGTGGATGCCATCACCTTGGCCTATGAAGCACAAGGTGTGCCCTGCCCGCTCAGGTTGCGTGCTCACTCCACTAGGGGTGTCGCATCGCCCTGGGCGCTGGCTCGTGGTGCCTCGCTAGCAGACATCTGTAGAGCTGCGGGTTGGGCGACTCCCAACACGTTCGCTAGGTTTTATAGCCTACGTGTCGAACCGGTTTCCTCCTGTGTTCTCACCTCAAACGGGTAGTGGCACTGAGAGGGCCGGCTCAGAGTCGGCTTGCGGCGTCCTTACGCCTAAATTCTCCAGAGAGTTCCTTAACCAGGCAAACCCTGTTGAGTCCTCCAGCACTCCGGCGTCCGGACACGGCGGAGCGTCCGGCGCCAGGCCTTCAGCCAATGAATTCTTGAAATCTGGTGCGAGGCTAGTGCCCATATGAGAGACCCTGTCGGGATCCCATATGTGTATTCCACGGTATTCTTATTGGAGCCGTGTTTCCCCTGGCGGACCACGTTCTGCCATCTCTAAAGATGCAGCTTGAGCCATCTCAGAGACTTCCATGTGCAAAAGGGCCCTCTGGGTTACTTCACATGTTTGAATGTCACTTAAACCCCCTTTGGGAGGAGGTGACTCCGCAGTGTGCCTCTTCCAAGTGGAAGGGCACGCTTCCCAGTGTTATCCTAGTCCTACTGTTTGGGTTGCTCAAGGAACACCAGTAGTTGACCTTCTCTGTGTAGAGCCCGGTCCTATCGTCTGCCTTATAGGAAGGGTCAGGAGCCCTACACAGGGCACTGGAAGGGGCAGCTCCTGTGGCGCTTTGGTAGGGATCCCAATTTCGTCGGTCATCCGACGTGACTCGGAGTGACCGACTGAAAGGGGAACGTCTCGGTTACGTATGTAACCCTCGTTCCCTGAAGGAGGGAACGGAGACGTCACGTCCCGTCGCCACAGTCGCTGTACCACCGCTGAGCGGCCGGGTCGCCGGCTCGGCTCCTCAGCGAAAACATAATTGATGCGGTGCATCAGCTGCCTCTTATGCTCACGCTGTGATCAGCGGCAGCTGGATGCAATAATCGCATGCCAATGTCCATTGGCTCGTTTAGTTACACTCGAAGTGGATTGGTCTCTCTGGCGAGATCCCAATTTCGTCGGTCATCCGACGTGACGTCTCCGTTCCCTCCTTCAGGGAACGAGGGTTACATACGTAACCGAGACGTTTTTGTACTTAAGTGCTTATATTTATATTTTAAACACTTCTGTGCCATGCTTTATCATACTCTAATGTCTGAATATTTGTGATATTCATATTATGTCGAGATTTGTGAATAGATCTTTTTTTTTTCATTCACAAATCAGTTCACAATTCTTGAGTCAACTGAAACAATGGCACCATGTGACGAAACAATGGAACCATGTGTTTTTAAAATCATTTTCATAGGTTTAACGTTATATTATCGGCTCAGAAAATATGTTAATTTGACTAGAAACACCAGAAACTGGAAATGTAAAGCATCGTTCCAGTCGGGCGAGACTTCTGCATTCGGGAAAAAGGCTGATATCATTTAAAATTCTGGTAATGAATTGGAAATTAAAATTTAATCTAGTCATGCATTCAAACTTGAAACTTTTTTACCATGACTTTTTGTCTACGTAAAACTAAGATCGAAGTTACTGTAAAAAACACTTGTGGTCTAAAACCAGTTTTGAACTTCCCAAAAGAGAATTCTAGAAAATTCATCTTTGTTCCCTGAGCATGCCAAGTGCATACACATACTCTGCTTTTATTATTTTATTCTTATACTATTCCTAGGTATTCAAGTACTTGCATTCCTAAAACCCGTATTAAAGCACTTTCAGCACCTTCTGTGAACCCTGTGCAGAGTTACGTCTCAACAAGTTCCCAGAATTTGTTAGGAAAAAAAATATTCCCATAATGCTGTGATAATCACTTCAAATCATTTCTGCAAGCCATTCAACAGTTGAGCCACAGATATCTCATAAAAGGGCATGTAAAAGCTCTTGAGTATAAAGTTATGTTTTATTAATTGAATGAATGCTAGATAAATGGCTGTGGCTGGATACACACTCTGTTTTTAATGATTTGGGATTTGGTTTCATTTTAGACTGTCAGGTATGGACTGTTTGAACTTTCAAGGTGATTTGGAAACTTTATAGCTTCAGTCCAGTTCAAAACAACTGATAACCTTTAATAGAACGTGAGCATTGTTATTCCCAATTGAGCTGAACAAACAAACAAAAATAAAACATTAAGAAATGAATAAACTGCTAGTTTAATGTAGAGGACAGATGGGCTATTTCATTTGCTGTAATGTTTATCTACACAATCAGTTATTACTTGGACTCTCAAGAAACATACGCACTATACAGAATTTGAAAGATATAGGATGTTATATGACAATACATTATTGAATTATACTGATTTTCCAAAAGCACTGCTTAAATGAGTTAAAGACTTAGCAATTGGCAGTTTATGTTATGATAATTAAAACACAATCAACAGTCAAAGATGTAGCCTTCACAATCCATAATGTGAACTCCTAGTTTGATCAGCACATTTTGCTAAAACAAGGTCCATAGGGCTGGTTTGTGGAAGAGCTTTAGTTTTGACCTCAACCCCACTCGACACCCTCCAGTGAAGCGGACCATCAAATAGATTCCGCAGCGTTTTGCCCCACATCAGCGCCTGAGGTAACTAAAGCTCCTCTGGCTGAACGAAAGCAAATCCCCGCAGAAATGTTCTAACATCTAGCGGAAAGCCGTCCCAGAGGAAGCTATTATAGCAGCAGATGGGAACAGTATTTATGACAATTATTTTGGATTAAAATATTCAGCAAGCAGGTGCCCAAATTCATTTGGTAGTAAAATGTTTTACCAAAGTACTAGATCACTTTTATGATTTATTATCTGCATTTTCAGTGGAGAATATATTCAGAGAGTAAATATTTGTGTGTATTAAAAGCAAAAACAGCTGTGGTCTAAACTATGATTACATTGGACAACAACAGCAGTCGGTTGATTGTGGTGTTTCGGTAAAAAGGAAAAAACCATAGTAAGCAACCAACACTGAAACAGGAAAAAATTACATTCAAGTTTTTCCGATTGAATTTTAATTTGGATTACACAGTTTTTGATTTGTTTGTTATTGAAACAAAGTATCGAGAGGCTCATATTTTTGGCATGTTTTCCTGGAATTAAAAGAACTAAAATTAAATATAATTTAATAAAAGATTTCCAATTAAATTTCAAACCAACAAACAAACAAACAAACAAACATAACTTTTAGGAATACACTAGCAAAGCCTCAAAATAAAGAGACGCAGACTACAAACCATAATAATAATAATAATAATAATAATAATAATAATAATAATAATAATAACATGGCTTTTTAACGATATAAAATCAAATTTAGTATTTATTTGTATTTATTTATTTGTATTAAGGTTATTTGAAAATGATGTAGTGCATGTATGATGTAGTGTATTTATTATTTTTAAGTAGGCCTATTTATTTAATAAAGTTGTCTGAAAATGATGTGGTGCACATTTTGTGCTGCTGTACCTGGTTTTAACACTATTGAAATAATTTTTGTCAACTATCTCTATTCAGTGGAGTAATATTTTACATGTCAGGGAATAAATATGCATAATTAATTTGGGGAAAAAAAATTGTTCATGTTTTGGTGTAACAACTTGTGCTGTAGTAATGAAATTCCTCCTCTGTGTGATTATGTCTCTAAGCCCTGTCAGTCCTCCGAGTCTGTATTTCCGGTGATGTTATGCCGCATAAACTGTCGGGTCGCAGTGAGCAGCAGAGTCCACGCCAGCGCGGGATGGCAAAAGTGCTTGGAGGGGCACTTGAGCACCCTTCTGAAATATAAAATGACAAATAGGACACCCTACAGCCTCATGGATTCATGGGCACACGAAAGACCACAAGTGCACTTCAAGTGTGCAATTTGGGACAAGGCAACTCAGTTAATTCCTCTTCCTGTCATTCCAGGTCAACATCCTGTTAGGAATTTAAAGTGAAGCTGCACTTTAATTCTGAACTTCTCTAGTTTAACTCCAAATTGTATCAAATAACACCCATTCTCATAAGGATGGTATAACAAAACAAAGTATAAAGATGGTTAAAACAAAGCAACACTTACCTACATGTTATGATTGCATCTCAATCTTTTAAAGTCCCCTTGCAATCACTAATATTACCCCTTAAAGGGATGGTTTACCCAAAAATGATCATCATTTACTCACCCTTAAACCTGTGTAAGTTTCTTACTTCTGCTGAACACAAAATAAGATATTTTAAGGAATGTTGATAGCCAAACAGTTGACAGTAGCCATTGACTTAAATAGCCTTTACCAGGAAAAAATAAATAAATAAAAAAGAAATTAAAAAAATAAATAAATAATAATAATAATAATATATAGTGTTCAAGTCATACTTTTATGTGATTTTTTTCTGGAATTTTTGTGCGCAACAAATCATTGCATAATTTAATTTAATTTAATTTAATTTCATAACGTTATATTAATTTTTCTTAATATTCATGTTTATAAAGTTATCTGAAAATCATGTGGTGCAAATTTTGTGGTGCTGTTTTTGGGTTTTAACACTACTGAATTCATTTTTGAATCACATAGTGTTCAATTGAAATTTAATTTTGTTTAATTTAATTTAAAGTTAATTTAAAGTGAATTTTTATTTAAACTTAAAATTTAAATTTTAAGTAATTTAATTTCTTTAAAAAACTTTCATCAAATTTTTAAAACTTTCCTCCTATATTTCAGTTTTTCAGCCAGGGTTGTTATAATTTACTAAAATTATATAAAACCATGGGAAAGTATTTCTGTTACTTGAAATAAAATAAAATAAAAACAAATTATTTTATTTCAGCTAATTGTCAAGGCAACATCTTTCATTTTTATTTAGTTTAACTTGATGTACTAAAATGACTAAAACTTAAGCTGAAATTATATTTTAAAAAATGTCACAAACACACTGAAACAACTAAATTCAAAAAAAAAAAAAAAAAAAATATATATATATATATATATATATATATATATATATATTATAATAACTCAATGATACTAACAGTACTGTTTTCAGCCTCTTCCTTTCAAATATGTATCATATTATGCCAAACTTTTATGATCAACTCAATTACTGATGGATAAAATCAAGTCCTACCCAACATCTTTTTTTTTTTTTAATTATTAAATATTAACTTAAAAATACAATAAAAATCATATACTATAGAAGTAAAAAGAGTTGTGAATGGTGTTTTACATTAATTTGAAGAATGCAATCAATAATCCAGATTTAAAAACCTGACAGAATGAGATCTATTTCTGATTCATCTGCTATTCCACATCTTTGTTCGTGTGTGCCACTATCAAACGACGTCATAGCATTTCCGGCTAAATCAGTATGCTAATGGATCTCAATATTTGATAAGTTGTACTTAATTGAGGCAGTTGTGATGTGTCTACTGCATTTACACTGAACTGCATACAGCAAATCCTCTTAATGCATCGTGGCACCAATTAGCACTGAAATGAAACACGTCGGTAGCAATTGGGATTATTTATGAAGTATACAACAGTTTGTACTTCCAAAACTCATGATCAAACTAGTGAACAGTGGCCTACATTAGACTGAGGTCTTGCCACTGTAGTCCCATGGATCCACGTGTTTGATCCGACTCCAGATGTGAGCTTCTTTAAGACCCATGCGGGATTATTCTCTCATAATTGGCTGTTAATTACCCATTCTTGCATGCGTCTCAAAGGCAGCCGGCCTTGGCCTTATTATAATAAATATTGCCTTATGAATGTAGCTTGGCAGTGTGAGGGTACGCAAACACACACATATAGCGCCTGAAAAGCAATAAAACCAACCTTTTAATATTTAATGCAAATTCATTATTAATGTTGTTGTGGCTTTGTGCTTGCATAATGTTTTTGTCATATTAATAAAGGCAGATATGTCATTACACTTCCATTGGTACTGTTCTTAAGACCTTCAGAACAGTGATATGGCAATGATTAATATAGACAACATGCATTTGTTTTCAAAGATTTCTAGAGCCGCTGTTCACACTTTATTACCTTTGCTTTGCTTTGCACCTCCTGACTGATCATAACACATAAAGAAATAAAAGCTTTCCGTCAAAGTCTTAGAGAAACAGTTATGAATAATGCAAAGTTTAACATTGTTTACCCACATGTTGTTCACTTTCTTAATTCTCTTATTTCTCTTTTCTCTTACACGCAATTACAATGAGCTTTCAAGCATAAAAATCATGACAAAAATAAAAGTTTGCACAATTTGTGTGCTACATTTCAAATCTTCAGAAGTCATATACTGTAGCTTGGCTGGTAAAGTAAGTAAAGTAAAATAAATCATTACTTTATACATTCAAAAAGGGCAGTTACTGCATAAATAATATATCTGAAGAACTTTATTTTATTTCAGCTAGTTGACAAAGAAACATTTCTCATTTTCATTTACTTTATCTTGATGTGCTACAATAACTAAAAATAAAACTGAAATAACAATGGATAAAAACATATTGACATTTATAAATAACAAAAATATATAAAAATAAAAACATAAAATACTGTCTAAAATTAAAATAAACAGGACATATAAAAACACAAAAATCTAATTCAAAATACTTAAAAATTAGAATGGCATCTCAATAATACTAAAATTACTCTGTATCTTTATATTGCATAATTCTATTGTCTTTGAAATATGGAAACATACTGATTCATATTGACAAGCATTTACAGTAAACTAAAACACTTTATTGTCATTTCTATTAAAACTTATTTAAAATATAAATTTGTAATTATATATTTGTAATGATGAAGTTTCAATTTAGTACATTTATAATATATTAACTTGAACTGTAATATTGAATAAATTGTGGTTACAATTGTAATCAAGTACTTTATAATCACAAATTTGGATTAAAGTAAGTGTACTTTTTTAAAGCATGACAAAAAGATAAAATTAAAATTCAGCTGTTTAAAATGTTAATTTAAAGTAAAAACTCTTACCTTATTTAAGTAGACTTCAGTGCCCTTTTCATTAAAATTATATTATCTGCAAGCAGGTTTAAATAAATAAATACAAATTATTATTATTAGTAGTAGTAGTAGTAGTAGTAGTAGCAGCAGTAGTAGTAGTAGTAGTAATTTTAAATATGTATATATACTATAAGTGTACATTCAATACAGTTAAGTGTACTTTTTATTTTTTATATGTATGTATGTATGTATGTATTTATTTATATATATATATATTCACTGAAAAACCTGTTATCCATATTGGTACATGTGAGTAAATGATGACAGAATGTTAATTTTTGCATGAACTGTTCCTTTAACATTGTAATATATGTCCACTAATAGACTGCTATGTCTTACGTCAAACATCTGTGTGCCTCAGCTCAGCACAAAAGCCCATTTTGGCTATGAAAGCTTTATTGACGTTTGTGAGTTTGAAATAAAAAAATCAACACAAAGTTATTGATAAGTGCAAAGGGACTCCTTTGGCGAGGGCAAATGGCACAATCAATCTAACAATGCGATCGGTGAACTGCACTGCCTCTTGAGAAGAAAAAAGAGCTTGACAAAAGTGTGAAAAACTTTAGGTCAAATGTGAAGGGAATTATTGGGTTTGACCTGCTTGTGTCAATTGCAGATTTTGAGTTGTGATAAGGCACAAATATCAATGCAGGTCATGTTTGTGTTGACAAATAAATAAATAAACACAAAATAGTGTAGGTGATGACCAAACGTCCAGTCCTTGATGCTGATCGATCTAATCATGCTAAAATACACAGTGTACATTAGAAAGATGTTTGGTATTAATCAGTAGTTCATTAGCTACTATTAAACCTAGTTCACATGTCAGGAACCACATCTTAATAGCACTTGAGTGAGTGAATGAAAGAATTGAATGAAATAATGGGATTAAAAAAAAAAAAAAAAAAAAAAAAAAAAAAAAATATATATATATATATATATATATATATATATATATATTTGAAAATATTAATGGAAAAATAAAATAAAATGGTAAAAGTTCAACTTTACGGATTTTTGAAAATAAAGAGTTTATATAAAATAACAGGAAGTTGCTTTTACATTAAATAAAAATAATAAAATTAAAATTTAATTTAATTAAAAATTGGAAAGTTCAGCTTCATAAATTTTGAAAATAAGGAGTTTATATGCAATAACACTAAGTTGCTTTTAAATTACATGAAAATAAAATAAAATAAAATAAAATAAAATAAAATAAAATAAAATAAAATAAAATAAAATAAAATAAAATGGGAAAGTTCAGCTTTAGGGATTTTGAAAATGAAGCATTTATATACAATAACAGCAAGCAACTTTTAAATAGAAAAATAGTTATAGATATAATTAAAAAAGTATTAAAATAAAATAAAATAAAAACTAAAATAAAATAAAAATCTGTTTAAATACACCTCACAGATCAAACTGGAAACAAAAGCAACTGTCAAACATGGGTTTCTCAGTTTAGATTTGGGAAAAGTCTGTAGGTGGTGTTAGACACCTCTGTAATAAATTATGAAATGCATTTTTCACAACATGAAAGAATATCTTTGTTTTCAACTAAAAAAAAAATGCCTTCATTTTTTGTCTCTATACTTGTCCCTAGTTGTCATTCTTTCTAAAGTCTTGACAGTTCAATGTCTTAAACGCACAGACTAATATACTGGTAAATCAAATCTTGCATATCTTTGGAGAAGCAGGTGGTTGCTGCAGAGACAGATTCTTTTTTAATAACGTGAATATTTCTCAGAATATTCACTTTCAACCAAATTTATTACAAGACAGTTCATATGAGGATTGTGAAAACCCAATATTACATGATGCAGGTGGGTACAACACAAAATCTTCACTGAAAAGAAAAATAGCAATTCCATTACTCTTGACCTTTTACAGTTACGTGGTAAATACTGAACACTTTTTCCAGTAATTATTAAACAACCACTAGATGTTTTTGTTTCAGTTCTCTGAATGGTTTTATTTTATAGGAGGTAATGTGTGTCCAAATGAATATGTTACATAAGTATGATGCATAGGTCTGGGTAAACATTTGATTTGCAGTCCAATTATTATCTAATGAGAGACCAAAATCTGAAATAGGCACTTTCATCACTAGAGGATTCTGTCGTAATTGAGGGAAATATGGGCTTCTCTCAAAAAGCATGCTAGACAGTCCTGTTTCTGTTGCATATTATATAAAAATATGCTGGATGTCTGTCATATTTTCCATCACAAAAGCATTTCCTGATTGAGTCCAGGGCCACATCCAGTAATCTACCTTCAAGGTGCATTAGAGGTGAAGTAATTATCACCCCGGTTTAAGATTAGCTAATTTTAGAGCTGGGAATAAAAGCTGGATTGGTTTCTGCTGTGAAATCTCATAAATTCAAATGAGCTTTTCAGGAGGCTGTGTTATTGCAGTCCAAATTGTTGAACCTGAAGCCATACTAACATTTACTGCGAAAATACGGAGTGTTTCAACTTTGCTTGACCCTCTGTGGGTGCAATACATGCCTATTCATTTCAGTTTCAATGCAAAGTTGCTCTGTTATGTGATATCATTTCCATAGAAGATTGCAAATTATCCTAAAAACAAATTTACATTTCTTTGAAGGAAATGCCAATACTTACAAGGAAGCAGAGGAATAGTTTTTTGGTTTAAAAAATCCAGAAAATCTGAGGAATGGCAGAGGAATGTAAGACAGAAAGGAAGAGAAAATTAAAATATGTTATTATTTATTCACTCTCATGTCCTTCCAACCCTTTATGCTGCAGAATGGACCATGAAGCAGCATAAAAGTGATCTTTATGACTCATAGACTATACAGTTATGTTATTTACTAAAAATCTTCCTTTCCATTGCAGCTCTCAAATCAAATATACAAATAGATATGTGTCACAAGACATTTGAGGTCAATGGCATCATTTTGCCAATAATGTCCGATTATTGATTTAAAAACCACGGGGAAGCATATAAAAAGAATCTAAGGGTTTGGAACAAGTTGAATAAATGAAAAAAAAAATAATAATAAATAAAAATCACTGAAAGCTATGGGTTAGGAACAAGTTGAATAAAATAAAATAAAATAAAATAAAATAAAATAAAATAAAATAAAATAAAATAAAATAAAATAAAATAAACACAGGGAGAATATAAAAAGCACAAAAAAGCTATGCATTTGGAAGAAGTTAAACAAAAATAAAAATAAAAAATAAAACAAAATAATCATATCATATCAAATCAAGTCAAATATGGGAAATCATATGGAAAGCACTGGAAGCTATAGGTTTGGCATAACTTGAATAAAATAAAATATATATCTATATAATACAAATAACAAATACAATAAATAAAATATAATAAAAATAAAAACAATAAAAACAATAAAAATAAATAAATAAACAAATAAACAAATAAATAAATAAATATGGATGAACATATTTAAAAAAATCACTGAAAGCTATGCAACAAGTTGAATAAAATAAAATAAAATAAAATAAAATAAAATAAAATAAAAGACAAATATGGGGAAGCATATGAAAAGCACTTGAAGCCATAGGTTAATAAAACGTTAAATGAATGTATGATTTTATAACATGTCCCTGTGTGCCTATAACACACGCTAAAGAAATGCAAAGCTCTCTCCTATATCTCTACTACCAATCCTCTACAGATTGTCACCTTTCCCTGAAGGCTACAAGTGTGGTATTACATTCAACGATGTAACTTTACACTTGACATATCCTCTAATTCTCTTTACAAAGGCTCATGTCAGTAATTAAGGTCAAACGATGCTCTTTTAAAAGCAAGAAGAGTTGTCCTAATGACTCCCTCGACACCTCCCCTTTTTGTCTTCATAATAAGATCAGTATTCAGAACGCAGCACAGAAACTCCACCTGATACCTACAACAATATCAGCGCCGTGGATTTCCCAAAACAGTGGCAATAGAGCATTATTGCAGTGTGGCCTTCGTCTGTAGTGTACTTTTAGTAGATAATATATGAAAGCAAAATGAAAGTGCATTCTAGAAATGGAAGAGCTCAATTATTGTAATAGTGGAGTGCTATTAGGCAAACAGAGAGGGAAAACTGATGTCTTTATGAGAGATTTCAGTAGATTTGTTCAGGGACTAAGAGCATTTTGGCAAGAGCAATGGACAGCTAAATATGCAACACACTCTCATAAGGAAACATCAGTTTGCTGACTTTTATCCTTGTGTCTCAAAACATCACTCTGGCGCCATTATCAACCCTTTAAAAGCACAACTGAATCAAAGATTCATCCCTGGGATACGAATGTCACATGACCCACTAATCCACCCTACGCAACACACAATCCAATACACTACGGATATTTTACCAAAACTAAGATGGGAATCTATTCGTTTAAAAAGCATTTTCATAATAAAAATCAACAGTACACCTTGCCAGTGTCAATAAAGCACATGATAACATCTGAAGAATGTCACAAATTCACAGAAACCTCCAAAATGACATGGACATTTGACAACTGCACCACAGCATTTCATGATGCAAGAAAACAGTAACTGAAGCAAATTTGATATTTACATTAACTTATGGGACATTAAATAAATAAATAAATAAATAAATAAATAAATATATTTAAAGAGATAATTATGCTATAGTTGTAACTGTTTAATGTTAACACTTATAGTGAGGCAAATAAATGAATAAATAAATAAATCAATCAATAAATAAATAAATAAGGGACATCAATTAAAATAAAATATTTAGATTGATTTATCTATATCTAAATTGATATTTAAATAAATGTTTACTCAAATATACAAATATATAAATACTTCCTATGGTTTTCTGGATGTCATATTTTAAAATAGGAGGACTATTTGTAGAAGTACCAACAAATAATAAAGCCATGATAGATAGATAGATGGACGGACGGACGGACGGACGGACGGACGGACAGACAGACAGACAGACAGACAGACAGACAGAAAGACAGACAGACAGACAGATAGATAGATAGATAGATTTATCTAAATCTAAATTGATATTTAAATAAATGTTTACTCAAATATACATATATATGTATAAATACTTAATAATACCTATAATTTTCTGGATGTCATATTTTACAATTGGAAGGCTATTTGTAGAAGTACCAACAAATAATGAAGGCATGGTAAATGAATGAATGAATGAATGAATGAATGAATGAATGAATGAATGACTTTGTATTAAATAAAAAATAAATAAATAAATAAATAAATAAAATCGACTGAATGAATGTATGGTGATGCAATAAAACAATAATGTAAATGTGATTTTACATTAATTACCTTGATTTACAGTTCCTTAATTTAATTACCTTAACTTAACACAGTCAGGAACTTAACATGTCTTAATACTTTGCATTACACGACCGAATCACGCATCAAACAGCATATCCATAGCATTACATACTATCAACTTTCATATGAGATCTGCTCACTAGGAACAATATTGACTTGTTCATTTCCATGTGATAAACAGGCTCAGACATTAACAAATGACTCCGCCACTCTTATTTTCCTTGAGACACCGTGAAGCTAACAGCTTTAATTGAGGTTTTTGTGAGAGATTCTTGGGGTTTGCATCTCACAGAATGCTAATGAGCCGCTGGCAACGTGAGGTCCATTATGCATACATCTACATGACCTTGTGCATTGCATTAAACGTGCTGAGAGGGGACTGTCAAAGAAAAATCCCTTCAGGACTGCCCCACTGGAATACTCTCCTACTTTATCAAGCAGGCATTTTTGAAAAGCCATAACGGATCAATAAACCCTATAAAACACCTTCAAAACATGTCCAGGGTTTGGTCTTAGTGTAGTCTCATTAGTTAGAATTGTTAAAAGAATTATGTAAAACATGGCATTTATTTCTTTTTCATTCATAAACAAACAAACAAACAAACAAACAAATAAATAAATAGTTTTCCATTAGGAAAATTAAATTGTAATTGTAAAATGTGTTGATGGTTAACACATACAGTAAGCCCAAAACATAACTTTGTTTTCTTTTTCACCAAGATAGTCAGTGAAAAGATTGAGGTACTTAACCTTCAGGAGATGGTGATCATCAACCTCCAATAAAATTTTATTCAAGCTGTTTTATTGTCTATTCATTTTATGGAGTTTGCAATCCTGTTACCCAAATGAAACCTTAATTTTTGCCTTGCAATAAATGATAGAAATAAACACCACAATTAAAAAAAAATCTATCAAATTATTATTATTATTATTATTATTATTGTTATTATTCATTCATTTACAATGAATAATAATATTTATTTATGTGTTGGCAAATAAATAAATATTCTATATTCTATATATATTCTATATATTTTCACCTGTCTACACACACTGATTCCCAGCACTGTCCTCTGAGAAAGTTTCTATTGTGTGTCTTCTCACGTTGTTCCTCAAACAACTACATCGCTGTCTTTTCATATGTGTTTACTGGACACAAAAGGTAAGCTCAAAAGCTTTTACAGATGCACTTTCACAGATGAGGTCATCAAACCATGAAGTCTGAAAACAATCTTCCCTTGGCAAATGCTTTATTCACACTCAACACAAAAGACAACTATGGTTACTTCTGTGGTATCTAACAAAGTCATGTACATGCTAAAACACTTCAAAATCATAATTTTGTATCAAACAAGGTCGTAGTCAGCAAGAAATGGATTTTTTGGTATTAAAGCTGCCGAACATTCATGAAAAACTTGGAGGTGTCAAACAGTGCAAACGTGTGGAAATCCAGCAAAGTGCTTGCTCAGCATATAGAGGAGTCATTCACCAACAAGGTAAACGTTTCAATCATGGGACGTCTTAAAAGAGGTGGTTTTGTTGGGCGATTTGCAACTGAGAAACCTTTCTTGAGGAAAGGCAAGAAGGAAAAGAGATTACAGCATGCAATAGTCCAGAAAGCATGAAGTGACAAGCAATGGCAGAGTCCTGTGCAAAATTGAAAATTTTGGTTCATAAAGACTGCAGGATATCAGAAAAAATACTGATGAGAAGAACATTGATGCCTGACAGCCTAGAAAAATTACACATCAATGTGCCAAAGCATTCAAAATTCACATTTGATTTGAGATTCACAAAACATTTGCCCTGTTGCAAAACCATCTATGAGAAATGTATCTTCATAAACATGGTCCACGGAGGTGACTGATTCTCGGCTCCCTGGAGCAGGAACTTTTGTTGTGAGAGACACATAAATAGTTCAAATGCTATTGTGTGGTAACGCTGCTCTTTGTGTTGTAGTTCAAGCTGTGTTGACAAATGTTTTGTTGGTGTGTTTTTTTTTTTTTTTTTGCTCGCTGCTCTCTGTCCTTTGGCATTCAATAGCTTTGACCGGGAAACATTTAGCAGTCTAAAGAGGGACAAAAAGCAATGAATGCGGTATATTTTCAGAACTGAAGTCTCTAATGTAGTGCTGAAAGACTCAACAGGAAGTGGAGTGGATGTAATGCTTTTCACAAAGCAGACGGAGAGGCAAAGCTAGGGACAATTCAAACATTTTTTTTTCCCTGCATATCTCACAAACTGCTATAAATCTACCAACCAAGAATTATATAAATATGTGTGTATGTGCGTGCATGTGTGTGGGGGGGGGGGGGGGGGGGTCAGGTATACCGTACATTATAGGGACAAAATGTCTCCACAAAGACGGCAATATCCAAAATCTTTGTCCTTGTGTAGTCCCCATGAGGAAACAAGTTTCTAAATCAATGAAGTTTTTTTGAAAATGTAAAAATGTAAGTTTTTGGTGAGGGGTAGGTTTAGGGTAAGGGAATAGAAAATGCAGTTTGTACAGTATAAAAACCATTACGCACCCCCCCGGGAATGCACCCCCCCACCCAAAAAAAAAATCACTTATAGAGCCATCCCCTCCTATAAGAAACAAAATTAGGCACCTAATTATTATTTTTTTTTTAAGTGCAGCAAAATAAACGTGATTTTTTTTTTTTTTTTTTTACATTTCAGTCACACTGTCGTGTTTATGACTCATCTTTTTCTGTCTTTATCAGCATTTTAATCCATCTTGTAGATGGGAACTAAATGTCTTTTCCAACTTCAGAAATATATAGAGTAACAAAGAGTTGTTTATTACACAGAATCTGTGCCAATATCATTGACCATAATTATGTCAGCATCACTTGGCCATTGAGTGTAGTTCCTCAATGCATCCTATAAATGTTCTCATATGTCTTGCACACATGCAGTCTGTTTTTCTTCATTAGTAAGACACAGTTACTTAGGAGGTGTTGAATTTTATGTAGTTCTTTGCATTCTTTCTTATCATATAGACAACAGATTAAGTAAAAAAAAAAAAAAAGAAAAAAACAGAATATGCAATAAAGTGCATATATTTAGCAAAATGCTCCTCTTTATATATATATATATATATATATATATTTTTTTTTTTTCTTCTTTTTCTTCTAGTTGACTAATGAGCTTATGGACGCCGAATGGTTGTCATGATTGTCACGTGCGTAGGCGCCAAGTTTTTCCCGTGGGTGCAAGATTAAAAAAAAAAATAAAACCTTGAGAAATTCTCTATTCACTATCATATTGGCAAAACAGATCCTCATCAAATACTCCTTGCATCTGCTGATTTCATCATACGTTTTTGATTATTTGGTTTTATTTAGTGTGAATCTCTGGTTTCAACAGCTCTGATATGGAGGATATTATGCAAATGCAACCGTTTTAGGCACAGTCTGGAGCCTGTGTGTATTTGTAGTACTGTATTTTCATGTGAAATTATTAAATAATATTTATTATTAATATTTATTTATAATAATCAGAAATATTTTGTGAGCAGCTTTGCATCACAAGAATAAATTACATTTTAAATATATTAACACAGAAAACCATTATTTTAAATTTTAATAATATTTCGCAATTTTTGTGTTGTATGGTGTAGATTTTTTTTTTTTTTTTTTTTTTTTTTAAATTTTACCCTTCCCTGCAAAATAAAACAAGACAAAACAAAAAACAAAACAACACAAAACAAAGATTTCAGGGTTGCGTTTCCCAAAAGCATCGTAAGCGTATTGATCATAGCTCCATTGGTTTCAATGGGTCTACGATGTACTTAAGCTTACGATGCTTTTGGGAAATGCAGCCCAGCTCAGTTTAACAGACACAGTTGGATTTTGTTACTGTGGAGTACAGTCAGAAAAGATCAGGGACATTTGTTGCAGACTATAGTCACAGACTTAAAATATGAAAGGGCAGCAAGCTTCAGATGTGTAATGTACACTCGGCTTAAGGAGTCTTCACACTAGAAATCAAATCCTACTTCACAAACAGTACATTTCCAGCTCAAAATGGCCTATGACACTTAGTGATAAGGCTGCACATTGCTTTGATTATCAAAGTTGATATTTTTGCAAGCCTTTCTAACACAACTGCCTGGAAGATGTTCTCTAGAAAACTAGAATGTTAAAGTCATGCTTTTATAGACCCAATTTATTTGTGCACGAGTAAGCCAGGTGCAGAGGAAGTGCGTGTTCAGCTGGGAAGAGCACTATCAGCGGCACCCCAAACATATGCTCCTGCATTTGGATCAAATCCCAGTTTGTATTTATCATTCACATGAAGACAAATGAGAGGAAAACATCTCAGATTAAATATCGACTTCTGCTTTAAACTCTTGCATGGTCAAATTCATGATATATTGTTGTTATTAGTAGTAGTACTATTGCTTATATGAGAAAGAAAGAAAGACTGTCGTATTATTATTTAAAAGGAAAAATAAGCAGTGCTGGCAGAATGAATGTGGGTGAGAGAACTGTTTTTTAATGAGAAGAGAATGATCAGAGAAACCCCAGCTGTGATTTTGATTCGAATTTGTGATGCTCTGTCTAAAGCAGCAATTGAAAATGAATAATAAAAAAAAATGTCTTAAACACAGTATTTCTCTGATATAATAGCATTTGATGTAAATAGGAATAAAAAAAATAGTTCCCCAAAAAAAAAAAAAAAACACTAATTAATTACATTTAATTAATATTACACCAGAAAATGAAATAAATTAACATTTAATCATACACAATCAGTCCTGCTCCAGCTGATAGATAGATAGATAGATAGATAGATAGATAGATAGATAGATATACAAATTCGGGGAAGAAAAGTCTGAGAGATATAAACTTGCAATTACCTTTTTCAAAATTATGAGATGTACAGTAAATGAGACTAAAAAGTCAAATTTGTGAGAAAATTGCAATTTCGAGATATGAACTCACATTGCAATTTCGAGATATGTGTGTGTGTGTGTGTTACTTGTTACTTATAGAGGTACAGCCTCTTGTAAAATATCTTAGAATGGCATTTCTTTTTCTAGGGCTGCTCATCAGCGAGATGCCAGTACCAGACATAATGTTGGCTCACAAGTGTTCTTCACTTTAGGATAAAAGGACCTCTATTTTGTGGGAGATCAAGAGAAAGATAGAAATTTCAGCGTTATTCTGGGTCAGGCAAAAATACTTGAAAACTTTATATTGAAACACGATGTGGGTGATGACTGCAATCTGCATCTGTAGAAAATATATCATCTCTTATTTATTATTTAGTTTATAGTCTATATTATTCTGAGAAAAAAAAAAAAAGAAACGTGGGGTGGATTTTCATGAGTATGTCAGATTCCAGTCCTTCTGAATGAATAGATTTCAATGATTATACAGCTTAAACATAAACGTGTCATGAGATTTGAATATGCCCCCTTGAGGAAGACCATTTTGTGGCCCACTGAAAATGGTTATTAGCTAGTAACATTTGCCACTTAATGAGTCACACAGTCAATTAAACTTACAGACTTGAAAATATTTTAGAGCAGAGAAGTAGAAAAATGTACATTCATTATAAATATTGCATTGTAGGAGTTTTTAAGTAATTTTTAACTACTTAATAATTAACTAAATTTTATATGACAATTTTGTATAAATAAATAAATAAATATTCAATCAATCAGTCTGACCAGTCCTAAGTTGATCGTAGCTCCACTGGTGACAATGGTTCTATGATCAATTTAGGATTACAATGCTTTTGGGAAACGCAGCCCTGGTTTTTTGCACAGTCAGCCAGGTGAATTGAGATAAACAACCAAGTAAATTATTTAAAATAGAATTAAATATAATATATTATTCAACTTTATTAATATTTATCTATGTATAAAATATATTCTTCCATTTTTAGTGTGTAGAAACAGCAGTCGGTGAAGAAAGAGAAAGAAAAAAACATATTGTGGTCTATTGACCCAGAAATAAAACATGGTATTTGCTGTCGTATCGCATGACATTTTGGTTCCTTGCACATCAAAAGCTCACTTTCACTGTCAGCAACTGAATTAACCAATGCAATCAAAATTATAACTGACATTAATATGCCAAGTTAAATAAGACATGTCTTTAAGAGAACCAAAGCACTTAAACAATACCTGATTAAACATTTAAAGTCCTTCTTTTATCGTCAAAACCTCATGCTGACCAGCAGCAGCCACCCTATTAAAAGCTTCTCCACCATAAAACCATAAAATACAGGAGTTATGACACCAAACTGACTTCGTAATTCATGCAGACTCAGCAGGCGATGATAACATGGCTATCATTCATATCTGCTGTGTTACTCACTGACAGAAAACAATGTTTGAAAGCGATTATAAGACCTGAAGGCTCCCAGAGCGGTGAGACTGATGGTTCAGCCGTATCTATTGATGGCTTCCTGAAAAGACTGAGGAAAGAAAGAACAACAACTGCCTTCAACGCACGGCAAAATAAATGAAAACGCATTAGAGGACAATGTGTAAATCATATCCAACTATTCTGCTGTTTATTACAAATTTGTCAGAATAGGAGGCTTATCGTTAATTATTCCAGTGCAGCCTGTATATATCGATTTTATTTTCTCTAGTTGTTGATATCTTTGAATTATTGTGGAGCAGAAGATTGAAGTCAGCATAAAATGGCATTCATAACCCAATTTACTTCTGGAATGTGATATATTTCTTAGTACAACAAAAAAATGCATATTTTAGAAAAGCTAAAATATGAAAATAGGATAAGTTTTGATTTCATATCAATCCTTGCTAGTGGAATTTGTTAAAACTATAGTGGAAAAAAGTCAGATCTACAGTGTGCAAAAAAAATAATAAAAATAAATAAAATAAAAAAATTGTAAATAAATATTCTTGGAGTACGTTTTATAAGAAAATCGTTTTTTTTAGTCTTTCTACTTCAAAATGTCATGTTTAATTATGTCGGCTTGACAAAGTATCAGTATCTTCTATCTAGTTGTTCAGTATCTCCTTTTTTCAAGCTACAACCACCAAACTTGGGTCAGACCTTCAGACTGTCCTGCCTCGGGTTGCTATATAGTTTCTAACTGATCAGACTTAAGGTTTTCAATAAACAGATGATCAAACCCTAAAAACTTTCATCGAAGGGGGTCAAAACTTTTGCACAATAACGCATATAGAATGTTTAAGCTGTCTATCACTAGCAGCTTAATGACTATTGTAGAACTACATGATATAGCATGCTAGAAAAATGCTAATTCATACTAGTAACATGTTAAACCAGGTTAGCAATGTGCTAAAACATGCTAGAAATGTGTTCGCAACATGTTAAACCATGCTAGATTAGTCAATGTCCAAAAACATGATAAAACATGCCATCAATGTGTTAAATCATGCCAACAACATGCTAAAACATGCTAGCAACATTCTAAATCATGCTGGCAACATGTTAAATCATGCTAGCAACATGCAAAAACACTGGCAATGTGTA
Organism: Spinibarbus caldwelli; assembly: GCA_039654775.1. Lineage (NCBI taxonomy): Eukaryota > Metazoa > Chordata > Actinopteri > Cypriniformes > Cyprinidae > Spinibarbus > Spinibarbus caldwelli. The sequence goes on along the minus strand of CM077225.1, from coordinate 5,581,084 downwards.
AAAAAATGGTAGCAAAGTGTGGAAACATGGTAGAAACATGTTAAATCATACTACCAATGTGTTAAAATGGTAGCAAAGTGTGGAAACACGGTAGCAACATGCTAAAACATACTAGCAATGTGTTAAAAATGGTAGCAAAGTGTTAAAACATAGTAGCAACATGCTAAAACAAACTAGCAATGTGTTAAAACATGGTAGCATCATGCCAATTTTTGTTAGCAATGTGCTAAAACATGTTAGCAACTTGCTTAAACATTTTAGCAATGTGCTGCAACATGCTATTGTCATTTACTGACTGAGTAAAATCTTCAAATTTCAAGCTTTTCAAAGTTTCACACAAGGCTTTGTCAAGCCAACATCAATGTTTGTCTATAAGCTCATCTAGTTCAATGTGTTACTTGCATTTCTTTGTAATTATTTGTGAAATTTACTAGCAATTTCAGATTGAAAAATGTTTTTACATCTTTTCTTTTCAGTGTATATTGTATCTGCTTTTTGCAGCAATAGAATCAGAACATTAAAACAAAACTGAACAGCAAACTATGCATTTAAAATGTAATTTGGATACACTGTCCGCAAACTCAGTACTTTTATTTAAATTCCTGTTTTGATAAGTTGTTTCATACACTGAGACGCTCTTCTAGATTTTCTCCTCTTTTGAAATATATTGTACGCACCTGTAAAGAGTGAATAATAACACACACCGGCAATGCTGACATGACATTTTCTACAAATTGCAGACATTTTGCACATTAAACAATGCTCTTGACAGCTGAGTGCTGATTTTGTCAGATCCTCTGACAGGGCCCTAAAAAGCTTCTGGGAAAGGGTATTTCTTCAAAGGTTACAGCTGACATTTTTACATTCCAAACCTGTCACAAATTACAAAAGAGATATTTTGGTCCACCAGCAGGCAAATCTCTTTCCTAGAAAATGACATCCAAGTGGATTGGTTGGGCCAACAACCATAGATAAAATTTTATGGGCACATTATAGTGTATCAGTGTTGTATTTTAGGTTTAATGCTCCTGCAGAATTGTAAAAAAAAAAAAAAAAAAAAAAAAAAAAAAAAAAAAAAAAAAAAAAAATTAAATGGCATTTAAAAAGTAGAATTAATCATGAAAAAACATCCCAGTTCATGTCATTCAAAGTTGCAAAGGATATTTACTTCATGCATATATCATAAATGTCAAAGATCACGAATTTTTAAAATTCTCTTACAAACTTTCAAAGTTGGATGTGAGATATTCCTGCTTTATTTGTCTGACTTACAATCACATTGAGTTCTGTTGTCTGGCTCTTGTACGATGACCTGTAAATGGACAAAATGACAGTGATGGCATTTGTACTGCAGGTGTGCAATTATCAACCTAGAACATCATTTACTGTGTTTTACACACCTGTCTCTGCAAATGTTAACTAAAGCAGATAACTAAAATCTGTGATGTAGACTATTTGATGCATTTAATTTGCTTAAAAAGTGAAAGTTTGTCCATAACTGTGTACATCTTCCAGTGTTCCACTACATGATGAAAAATTGCATATGCATTTCAGTAAATCAGGTTGAGAAATTTCTCAGAAGCAATTTAATTTGCTAGAGCTGTTCAACTGAATTGTATTTTTTTATTTTTTTATTTATTTATTTTTTATTTTATTATTATTTTTTTTAATCTGAAAGATTTCCTTTAAATGAAAATGCATTTAAAGGAATAGTTTACCCAGAAATGTAAAATTACTCACCCTTGGGCCATCCAAGATGTAGATGAATTTGTTTCTTCATCAGAACAGATTTGGAGAAATGCAGCATTACATCACTTGCTCACCAATGGATCCTCTGCAGTGAATGGGTGCCGTCAGAATGAGAGTCCAAACAACTGATAAAAACATCACAGTAATCCACAAGTAATCCACACCACTCCGTTCCATCAGTTAACATCTTGTGAAGTGAAAAGCTCCGTGTTTGTAAAAATAAATTCATCATTAGGACGTTTTAAGTTTAAACTGTTACAAGAGATAACATTTTCACAGAAGAAAGTAGTATTACGGATTGAAGACTTGTATTTTAGCTAGAAGCAGAGGTTGAAGTTAAATACATCTTAATGATGGATTTATTCCTAATAATTAGCAGCTTTTCACTTCGCAAGACATTAATTAATAGACTGGAGGGGTGTGGATTATTGTGATGTTTTTATCAGCTGTTTGGACTCTCATTCTGATGGCACCCATTCACTGCAGAGGATCCATTGGTGAGCAAGTGACAGAACTCTAAATTTCTCCAAATCTGTTCTGATGAAAAAACGTCTCGGGTTACTCATGTAACCATGGCTTCCCGAGACGGAACAAGACGCTGCATCCTAGTGGACACTTTGGGGAACGCTGCCTGTGTGACCGGTACCTGAAGCATGTGCAAAACAACTCCAATCCTATTGGTCCATGTGGCCCGTGACATCCTAGGTGGGTACCCAAAAGTATAAAAGGGCACCTGCTGAATATGTCACCAACTCAGTTGTCTGAGGAGATGTAAACAGGCAGGCCGAAGGCATGGCAAGGGGACGCAGCATCTCGTTACCTCTCGGGGAACCATGGTTACATGAGTAACCCAAGACGTTCCCCTTCTAGGGAACTCAACGCTGCGTCCTAGTGGACACTTTGGGGAACGATAACCCATCATGCCATGCCGAGGCGCATGCCTGTGCCCCTGGTGAGAGAGCACCAAGGAGGTGACAGACCTACACCAAACCTTTCCTCAGAAAGGGGCCAGGCCCACTGACGCCTCGGGCCGCTCACATAACTTGGTAAAATGAGGGAGCCCGATACCAGATAAGGGGGAACACCCTAACCAAGCTAAGAACACAACCATCCTCAGATAGCTATGCAATGTAAGCAATAGCAGCCAGATACATAAGACTACTGAGAGGCTGGAAGCCTAGAGGAGTTCTCAAGGTTGCTACCAACAATCCCAGGTAGGACACAGCTATTCGCAGATAGCTATATCCAAAAAGTCTTATGAAAAAAGGACCTTCCTAAAGAGCTGCCCAGACCAAGGGAATGGCTATCTACTTAAAACCCAGCAGGGGAGATAGCACTGCTTAGGCAAGGGCTCAGGGTGACCGCTATTTAAAAACCCCAAGAAGGGGAGCAGTCATATAGCTATCCTCAGATAACTATATACTTACACTCAAAAAAATATTTAGCCCAATTCTTAAGATTTACGTATTTCAATTGCATATCAAATTTCCATCCATTTTGATTACATATTTTTAACTTAAACTAATAAACTTTATGTGATGCAAATTTGCCAACCTTATGTAAATGAAACAAGTAATAAGACTTATGTAGTAGTAACAATAAATCAAATTTAAATGCATGAGAAACATATGTATTATTAGGTAATAAACCCAATGTACTTAAAATGCATCAGATTTACATAATTTTTATCATTAACCCAACGTATTTCATATATTTAATCCTACCCCACCCAATCACACTGTGCTACAACAAAATCTAACTACAACACACAAAAAAGAACAGCAAGATCACCCGGTTACATTATATCAATTTATTAATACTTCAAAGCATTTGGCTATATATGAGCTAGCAAGACATACTTCAGTGTACAGTTGTGTGCAACAAGAAACAAAAAGTGCCTTCATATTTACATGCACATTAAGGTTAAACACTATTTTCAAACAGTTTTGCCACAATCAACCATACTGCAGAAATAAATGCAAAAAAAAAAATAAATAAATAAAAAAACCTTTAACAGAAAAAATAACAATTTTAACCATTTTTAACAGAGTGCAGAAATAAGATCAGTTTCCTCAAGAACTGTGCAAATTTGAGGTAGACAGATACATGAGGTAAATCAATGATAACGTTGCACTAACATTAAAAAATAAATAATGACGTCTCAAAAATGACATCTCAATTATCATTACTTAAGAGTTCTTTGGTGACAGCTTGGTTGTATCCAGGATTTTCTTCAAATGTTCACTTGAGCTCCGTTGCGTAGCTTCAGTTAAGCACATAAATCAGTCCAAAAAGCATCAAACACCCAAGAGTGACACTGCAGAACTTCCACACCAACATTCGTAGGTTGGTCTCCAGGACCAACACCAGCACGCTCTGAATGAAAGATGCACAGCCCACTGTTGTCTGTGCAATTCCAGACTCAGCCTCGGCACTTTCACAGTCCTGGAGGATAAACAAAGAGAATGAGTAGTGTTCCAATGCCAGTCACAGTGTCATATTCAGAAATTTTAAGGGCACACCGTTTACAAACTCTGACATTTTGGATATGTAGACTCATTCAAATGTACACTGCCTGGTCCAAAAAAAAAAAAAAGTCACCATTTGGATTAAAATAAGCACACACTGAAGAGTCTAGAATTGGATGATTATTGCAGTGATTTTTATGTTTCCAGCTTCTTGTATTTTGGCAGTAATTCTTTTAACCCAAACCGATCCAGTGTGTAGCTTTTCATTTCTTAAACAACCGTGTCGGAGGATGTACCAATGTACACATTCCAGCATGACAATACCAAATTCATCAGGCTCAATTTGTGAAATAGTGGTTCAGTGAGCACGAGGAATCATTTTCATGTATTAATTGATCACCAGTCCTGAGCTTAACTCTACTGAATGTCTTGAGGATGTGCTGGAGTCGACTTTACAGAGTGGCTAGACTCTCCCGTTGTCAATACAAGATCCACGCCAAAAATAAATGCAACTCTTGATGGAAATAAATGTTGAGATGTTGCATAATGTTATTTAAACAATGCCACAACACAGCACGTTATGAAAGCTATAGGTGGTCCAATGAAATATTAGTGTGCGCAACTCCTTTTTGGACAGGCTACATAAAGTCAACTCCAGCACATCCTAAAGACTTTCAATAGGGATTGGGTCAGGACTCTGTGGTGGACAATCTTTCAGTTTGAGCCTGATGAATCTTGACATTGTTATCCTGGAATACAGACATGGGTACTACTTCCGACCTGGTTGTTTGAGAAATAAAAGGCTACACATTGCATCAGTTAGGGCTAAAAGAATTGTTGCCAAACACACAACATGCCAGAAACATCACTTCAAGTAATGAGTCAATCCTTAAATATCAAGTATTTACTCATTTAAATCCAGACAGCGACCTGTTTTGACCTGGTGGTATAAAATAAGAATTAAATGTATAGCTAGTTATTTTGAACTATGCTACCTTGAGGAGAAGAGAATTCTGATGGAACTGGACACAGCCAAGCTTAAAAACATGAGCACTCGTGTTGTTTCAGGATGGTCAAGTGGCTTGATATCACTTGCACTGCATTAAAAACAAAAAAAAACACATTAAACATTGAGTACATTTTACAAGAAAACACCATTTCAGTATTTTACTTCAAAATGTCATTTTTAAAATTTATTAATCAATCTTTCTTTGTAATTATTTGTACTTAAACTTTACTCTGCATTGCCATTTGCAACAGCTGTGAATTGCTATTATTTCTCAAATGAACTGTAGAGAACAAGCTTGTTAAGAAAATTGTTTTGAATTCAATGTACTTAAATATTTATGTTGACTGAACTTGTAAAACAGTTACCAATACTTACGTTTTCATACTAACTTCTAGTTACCTCTACTAAGAGATAGTGAGTTTCACTAAATCAAAAAAGAGCTAATTTGCTGCATATTATACACACATGGACAAAGCGAGACTGTGATGCCAATAAGAAAATTAACATAACTATCAATGTAAATATATCCATAAGACATTTATAATGTAAAAAGAGCAGGCTGACATACACTTACCACATATTCTTGAATGAGTGTCTCCATGTCTTCATTGAGGTAGATACTTGGGCTCCTCGGGATGTAATTGCATTGATTTTAGTCTTCATTCTCAAACATGCAGAACAAGATGATCCCAAAAACACGACATTAGTCACTGATTTACTCAGACATAAAAATCTCACTCAACTAATGCTGCAACTATACAATAAACCCTGTCAATTAATACATTACTATATTACAGTGATTTGTAAAGAAATATTTAAATTGCATGTAAGACTGTTTTTATATTATTATTATTTTTTAAATAATATTTCTAATGATATTTTTCTTCTCCAGTTTGCTGAAATACAAACATTTAAACAGTGGATGTGATTACTTGTTTTTTTTTTTTTTTATGACTAATTTAATCAAAATTACATTACATACTGAAGAATAGGTTAAGTAAAAAAATATAATGAATGTCATTAGTGCATATATTTAGCAAAATTATAATTTTTATTTATTTATTCTTTCTAGTTAAGTAACAAGTTTAGAGTTTATACTCACTCAATGGCTTTTCTGTGACATTGTTTACAAGCCGCTTCTTTGACATCTTGAAACTCTGAACGATTACTTGAGATGTGATTCATTCCGGTAAGATGTTCCATTTCTTTCAACACCTTCTGATGATCGTTCATGTTTATTTGCTGTGGTAACTAGAAGTAAAGAGGAAGAGATGATCGGTTCATGTGAGTTCTGCACTGCAGCTTGTATTGAGGCGCTAAAATAATCGTTCACGTTACATTTAACACCAAAACTGTATTTACTGTTTAACTTTAATGATACAATTGACATAATTTGAAATCTGACACTTTGTTTCATATCACAAGTAACAAAAGCTACTGTGATTTATTGTGCTTCATTAAGTTTTGTTCACGTATCAAGTGAAAACAGCATCTATTTACAATGAGATCACTGTCACAATGAGAAACGATTAAAATCTAAAAACAGATTTCAACCCAGCCCTAATTAGTACCATTAGCTAACATTAGCTAATGAAATAAACGATAGTCCATGCATTGATATAAGTGTAATACAATATCAGCCACACTAATAATACATGTGTATATGTAGCGCCCTCGCCACCTGATGAGGGGAGATGTGAATAATAAAACACAGGACACGGAGCTGCTGCTTCACCATCAGAGTCTCTGTATTTTCTTTTTTTGATGAACATTAAAAGCATTGCAACACATTTTATCAAGTTTTTTCCATTTCAACATTGCTGAAACTGAAGCTGAGTGACATGAGAGTGTTTTAACTACATGAAATACATTTTCAACTGGCAACATGTTCATCGTACTTTCCTTTAAAATGTTCTTTGAAACATATGAACAGTACAGGTATTCAAACACTTTATACACCCTTTTTACCCATTTAGAATATTCTCAGTGTTTCTTCTAGGTTTCAGAGAACTCATAACAGTTAAATTTAGACAAATAATCATTTTATATACTCACATAATGTGAACATGACTTAATGAACTGTTACAACCGATTTGATGTACACATTTTAACTGATAAGCTCTTCGGGATGCCATCTGCATTTTTTTAACACAGGAAAGTAGGTGAAACTTATTCAACTATTTAACTTTTAGAACACATTTGTAACTGATAGCGTTTTTTGTCACATTTATCACAAATGTGTTATATTTGTATTTCGCTCAAATACATTACATTGCAGTCATTGACTACGAGAACACGTTGTCTCCATCATTAGCATGGAATGTGTGATTAGCACACGCTGAACTCGATACAAACTTTTTAATATCCGAAAACAACAACATATTGACCCTTTAAAGGATAACATTTGCATTTCTCATAATGTCTACACATTAGGAAGGCATTCTCTTTTGACATTTTCAAGAATTTTATACCTGATGAGGGGAGATGTGAATAATAAAACACAGGACACGGAGCTGCTGCTTCACCATCAGAGTCTCTGTATTTTCTGAGCAGCGCGCCCCCTCCCCAAACAGGTGAACACTTCCCAGGGAAAAACAATCAAGCAATCAGTGAATCATTCAAGGCTGAGCAGGGAACATTAATCGTCACAGATAGGACCCTATAAAGTGCATTCAAAAAAATACATTCACTTGTTTTAAGTTCAGTGTTACTCTAATATAATTTATTTACCTTTTTTCTTAGTTTTACACATTTATTTATTAATTATTATTTTCCTTTTTTTTCTTTTTTTTTTTGAATCACCACACTCTCCCCTTCAAAAATAAATGTCGTCCCGACATTACACCCCTTTTTTTTTCTTCACAGTTGATGTTGTGTTATCCATATGTTCTAAGTTCTAAGTGTATGTACTGTGTTTTACTGTATCTACAGGTCATCAATTAAGGTTTATTTTGAGAAATGCATAGTCTCTTGTCTTCCTTATGGACACTTCCTTTTCACCTTTTAATTCATTCTCTTCAGTATGCATATAAGTCTTTATATGTGTATAAATATACTGGCTGATATGGTGGTACTGGGGGAGCCCATTGGGTCAAGTTCTGCATCTCATATTGAATGGGCTGAAACGTTCCTGGGTTTAGATGCTCTACTCCATAGCATGCCGGAGTACCAAGGTAGTCATAGGTAAACGTCTTTGGTGGTCTCCTCTCTCTCCTAGGCCATCTGCACTCCTTTTCCCCTTCATCATTAACTTCACTCGGGGCTACATGTCCATCTGCTACAACATCAGCTGCAGGTTGTTCCTCCGCCCTCAAACCTTCTTGCTCATTTCTTTCCTTCTCCACTTCGCAAGGCTGGACAAGTGGTGAGTTTGTTGCCTCTAGTCCTTCATTTCTCTCCACAGATTGCTGATGCTGGACGGCAGGTAAGTTTTCATTTTCTAATTCATTGTTTCTTCCCACTGGTTGCTGATGCTGGACTACAGGTAGGTTTTTATTTTCCAATTCACGATTTCCTCCCACAGGTTGCTGATGCTGGACTACAGGTAGGTTTTCATTTTCCAATTCATTGTTTCCTCTCTCAGGTTGCTGATGCTGGACCACAGGTAAGTAATAGTAGCCACGTTCTTCATCTTCTTCCTCTGAGCTAGGATCATGCCTTTCCATGGAAGTTGGCCCCCGTGTTTTCCTCTTCACTCTTGGCTGTGGTTGGAGTTCCAATTCCAGTGGTAGGTAATCGCATGGTAACAGGAGATTCCGGTGTAGAACCCTTGATCTCCCTTTCCCTCGTTCTGGTTTCACTTCATAGACAGGGCTTTCTGCTCCCACTTGGCGAACAACTGTGTGTATCGCTTCCTCCCAATGATTCCGCAGCTTCCCTGTGCCTCCTCTAGGTGTGAGGTTCCTCACCAGAACACGATCTCCTGGGTGCAACACCGAGCTCCTTACTTTTCCTTCATGGTTCCTTTTGTTTCTCTCAGCCACCTTTTTGCTGTTTTCTTTAGCAATCTCATATGCTTCCCGCATTCCTTGACTCCATCTCTTTACATATTCCTTGTGGTCCTCAGTCCCTCCTGGTGCCAATCCAAAAAGCAAGTCTACAGGTAGTCTTGGTGAACGCCCAAACAGAAGATAGAACGGCGAAAATCCTGTTACCTCACATCGTGTACTGTTGTAGGCGAAGGTAAGTTTGTTCAACGATTCCTTCCAGTTAGACTTCTGTGTTTCCGTCAAGGTCTTTAACATCTGGAGCAACGTCCGATTGAAACGTTCCACCTGCCCGTTTCCTTGCGGGTGGTATGGTGTTGTTCGCGATCCTGCAATTCCACAATTCCTCTTTAACTGAGAAAGCAACTGATTTTCGAACTCTGCTCCCTGGTCATGATGAATCCTTTTGGGAAATCCGAATTTCAGTGCATAGTCATTGAAGATTCGTTCAGCAACAGTTTTGGCAGATTTCGATGTGGTGGCGTAAACTTGTGCAAACCTCGTGAAGTGATCAACTATCACCAGGATATATTCATATCCTCCTTTGCTCTTATCGAGGTGCAAAAAGTCAATAGAAACAAGCTCAAATGGGTGGGTGGTGACAATATTCATGAGTGGTGCTCTAGTTTCTTTACTCGGCTTCTTCTGTTTCAAACAGGTACAACACTTGGTCACAACATATTCAATTTCTCCCTGCATTTTTGGCCAGAAGAACCTGTCTCCCACTAAGGACATGGTCCTTTCCACACCTTGATGCCCCATTTTACTATGTAACTCCTGCAAGACACGTTGTTTGTATCTTTCTGGCAGCACAAGCTGAGTTCGGGTAGCTGTCTTTCTGCGAAGGATTCCATCCTCTCCTAAGGAAAGCTTATCCCAGTGGCGCAGCAAGCTCTTACTCTGTGTACTTAAAGTCTTCAGTAGGTGTTTGGAGGGTTTTTCACCAGCCAACTTACATTGTACTACTGGTCCAATGTAGGTGTCTTCTCTCTGTGCTTGTCGTATCTCATCAGTAGAGTAGGTTCCACTTGACTCTGCACTCTCTGTTGGGTTATGAAGTGAGGTCATGGCTATCCATGACATGGTCAAATCTTGCGCTTCTATTGCCTGCACGGTTGCCTCAACACAATCAGATGTGAGTTCCTCCGTACACTGCTCCATCATTGTTTCGATGTCCAATGGCATTCGGGATAAACTGTCCGCATCAATGTTGTCTTTTCCAGGGCGGTATTTAATTGTGAAGTGGAAGTCCGCGAGCTCTGCCACCCATCTGCATCCAGTCGCGTTGAGTTTGGCACTGGTTAGCACGTAGGTTAGCGGGTTATTGTCACTATATACGGTGAAGGTGGGTGCGTAATACAGGTAATCGCGAAACTTCTCTGTAACCGACCACTTCAAAGCTAGAAACTCCAATTTCCCTGAATGAAGATGGTAGTTTCGTTCAGCGGCTGTCAATGTGCGTGATCCATATGCAATGACTCTAAGTTTCCCCTCTTGCCTTTGGTACAGAACAGCACCAAGTCCCAGGTTTGAGGCGTCCGTGTGGAGTATAAACGGCTTTGAAAAATCAGGAAATCCCAGGATTGGGGGTTCTGCCAAGCAGTCTATTAACTTCTCCAACCTCTGCTGATGATGTTCCAACCATAGAATGGGCTTCTGAGAAGGTACTCCTCTTTTTTTGCTCTTTACCCATTTACTTGCAGCTCCACTACGTCCCTCTTCCTTAGTATCAGCTGCTCCTTTCAGCAAGTCGTAGAGAGGCCCCGCAATCTTGGAGAAGTCTTGAATATACTGCCTATAATAACTCAACAGGCCAAGTACAGCTCTCAACTGTCCCACCGTACTGGGTCTTTTCTCTTTCAGGGCTCTTACGGCTACCGTGTCCGCAGGATCCATTTTACTGCCCTCCGCGGACACAATCCTTCCCAAGTAACGTACTTCCCGTTTAAACAGCTCACATTTGCTAGGCTTGAGTTTAATTCCATATTGCCTCAGATGCTGTAGAACTTTTCGCACATCATTGACATGGTCTTCGAAGGATTTACTGAACACTAGTGTGTCGTCAAGGTAGGGAATACAGCAGTTGTCTCTGAGATCTTCCAAGCACTCTTCCATGCAGCGTTGGAAAGCCGCAGGAGCGTTCATTAGACCAAAAGGGATACGGATCCACTCGTAGAGTCCCCATGGTGTCACGAAAGCCGTCATGGGTCTACTCTCTTTGGCCATGAAACCCTGGTGATATGCTTTCCCTTGGTCAAGTAACGAGAACCAGGTGTTTCCTCCAAGACTGTCCATGATGTCTTGAACGCGTGGAATGGGCTGTCGGTCAGGATTTGTCTTCTGATTCAATTCCCGGTAGTCGATACACAACCGTAAACTACCATCCTTTTTTCGGACACAAACTACAGGTGAGGAATACGGTGAGTTTGACTTCTGAACCCATCCCTGGGCAATGAGATCATGTAGGTAGTCTTTCATCTCTTCGTACAGGGGGCGAGGTACTGACTGGTAAGTACGGGTGACGGGGGTAGAGTCTTTCAGAGAGATGTTCAACTGCAATCCTTCTATACAGCCAATGTCGTCATCGGATCTTGAAAAAGAAGCTGCTTCCTCTCTCAACATCTGCTGTACAATTTGTCTTCTTGACTCACTGAGATGGCTTAAGTCTAACGGTGGGTCCCATGTTGAATCAGGATTCTGGGTATTTTCATTTATGATTTGACTGATACTTACAGACTCAGAGCGGGGTGTTTCAAGAGCAGCGGCTGGGTATACAGCCTGTACTGGATGCACTGTACCAATAACAGTCTTGCCATTCAACATTATATCATGGTCGGTAGGGTTTTGAACAGTGACAATGACATGTGGTGAGGTTTGTCGTCGCAACTTCACAAGGGTTTCACAAAACTCCAATCCCTCAGGCCAGGTAGGATTCACATCAGGCTCATAGAGTAGCACCCTTTCTTCCTTTGGTGCCGATGTCTGTACTCTACATTCAACTTGAACAGAGGTGTGTTTAGGCACATGAACTCTTTCCTTTGTGGTTTTAAGTATGTACTCGCATGACATTTCGGCCTGGACTCTCTCGATGAATGCTGTTATCGTATTTCCTTCCAAGTTGGGAATGGCTGTCGCCAACATCTCACTACTATGTGGCTGGGTTAATCCATTCCTGTTGGCTACCTGCTCAATCACATTGTACCCGATGATGGGATGACACAGGTGTCCACCTCTCATCACTAACACAGGTATAATGAGCTCCTTGTCCTTTCGTTCATCAGGCACCAGTCCAAACGTGACTTCCATCCATCCAATGAATGGTATATCCTGACCATTCGCAGCTACAAGGCGGAGTTCTTCGGGTGCATCGATTGCTTCTGAAACATCCCTTAATCGTACATTCGGCAAGTGCTCATTTTTCCACACCTCACCAACAATACACACTTGGGAGCCTGTGTCCCATAATGCTTCTACAAGTAACCCTTGAAAATAGCATTGCACAAGGCACTGTCTTCCAACAAGCGCAGCACAAGTGGATTTGTTTGACTGCCGTGTTATGGTAGCTGAGGTAGGGTTCACACTTATTTTTGAATACAGTCTACACTGTCTCCTATGATCTGCCCAGTGATCTGCTTGACATGCTTTTGAGCAGTATAACGTCTGCTTACAGTTTGCACAGTTTCTCAACAGTAGGTCAGAACGGATGGTGCCACAATATGTACAGCTTTTAGGGGACTCTTCTTCAGCACCGGTCACTGCCTGTCCCGCGGTCGTGACCCAGCCTCGTTTAAAGAGCCTTCCTGATGCGTCATGGGTATCTGTGCTCGACAGCCAGCTGAGAAATGGTCACTACCCCCGCACTTGTAGCAGTGAGTACAGTAGACATCTAGTCCACTTTGTTGACATGCAAAGCATTTCCTTACTCGACTTGGAGGGGGGTGATAACGTTGCACTGGGAACCAATGTGGTCGCTGAACTGTCACTCTTCGCTGGTCGTACGGCTGCCAGTAACCTGGAGGTGGATACTGAACCTGTGGTGAAGCCGTATTACTGACATCTGTCACTGGAGGAGGACACAGAGTAGACATGACCTGAGGTTGTTTCATTGACTCTCGGATTTGAGAAACTTCTGCACTGAGGTCTTTTAACAGGGCCATGCCTAAACGCATTTCTCTCAGCTCAGTTAGAATGTCAAGTTCAGTCTTTTCCGAATTTTTCTGACACGGTGGTTTCCCTTTTTTCTCGATAACAGTGTCACTGGACTGAACGGCATGAACTTTAGGGGCACATGGCTGGACAAGTTTCTTTTTGTTTTGACGCTCGGTTTCATGGGCACATGCCTGATTGACTTTGTCGAAGAGCAGTTCATCACTTACATCAGCTTGTGTCAAATAGGGTCGCAAGTCACCTCTAATGCTGTCGTTCTGCAGACCTGTCAGGACAGTGTGAAGAAACATACTCTGTACTAACTTTGGGTCATACTTCAAACTGGATTCGGCTTCCTGGGATGCGAACAAAATCTTTTGTCTTAAATCTAGACAGCGGACAAGAAAGCTTTGTGGGGTCTCCTTGCTGCTTTGTACCTCTGAAGTAAGTTGTTTATACAGCTCAGTCGCCCCTCTTTCTTGGAAATGAGCTCGGAGTATCCGTCTTAAGGTGGGCAGGGTAAGGTTTGTTTTTCCCTCCAAATAACTACGAAGCTGCATGCCTGGTGCAATTGCTCGTATGACAGCATCAATGACTTCAATCTCAGAAAAACCCCTGCTCAATCCATGTTCGATTTGGTGAGCTAGACTAGAGAAGGTGAGTTTATCCTTTTGCCCAGGTTCACCTATCTGGCCAGATATCTTGAACTCTCTATTCCATGTCGGCATAACTGGTCGAGTCGATGCTGAGTGCCAATTCAAGTTAGTATTTTGCTGTGGGTCATAGCTTAGTTGTGTGTTTGTGTTGGGTGTGGCACTAACACTCTGTTGTGTGCTTGTAACAGTATTCTGTTTTTGTTCAATTAATTTTTGCAAGGCTAATTGCAACTTGTCAATTTCTTTTTGTATCTTTTCCTGTTCGGTGGCCTGTACTACTGATTCTACAGTCACCTGCTGGACCACCTGTGCTGTCTGTTGCTCTGAGGTATATTCACTACCCTGCTGAAGTTCACAAATTTTGTCTCTCACACACAACAGTTCTGACATACCCTCATCTTCCAGTTCTTTTAACCCCTCCCTCTCAAAATGTCTCACCAGGGCAGAAATAACAAATGAGCGGCTTTTGTTGATAACATTTTCGCTCTCTCCAATATTCAAAAAGTCACACAATTTCACAAGATTTTCTCTAGACAATGAATACAATGTCCCTATCACTTCCAGTTTTAAGTCCTCTAACTGATCCATGGTTCACTTGGGCTTTTGATGTGTGCAGTGTGATGCAGAAGAGCAGTCTTAGCTGACTTGGAAGATGACAACGCTCCAGGTATCAATAGTCAACCTCAGATAGTGCGTGCTTTTCCTCCAAACTCAACGTGGATGCTGGACGTTCCCACTCTGCTGTTCCCGTAAGCCACAAGTTAAGATGAATGACACTGGAGGTAGACCATCATCTGTGGACGCCGACCTTCACTGCACTTCATCCCAGCGGTGCCTCCAAAATGTAGCGCCCTCGCCACCTGATGAGGGGAGATGTGAATAATAAAACACAGGACACGGAGCTGCTGCTTCACCATCAGAGTCTCTGTATTTTCTTTTTTTGATGAACATTAAAAGCATTGCAACACATTTTATCAAGTTTTTTCCATTTCAACATTGCTGAAACTGAAGCTGAGTGACATGAGAGTGTTTTAACTACATGAAATACATTTTCAACTGGCAACATGTTCATCGTACTTTCCTTTAAAATGTTCTTTGAAACATATGAACAGTACAGGTATTCAAACACTTTATACACCCTTTTTACCCATTTAGAATATTCTCAGTGTTTCTTCTAGGTTTCAGAGAACTCATAACAGTTAAATTTAGACAAATAATCATTTTATATACTCACATAATGTGAACATGACTTAATGAACTGTTACAACCGATTTGATGTACACATTTTAACTGATAAGCTCTTCGGGATGCCATCTGCATTTTTTTAACACAGGAAAGTAGGTGAAACTTATTCAACTATTTAACTTTTAGAACACATTTGTAACTGATAGCGTTTTTTGTCACATTTATCACAAATGTGTTATATTTGTATTTCGCTCAAATACATTACATTGCAGTCATTGACTACGAGAACACGTTGTCTCCATCATTAGCATGGAATGTGTGATTAGCACACGCTGAACTCGATACAAACTTTTTAATATCCGAAAACAACAACATATTGACCCTTTAAAGGATAACATTTGCATTTCTCATAATGTCTACACATTAGGAAGGCATTCTCTTTTGACATTTTCAAGAATTTTATACCTGATGAGGGGAGATGTGAATAATAAAACACAGGACACGGAGCTGCTGCTTCACCATCAGAGTCTCTGTATTTTCTGAGCAGCGCGCCCCCTCCCCAAACAGGTGAACACTTCCCAGGGAAAAACAATCAAGCAATCAGTGAATCATTCAAGGCTGAGCAGGGAACATTAATCGTCACAGATAGGACCCTATAAAGTGCATTCAAAAAAATACATTCACTTGTTTTAAGTTCAGTGTTACTCTAATATAATTTATTTACCTTTTTTCTTAGTTTTACACATTTATTTATTAATTATTATTTTCCTTTTTTTTCTTTTTTTTTTTGAATCACCACATATATACAATTAAATCTGTCAAATAATATACACTGAGTACAGATAAGATATATCTTACCTTGCAAATAGATTATGATCCAGGCTGTTCCAATGCAAACTGGTGAGGAGATTCAGGAGAACGCTTCTTCTGGCGCTGCTTTTTTTTATTTATTTTTTTTTAATTATTTGCACGTGCATTACCAAAACTGCTTTATACACGTCAGTGTGCAGTACCTCGGTAAACGATTCCATTTATGTAAACTAATCTCATGCAATTTAACTAATTGGATCTGAATTGTTTCAGAGCCAGCTTTATTTAAACCCTATTCATAATTTTTAACTGATTAAATCTAATAGTTTTGAGAGTTAACAAATTTATATCGATTCCAAGTAATTGGACTACATACATTTAAAAAAAAAAAAAAAAAAAAAAAAACAACACACGATTATTTAAATAAAACCAAATAGATGCAAATACTTCATAAAAAAATTGTGCCAAGAATCTTTTTTTTTTTTTTTTTGAGTGTAGGAAGGGGCTACCCGACGGGACCAAAACCAGGTAAACCTTCCTGTGAAGCTGCCCAGACCACAAAGAGTGGGCTATCTACTTACAACCCTAGCAGGGGAGATAGTACTGTCTAGGCAAGGGCTCGGGTAGACCGCTACTTAAAAACCCTCGGTAGGGGAGCAATCACCGAGCTAGCACATAGCTATCCTCAGATAGCTACGCTTCCAGGAAAAGGCAAGTTAATACACAGCTAGCCTCAGATAGCTGTATTCAAGCAAGCCCGTCCTGCCACGGGAATGGCTGAAATATAACCAACCTTAGGTGGCTATACTAAGGAGGTCCCCAATCCATCAGAAGTATCGCCAGAGATACATAAGTGGAGTGGGGCCTAAGGTGAACCGGGGCCAGAACCAGCTCAGAGAATGGGAATTAGGTAGAACGCGTATCTCATACCATATAGGATATCAGAAAAGTGTGCAAGGTGCCTAGCATGCACACTTACCACAATGTGGATTTTAGAAAGTGCACAGAAGCTAGCGTGTACACTTACCATAAACATGGATTTAGAAATACTGTTACTAGGGGAGTTTAGCCTAGGAACTGCCTCGACAGGTCCTAGGCAGCAGATGCTCAGAATACATAAGTGGAGTGGGGCCCATGGTGACCGGGGCCTGAACCAACTCAGAGAATGGGAACGAGGTTGAACACATAACCCATACCATACAGGATTTCAGAAAAGTGCGCAAGGTGCCTAGCGTGCACACTTACCATAATGTGGATTTTAGAAAGCGCACAGAGACTAGCATGTACGCTCACCATAAACTATTTTAAGAATACAGTTACTAGGTTATTTATTTTTTTTTTTTTTGAAGTTTAGCCTAGGAGCTGCCTCGACAGGTCCTAGGCAGCAGATGCTCAGGATACATAAGTGGAGTGGGGCCCAAGGTGACCGGGCCTGAGCCAACTCAGAGAATGGGAATGAAGTTGAATGCGTAACCCATACCATATACGATTTTAGGAAGGACACAAGAGCTAGTGTGTATCCTTACCCTAGAAAATAGCTGTCCTCAGACTGCTATATTCCAAAGCAAAACAGCCTGTTCCTTTAACACCTGCTCTAGACTACTGAAGCACCTGGGAGAGAAAGCTAGCAGCTTCATTCCACAGAGCCTTCAGTAAATCCATGCCCAGCGAGGCTCTCCACACACAAAAACATGCATATTACAGAGGCACAGCTGAGCTGAAATAGCTCCGCCCGCAAGCTAAAAACGACTCGGTGCTCACACTTCATCGTTACAGCAACGCGAGCAATAACCGCGGCATCCATCAACCCGTTAGTCGCAGGTATGCGGACACCGCAGATCGAAGCAATCGCCGCGACCTGAGATAAACCGAGCCGCGGCAACGGCGTGAACGCTTTGCCCTGCATCCTTCGGGAATCGGAACAAACGCAAGCCGAGCGCATCAAAGTGACTCATCACAAAGAGCACGTGGTCGCCGAGACAAAGACGCAAAGGTAGAATATGCCCTCAAGTGTTAGAATCCCAACACGGAGGCACATATCCCCCAAAGCGCTGCTCGACTCACCAGGATTATGTTTCACACACACTCAACAGGCAGACGGCTCCGAAGACAACAAAAGTTGGTGACGTATTCAGCAGGTGCCCTTTTATACTTCCGGGTACCCGCCTAAGACGTCACGGGCCACATGGATCGATAGGCGGTGCGTTCCAAACAGGATATATCGCCCTCCGAAGGGCACTTTGGAGTGAAAACAATCATGGCTGCCATATTGAAGGGTCTTTCCAAACCGAAGTGCTCAAAACTAGCCACTTCAAAGGGCCCTTCGGAATGAAGGATTTCGAAGGGTACAACTGATGGACACTTTGGGCTCCCATGATCCTTTGCGCTGATTCTTTGCATGTTGACGGCGCCTCCGTATGATGACGCAGAAGGGCACTTCAAGAAACAGTTGTTTGGTCCCCTACATCCTTCAACCCTTCGAAGCTCTCACTCCGGAGGGTAAACCCCTTTGAAGGGTCTAGGGCATAGGGATGAGCCCTTCCGAATGGAACACAAGGAGGTTTGGAGTTGTTTTACACGTGCTTCAGGTACCGGTCACGCAGGCAGCGTTCCCCAAAGTGTCCACTAGGACGCAGCGTTGAGTTCCCTAGAAGGGGAACGAACTCATCTACATGTTGGATAGCTTGAGTAAATTTGAAGAAAAAAAATATTTTTGAGTAAATTATTCCTTTTAGAGAAAGAAAGAAACCAAGAAAAACATAATTCAAACACATTCAAAACTTCGCTTGGTGTCCAACTTTTCTACTTGTTCTTAATCATCATCATACAATAAATCTGTTTTATAATGCACATTTTGCCGTTATGCCTCTTGTGGCGTATAAATATAGTATGAAAATCATCTGTTTACTTTCTTCTGGTTTTGCAATTGTTTGTAGTTCCCCTCTTTTTAAATATTAATACATTTCTGGATAATAATAATAATAATAAAACACTACTCTTATTTTCTACACATCAGTTATTTCACCAGTAAGGAAATAAACATACCCAAACTTATCCATTACATTCTACTGTATATTTAGACATCATTTCTACAGTAAGACAAAAAACATGTTTTAGATTTGTGAGGTAAGGTTAGAAGTTTATCGTAAAGAGTTCAGTGTTCAGTATTAGTTAATTTCTTTCCTTTAGATCTGGGCTGGGTATCTGGAAACCAGGGGTTTCCCATCATTTATTCATATGGCCAATGTGGCTGTTCAAAATCAGATAGTCTTTTTGATCCTCTTTTCCTATGTGGGATATTTAATATTTATTGCACCATTGCCCATTAATGTGTCAGAGCTCTTTTTTTAGGCTGAAACACTATTTCGCCTGTTATAGTAATAAAGAAAAGTTGTTAAGAGGAAAATAAAAGAGGATTATTGAGAGAAATGAGTTTAGATTCTGGTTGTATGGCACAGCACATAATTGCGTTTGAGCTCAAGGTTGAGCGTTGCAAACTTTGCTTTATGAACTTCTGTTCTCAGAACTTGGCGCTTCATAATTCCTCATGCAATGTGTGATTTTAATTAATGACAACGGCTAATGATAGTAAGCATCCAGTCCAAAAAAGGCAAATCCAAAAAGGAGTTTTCTCATTTTTCTCTTGATACATCCTAAGCCAGATGTCTGCTTTAATCAGGAGCGACTTAGATAAAAGTATTTTCACATTTTGAATTAGTTGTTTTAAGTACACTTGATTTGCATTTATATTATAATTTAGCGGATATTTTTATCTTTCAAAAGCATATTTCAAAGGACTTCACGTATGAGAAGATTCTGACTTTGTACACTGATTTGTATGAAATAAATATGGAAGTCTGTTTCTGGCATTGGAATGCATGAATGAATGAATGAATGAACAAATGAATGAACGAACAAACGAACGAATGAACGAATAAATGAACGAATGAAAATAAAAAAGGTAATTGTGACTTTTTATCTCACAATTTGGACCCTTTTTCCTTGGAATTCTGAAGTGTAGGGAAACTCACAAAAGCCATTTTTATATTGCCAAATAAACAAACAATTTGTATTTTTGTTACAGATTTAAAAAAAAAAAAAAAGCACAAATTAAATAATATATAGTTTTAAATATGTCTATGTATTTAGCAGCTTGAAAATTTATGTTTTCAATTTTTTTTAAGTTGAATTGTACTGAGGTATTCTTGTAGCAGCAAAGACACAGAAGACGTCAATAAGACTATCTTTAAAAAAAGAAGGAATCAAGTATGTA
Source organism: Spinibarbus caldwelli (assembly GCA_039654775.1). NCBI lineage: Eukaryota > Metazoa > Chordata > Actinopteri > Cypriniformes > Cyprinidae > Spinibarbus > Spinibarbus caldwelli. The sequence continues at coordinate 5,560,802 of CM077225.1, read as the reverse complement.
ATCATCAAATAATAATAATAATAAATATATGATTAATTGAAAAAAACTAAACAAAAAAAAAAAACAGCCACCTTAAATTGCCAATTAAATAAATATAAAAACAGATTGGCAAAATGATAAAAAGCATTTTATTTGTACTTTATAAAAACATGAATTAAATAATATATAGTTTTAAATATGTCTATATATTTAGCAGTTTGAAAAGCAGTTTTAATTAAGTTGAACTGTACTGGGGCATTCTTGTAGCAGTATAAAGACACAGAAGATGTCAATAAGACTGTCTGATAAGACATTTATTCTGTTTCCTAGTATTCAAGCATGAGCACTGATATCCACCCACACATTTTCAGTATGTGGATGTTTTCAAGTCGCTGAGGATCATTGTTTAATTTCAGCAGCTCTTGACAGCTCAGGGAAGCACAGAGCTGTTGATAATAGACTGTATTGGTTGATCATCCTCAAAATAAAAAGAAAAGTTCAGGAGCTCTGGGTCAAACTTGACTTTAAAGTCACAGAGATGTGAAAGTGTCACAGGTAGTCTTTGGTGTAATACATCAAGGGACAGCCAGGCCAGAACAAGCAGCCACAGAAGACAACCATGGAGTAACAGATAAGAGACTCTTTTGCTGAGATGAAAGATGTCTTTTGTGCGAACTGTTCATCTTGAGTAAAGAGAAATGACTAATACCTGTCTCAAAGTGAAAATGCAGAGGCATCACAAAAATGCACAGCTGTGAAAGTCGAAAAAACTAAATAGAGAATCCACCAATCAGAGCTGCTGCTGTTTCCATAAAATGTCCATGTCTCAACAAATGCTAGACATTAAATGCGATAAATTCAAAGCTTCTAAAGTGGTGTGATGTGCTGTTTCCAAATTCAAAAGAGAACCGCAATGTCCAGCGTTATGTGAAGTTAAACACTCAGCTTGAAACTGCATCACTTAATTATTTCCCAGTTGTGTACCATATTTCCTTCAGAACCAATAAATTATTGATTTAGGTTATTTCAAAATTGTTTAGCTCTTTTTCTCCAAAAAACATTAGAAGCAGTTTTGCACCCCATGATAAACAAACACTGCATTAATATTAGGGTCATCTGTGACTGGGGAGAGTTTCACACGGGGAAGTTGGAATTTTTTTTTTTACAAAGGTTGTATCTCAACTATAGCTTTTGAGCTTGTTTTCTCCACATTTTGTGTGTGTGTGTGTGTGTTTGCATATATATATATATATATATTTTTATATATGTTTACAAAATTAGCACGTTAACGCAGGCGATTCATTTTTCCAGTTTAACGTCAATTTTTCCAGTTTAATATCATTTCATATTAAAGCGTGAATAAAACTACGAGCATCCATGTCAGATGCGTGTTATGTTCAGCAGCAGCAGCTCTTAAAGTATTAGCAGCCACATAACCTAATAACCCAACTGCTGTGATGTCTGTTAATCAAAGAACAAAAGAAAAAAAGAGGAAATCAATAACTTTTGTAGCTTTAAAAAAGATGCCATTAAACAAATAAAAAAATACTGTCTTTATGTTATTTTTATATTAAGTTGAAGATTGAATGTGAAATTATTGCAATATAAAAGTGTATTTAAAAACTTTAATGTTATGTGTGATTAATTGTGATTGATCGTAATTGATTTCAGAAAAAATGCACAATGAATTAGTTTTTTTTTAATCGATTGACAGCACTAATATATATATATATATATATATATATATATATATATATATATATATATGCATACATGTATTTGCACTATATATGTATATATTTGTGTGTGTGTGTGTTATACAGTATGAAGGGTCAACATACATTTTGTGTCAATGTGGGAATAAATTGCTTCTGGAATAGTATTAGCACATACAGTACTGTGTTTGGTAAATAATCAAACAGTAATGGGAAATTGAAATGTAGGTGATTTAAAAACACCATCTTCAGTTCACATTTAAATATGTAATATTAAATTATATTATTTCTGTTAGAAGTACCTTTTTTTTTCTCTTTTTTTTTTTAATATGCTAAAGTATCCTTTTCACAGGAGTGGGCAATGTTTTACATTTCTATTTAATTTATAAACTTCAATTTAAATCTGAAATTAAATACACATTTTGTGTGTTTCATAAATGTTTTACTATTTACTGGGCCCATATATGGACAGGGTCTATTGTGACAACTTACCCCGCCTGTGCCTTATCTCTGTGTTTTTCTGGGCAATAATGGTGCAAATTCTCTTTTTTTTTTTTTTTTTTAATTTATTTATTTATTTATTTATTTATTTATTTATTTATTTATTTTTATTTTTATTTTTTTTACAGCCCAAGACAGTAGTCAGACTTATGTCTATACAGAAATTAACTTTCAGAAATAAACATACCCAAAGAAATATTCACAGAGTAAAAAGTGTGACAGTCTCAGGAAACTAGTTACTTCCAGGATTTTGCAATTTCACCAAATCCAAAGAGAGCATCCAGATCCCAAGACAATCTCTGAGTCAATATGTCATTTGGATTATGAGCTTTTCATCAAGACAAACTTAAATAGAGTAGTATACAGTATTGTATAAAAGCATCTCTGCTGCAATGCTACATGTACTTCCCAAGTAGACATTTGACATCAAAGACAAGGAGGCCATGCTATTTATTTATTTTCCCTGTATCTGACATGTAAAATAAATGTATATTCAATGTAAAGTGCTTCAAAGCACCACAAGCGTCATGCCACAACATGAAAATGTCTGGCTGCTAGGCAGCAAAAAAATGTATTCACTGCAAAGCGTGAAAACATGTATTTGAACTAGTACAGGAAAAAGGTCCTGGCGACTGCTTTGATGCATTGACATAAGGAGAGAGAGAGAGAGAGAGAGAGAGAGAGAGAGAAAAAAGAAACTGGTTGAATGTGGGTTCACAAAACTGAGATAACACGAAGACCTGTATTTCCAGACTACTCTGAAAAAATGATAACCTAAAAAGGATAAAGTCTACAATTTATGATTTATGGACAAATTATGATTTAACATCTCTGAATCAACCTAAATACATTCATTCATACCAACAAAACCAATTTGTATGACTTAAATCAAGTAGAAATAACTATTTAAAGTAATAATTGCAGGTTAACACTTTTGGTTAACACTTGTTAAATTGTTCCAATTTCTAAAAGGTTTCATATATGCTTTCATTTTAAATGACAATATTTTTCATGTACAAATATGTAACATTTGCATATTGGGAATGTGTCCTAAGCTTTTTTCTTTTCTTTTCTTTTCTTTTCTTTTCTTTTCTTTTCTTTTCAATGTAATATATCTTGTTGCTTTGCACTTCTTTGTGAAGTAAAACAGTGTGAAAATGACAGAAGTATGAGCAAAGTTGAATTTGCCACTACAATGACAGACAAATTTGCATACGTCTTGCAAATTGTCTGGTAATCATTATCTGTGCTTTGAAGGGTCAGCGGCTAATGGGGTCAAAGTTTAAGCTGTTTGAACGCATAACAATGCTTGGAGTATCACAGATGCTGATGCTTAGAGTTCAGTACACTGGGAAATGCAGAACCAGTCAAGTGTATTTGAATAAGGTGAAGGTTCTTTACTGTAAGTCTGTTCAGCTTGATCATAAATTAAACACATGATTACTATATAAATTGTCTTTAGATTATTCACATTTAGAATACCAAAAAAAAAAGAAGAAAAAAGAAAAAAAAGAACATTCTTGACCAGAAGGCATGTACATTTATGGAAATTACTTATGCTAATGAGGCACAAATGACAAATGTATCGTAACATAGGCGCACGCACACACACATGCATAATACGCACACACACAAACGCACACACACACGCACACACGCACACACACACACAAACACACACATTTATTCAGACTTTAAGCAAGTTTGGAAAACATATGTAGGAAAATTGTTAGTCTTACATATTTTAATTATTTTTTTCAACCCTTATTCACCTGTATTCATTTATAATTATATTTTATTAATACATTTATACAATACATGTATTAATACATTTATAATCTTACAAAATATTTCTGTTTCAAATAAATGATGTTCTTTTGAACTTTCTATAAATCAAAACATTTTGAAAAAATATAATAATAATAATAATAATAATAATAATAATAATAATAATCCGAATTTCCACAAAAACATTCAACAGCACAATGGTTTCCACTAATAAATGTAATTTTTAATTATTATTATTATTATTATTATTATTATTTTTTTTTTTTTTTTTTTTTTTTTTTTTACTGTATTTTTGGTCAAATAAATGCAGCCTTGGTGAGAATTAAATGCCTTTTTTTTTTTTTTACATTTTTAAATACTTTATAGCCCAGAATAGTTTAAACAATAGCATATATTGTTTTTAATGTAATTCATATTTCTTAGTATCTCTGAAAACCCTAGAAAAATGTCATTCCTTTTTCCTATTTTTACAGTGTACCATCTGTGGTTCCTTGTATTACCAGCAAGGGTCTGAACACTCACCATTTCATTTTAAAGACATTTTTGTACGCTAAAACATTGCCATTATATTGAGTCACCACTTCATGTAAAATCTGAACTCCTGACTCCTGAACTCCTGAATAATTCATATATTCATGCTATGGTAAGTGACCATGTCAAGCTGTAAGTGCATATACACAGCATGTAAAATATATGTATTTTTGAATTGACCAACTACGCCAGTACTTTCAGAACTGCACAAAAAAAATAAATAAATAATAATAATAATTGTCCTGCATATATAGAAACACACACACTCACATTTCGTCTGCATTAATCTCCTTGGAAGTGAAGAAATGGATTGCTTACTGCAGATTAATATTCAAAACACAAGGACCAAATTAATTAGGGGAAAATGAAGAGGAAAAGTCCTGTCAGAAAGATTAAGAAGTTCTTGCAGAGACTTTGTAACTTAACTCACTCACAATGTTTACTGGCTGTTAAATGAATCCTGGCTCTCTTTTTTAATGTTCTACAAGCAGATTAGAAACAGCAAATCCATCTAATGTGATCTGAAATAAAGGTTTAGATAATTGTTTTAGTTTAAGAGTGCTACTTTAGTCTGCAATGGGATTTAAATATTTTGGATTTATACGTGAGGGATTATTTAAAAATGTCATGAGGTGATTTTTTTTTCCTTCTTCATATTTCACTTTTTAGTTGTATGAATCCATATCAACAACTAAGTTACAAGCCGTAAAACAGCACCAGAATTTCAGCAGTTCACATGCTAGACTGAACATGAGTGTTTTGTACAATGAGAATTAAGTGCAAACGTTTACTTATGCTTACATCTACTTCTTGTGAAGATTTCATAAGAGAACCCAATTATTTTTATATGCCAAACTTTTCATTTGTAATTTTATTTTTTAAGAAAATGAAAAAGTCAAAGTCTGACAAAGCTACTATTCAAAACTATAGGACACAGAGAAAAAGGTAGATCAATATCTCATTTATTTCTCCTAGACAGTTATAAGATCAAATGGAGAACAAGTGGAACTTTTTCTGAACTCTCCTGCTTCTCAGATGTTTCTCCTGGGAAAGATTCAGTCTCAAATATCTCCTTGGAGTTTCAGACAAAATCTTAAAGGGATAGTAATAGGGATAGTCATCATTTACACACTCTCCACTTGTTTTTCCATATGTTGAACACAAAAGAAGATATTCTGAAGAATGCTGGTAACCAAACAGTTGACGGTAGCCATTGGCTTCCATAGTATTTTTTTTTTTTTTTTTTTTTTTTTTTCAATACAATGGAAGTCAAAGGCTACCGTCAACTCTTTTGTTCCCAACATTCCTCAAAATATCTTTGTTTGTGCTCAGCAGAAGAAAGAAACTCATACACGTTTGGAAAAACTTGGAAATGATAACAACATTTTTATTTTTGGGTGAACTCTCCATTTACATTCACATTAAATCATTTAGCACATGCTTTTATCCAAAGCGACTATCCCTTTAATAATGTGCCGCAAAGTTTGCATTCAAAATTCAGATCTCTAACATTTTTTATTATTTTTTTTGTCGAATGATCTACGCTATTGGCACACATTCATTTTATATTAACTGAATGATTAGTTTATTCATTTATATTGTCTATTTTTTTTTTATTTCATCAAAGGAAAAATTAAATATAATTCATAAGTCTCCTGAGATTTGAAACAGCAACTTCTAAGCAAAAAAAAAAAATGTAATTCAATCCATAATTTTTGCCCACCAGGCAAAATTGCTTGAAGTAATAGCACACAACTACTGGAGGTAACGTTCATGTTCATACCAGAATCGTGTCATGAAAAATAGTAAGAGTGATGCTTTTTGAGAAGATACATTCAAAGACTACTAGACTCTTTCTTTTAAAACTGAATCTAATTAAGTCCAACTTTATATTCACTTCCAGTCTCATTTACTTGCTGAATTGAGCAAGCCTGACTTCTTCAGACAGAATGTCTATATATTTTATTTAAATTGTTTTTGTTAGTATTAAATTGGAGGTCGAGGCCTTGAGCCATGTTCTGTCAAACAACAATGGCTCTCGATATACAGCCCATTCTTCTGTGGTTTACCTAATACAAGCGCGCTCTGGGGATAATGGCCTGGCAGTGACTAATCCTTCATTCTGCTGACGAGCATGTTTGTTTTAAGTAAGCAGATTAAACATAAAGGAATGAATAAGTGACTTGCCTTTAATTTGTATGGATAACTGGTTGTGCTGCTATTCCTGGGACGCTGCATAGTGAAGATTGCTCTGCCATTCGTTATTTTCCCTTCGCTTGCTTGCTTTCTCTCAGGACTACTCCACTTGAAGGGGCCAATAGCAAAGGGAGAGGGCCTGCTCTATTGAATCTTGTTTTGGCAGTGCTATCAAAGATACAGATATCGAAAGCCATTTCATTTCTGTCTTTTTATGCATTTCAAAAAAAAAAAAAAAAAATAGACAAAACACAAAAACAAAACAAAAAAATGTTAAAGACATAAAAGTTTGTGGTTGTTTTTTCAGGTTTTGAAAGTTTTATCAAAATATAGTAAAAACAGCAATATTGTGAAATATTATTACAATTAAAAAGTAGTTGTTTCCTTTTTGGATATGTTTTAAATTGTAATTTATTCCTGTGATCAAAGCTGAATGTTCAGCATCATTACTCCAGTCTTCAGTGTCACATTATCGTTCAGAAATCATTATATACTGATTTGCTGCTCAAGAAACATTTCTTATTATTATCAATATTCAAAATGGTTGTGCTGCTTAACATTTTTTTTCTGGAAACTGTGATCCTTTTTTTTTTTTCTTTTACAGGATTCTTGAAAAAGAAAATAATTGACTTTAATTTTTATTAGATTTTTTTATTAAAGTTCAAAAGAAGACAATTTATTTGAAAAAATAAATATATATATTTTTAAATTATAAATGTATTTACTGTCACTTTTATTCAGTTTAATGCATCCTCCTGAATTAAAATGTTAATTAAGTATTAAAGTATTAACTCCTTAAAAAAAAGGGGGGGGGAATGAAAGTTGTGTGTGTGTGTGTATATATATATATATATATATATATATATATATATACATACATAATCATAACACATGACCAATGTTGTTGTTTTTTTCCATCGTTTTTCTGTGAGAAAAAAAAATTGCCTAAATAAATAAAGCCTCCCTCATTCAAATCCTGCTAATCCTAAAAAAATCAAGAAGGCTTTTACATTACACTCAAGATAATAATATGGATCTGCAAAGCCAGACGGTTATGTCAATGGATATTTCAATTGTAATTGAAGAAAGTGCTTGTGAAATATATAAAACAATATATGAAAGAATGTGAGGTAAGTATCCCTCAAGTCCCAGGCCTGTAAAACCTATTTACACTACAAAGCATCGTCTGCAGAGTTTAAATAACCACTCTATTATTATGCTTCTGAAAAATACAGACGATCATTCACTGACAACAGAGGAACACAACAGGCCCAACTGAGCCGTTTTCAGCAGTTGCTAAGCAATTGATTGGCTTGATCATGCAGGTGTAGAGTGCTCTTAAGTGGATGAACTTTGTACGTTTTCCTCCTTTCATGATTTTTTTAAAGCCTTTTTGCCTTTAATTTTACAGGGAAGTCGAGAGAGATTTACAAGTGCGAGAGAGAAAGCGGGACGGGATCAGAAGAGACGCAGACAGGATTTATATGTGTCCCTGTGAGCTCTTTCATTTCTCTATGCTATAAGCTGCTTTCAAACAATGTGTATTGTGAAAAGCATTACAGTAATCAACTGGACTTGACATGGAACAAAACAATTCAGGTTTCACAGTTTTTTCTCATTCAACACTGTATGATTTTTATGAAAACTTTTATGAAGGACATAAATCTTCTGAGATTATTCAATTCTCACAGGCTCAAAAAAATGTGGTTATTTTCTGGGTCACAAATATAATACCATCCAAACATTTTAGGTCAGTAAGATATTTTCTGAAAGAAATTAATTATTTTATTCAGCAAGGACAATACAGACATTAGCAAGTTTACAAAATATTTTTATTTCAAATAAATGCTGTTCTTTTGAACTTTTTTATTCAGCAAAGAATCCTGGTTTCTTTAGCAGCAAATCAGCATATTAGAATGTTTTCTGAAGGATCATGTGACACTGAAAACAGGAAAATTCAGTTTTGCATCAAAGAAAAAAACATAAATAAATAAAATGAAAAAAAACTGTTATTTTAAATGGTAATAAAATTTACTATATATATATATATATATATATATATATATATATATATATATATATATATATATATATATAAATAATAATTACAAGATATTATTTTACAAAATAATATAAAAATAATAATATATATAATAAAATAAAAGTTTTTATTGTATATTATATGGAAAATAAATATAATAAATTACTGATCCTAAACCTTTGACCAGTGTATGATGAAAATAACATTTACATTATCAAAGAACATTTTCACTGACAGTCTAGAGTTCAAGCACTCTCAAAAACTCCCATTAAAATCACTGAAGCTGTTTACACTGTGAAAGGAATATCTTACTTACAGACACATACACACATCTGCACTTTGTTTCTAATGAGAGAATTTGCCAGAAAGAGGTATTCAGTCAGTGAGCGAGTGAAGAAAACACCGGCATTGTAGCGATGACTCATCTGAACACCTCTGATTGGTCATTGCATTCATAAGCTCAACAGAATCGTGTGTGATTGGTTATAATGCGCAGCGCTGTAAAAACGCATCTGTCTCTGGCTCAGCGCAAGCCAGCAAATGCAGATTTGAATTTAGCAGCTGATGACGCGCTGAACGGTTTAATCACGCTGATGTGATTGTATCAAATATAGAAAATATTATTCGGCTATTTTTTGTCTTTTGGAAGCTGCATTCAAAATCCACTTGGCTCAAAAATCTGAGGGGGCACGTGCCCCCTCACTTTGAATGGGTATGACGCCTCTGCTCAAGAATCACTGATTTGTGTATGCTTTTATTGAGCTACTTTCATCATTGAAGTTCTCTCTATAACCTTCAGAGTGGTAAAACATTGCCTAATAAACTCTGCAAGCTCAGGAGATTTATGTGCTAAATCCCTAAAATCTTACAAACTATCAGTTTGTGCAGTGCTCCATGCAGAATCTGTAGTACAGGCTGTCTTCAATTAGAGAAGCCATTTCAATCTGGCCCTGCAAAGTCAGCACACATTAATAACCACGCTGCTAAAGAGCACGTTGACGAGGAAGTATTTCTCATTCTGCTGACAGATGATAATGGGGAGGATGCTAAGACTAGATTCATCATTCAGACTTGGTCATTGTTTCAAAGAAACCCAGAATGCATCACATTATCACATGCTTGAATAAAGTGTTTCCTCACACATTAACTACACAAACCTGACTCGTTTATCCCAGACAAAAAACACGGAAGGTCATTCTCAGTATCTGCAACTGGGATAAAGACATTCATTTGTAATGGGAAAATGATGATAATTAGCAGAAAACAATTCCTTCCTCTATAGATTTGCGGTGTGGCGTAATTAATTGAATTCCTAATAAGCTCAAGAGGGGATCCACACGGTTTCAAAATCAATTTGTACTTTATGTAGAAAGAATCCTATTAAACAAATTCATTCCTTTGGATTTCTTTTTCATGCACCCCAAATTATCCAGAACTTCTAGGCGCAAATTAAATTCATGCAAGACCTTCCTCCAGAAATGTGATAAATGAATCCTCGGATGACCAGAACTCAACACTCCAGTGAGTCTTTTGTTCATGAATAGATCTAGGCACAAAAAACTTTGAGGACAGTCAGCAAGATCCCTGCATGTCGGATCTCCTCTGTAATTTTCCACCGTTCCCGGGCCTTTTCGGAAAAGATGAGCCGTGCAAATTTGGAGACAGGTGCATTCGGTGTTATCAAATATCACTGTTTGTGTTCCACAAAAGAAAGTAAGTGACGGGTTTGCAATGACATGAGGATGAGTAAATGATGACAGAATTTTCATATTCAGGTAAACTATCCCTTTAATGCTGCTCATTGTATTCAAATTCATAGTTCTGCTCTCAGGTGATTCTTTTAAACCACAACATATCTGCTGTCATGTTTGGCACCACAATTGCTACATTTACTGTACATAATAATTCTTCATAATGACTGAATTCTGTAGTTAATTACACACAGTCTTTACGCAGTCCTGCCTCACTGTCCTTTATTTCCAGAGTCCTCCTACACTTTTGTCTCTAGGATTGACAAAATAGACACAAGATAAACACTTAGAGTGAAATACCGTCAGGGAAGAAGTCAATTGGAGAGTCTCAGGGTTGTTGACAGGCTAGTAGTGCATTGTTACTTTCTTTTACTCATCCCTCCAGGAAAAAGCTGGATCATGCACTGCCAGACAAGGTTAGCTGAGCTCAAGAACCTCGCAAGGTAGCGCAATTTGCATTGTAAAAGGACTTGTAGTCCAAGTTGCTCTGCCAAATCTCATCCAGAGGCTTGAATGTAGAAAGAAATTACTGGAAATGTGCTTTCGGTAACACTACATCAGATTTTTGGAGATACTGAATCAGTTAAAGAAATAGTTTATTTAAAAATTAAGATCTGCTAAAAATTACTCACCCGCAGGCCATCCAAGATGTGGATGAGTTTGTTTCTTCATCGAAAAAGATATTGAGAAATTAAGCATTACATTATTTGCTCACCAATGGATCCTCTGCAGTGAATGGGTGCCGTCAGAATGAGAGTGCAAACAGATGATAAAAACATTAATCCAAAAGTAATCCGCACCACTCCAGTCCATCAATTAATGTCTTGTGAAGCCATAAGCTGCATGTTTGTAAGAAATAAATTGATTATTAAGGTGTTTTTTAACATCTCAACTGTTGCAGCTAAAATGTGAGTACTCTATCCATAATATCGCTTCCTCCAGTGAAAAAAGTAATGTCACCTGAATCAGGAGAGAATTATGCACAGATCAAGCACTGTTTAATGCAACAGTCCAAAACCTTTGTAAACAAATATGCCTGTGGATTTTGATGTGAGGGGATGGACTTTTTCACAGGAAAAACCATTATTATGGATTATGGACTATATTTTGGACAGAGGCGATGGTTTAAAGTTAAAATCCCTCATTGATGGATTTGTTTCTGACAAACATGCAGCTTTGCACTTTACAAGATGTTAACTGATGGACTGAAGTGGTGAGGATTACTTGTGGATTATTGTGATGTTTTTATCAGCTGTTTGGACTCTCATTCTGATGGCACCCATTCACTGCAGAAGATCCGTTGGTGGAGAAAATCACATTTCTCCAAATCTGTTCTGATGAAGAAACAAACTCATCTACATCTTTGATAGCCTGTGGGTGGTGCATTTTCAGCATACTTTCATTTTTTGGTGAACTATTCCTTTAATGCTGATGCAAAGCTAATAAGAATACATTTACTAGGGAAACCTCTTAAAAAGTTACATATTGTTTGTGTTTGCAAGTTTGTAAGTGTTTGGATATCTGTAGACAACTAGAAGCTAGAGGCAGATGCATTGGGACCTACACGTGGGCTGTTTACTATCAGAGCGCATCAATTTCTACGCCTACTATTGTAATTTCAGGTAACTTGGGGATATTGTCATATCACACCTCATATGGAGCATGAAAAGTGGGATGTTACAAAAGGGAGGAAATTAAACTCCTATGCTCTTTCTGAACGTTGGTTAACAGTCATGATATATATATATATATATATATATATATATATATATATATATATATATATATATATATATATATGAGTATAAGATGAAAATAATTAATGGATTACCTATACTGGCTAGAATTTTAATATTCAAATATATATGGCACCTTTGGTAAATCTGAGCAAAGGTGGCTGTGAAAATAAATCTGCATTGTTTATCCTTTCAATCTTTCATTCCAAAAAATCACAAAATTCTAACCTATCATTGAAGTAAAACAATTGAAAGTGGGGAGAAAATCTCATGATAAAATAAATGTTTTTCTCCAATACATGTTGGCCACAATTATTGGCACCCCTGGAAATTCTTATGAGTAAAATTTCTCTGAAGTATATTCCCATTCATGTTTACATTTTTTTTTTTTTTAGCATACCAGGGAGACTAGGAGCATGAAAATGTCCAGCTATGACTTCCTGTTCCAAAGGATTATAAATATAAAGAAAACAAAAGCCAAATTTCCATAATCATCCATCACAAGGAGTGAAACCAAACAATAAAGTTCTGATGTGCAGAACAAGATTGTTGAGCTTCACAAAATAGAAAGTTGCTGTAAGTCAAAAGCTAAAGGCTTTTGTCTAACAGCAGAACTCTAAAAGTGCTGTTCTGTAAAACATGTATGTGTTGAATCACTCAATAATAAAATGTGGCATTCTGTAGTTCTGTCTCATATTCATCTTTTAATCATATTTGTAAATGTCTTGACTCCACAGCCAACAGAGCAATTTTGTCTTATATATATATATATATATATATACTGTATGTGTTGCAAACTAAAAAGGCTGAGAATCGCTGCCACATGGTAAATGCAGGGTCATGGTCATTCATAGGGAATTATAATAATGCTGATGATAGACTTGAAGCCAATATGCATTTACTGTATATGGTGATTTCTGAAGATTTATTGATTACATTTTTTTTTTCAAATCACGTACATTTCAATTTTTACTTTCCCATTCCTGTTTGATTATTTACCAAACAGAGGTTGTGCTACTATTCCAGAAACAATTTATTCCCACATTGACACAAAATTACATTTACAGTTGACCCTGCATATATGCATTATGCATGCATGCAAAATTCTTTTCAATGTAGCTGAACTGCATTATGCATTGACTGTCTGCTTGCAAGGTAAGCAATCCCTGTTAAACTAATCTCTGTACTAAGACCCCTCGTTCTCTAGTCAATGCTAATTAACTTCCTCAAGCTACCTGGGATGAAAGTAATCTGCCATCTGCTATGCTGGTACAACTGTGCAGCTAGTGAGCTGCAAATGAACTTGGTGTAATCATATGCATTAAACTGTAAAAAAAAAAAATAATAATAAAAATAAATAAATAAAGTTGAAAAATTGTTAATTCAATGAACGATTTCTACTTGATCTGGTAATTAAAAATGAACTTTGTTGGTATAGCCTAATGCAGTCAGGTTGATTCAGTCACATTAAATTAGATTTGCATTTCCTGAAGGATATACCAGCACTTGCATACCAGTAAATATGTAGTACCTTCACTATTATAATTGTGTCATTATTTATTCCGCATCATGCAAATATTACTGGCATCATCACTGCCAGATGCATTTTGAATGCTGAACAGTCCATAACTGGGAGACTTTTTAAAATTTAAATTTCATGATTCTACAGTTTATAAAAGCCAAACCCAGAGAGCACACCTATGGCTCAAATTTTCTAGAAAACAAAATTTAAATCTGGTCAAAGAACATTCAGGATGCATTTATTTGCTCATTCCAAATTTAGCTGCACTATTCCTTGTGAAAACTGAGCAGAAATGCATGAAATACAGAGCAGCTGTTATAAATTGCATTAGATCATTAGATTTGAACTAGTGTCAGACTTCACTAACCATTAAAAAAATAAAGCAAACCATTTTTCATCCTGCATCTTTGTGGTAAAGCAAGCAGATTTCATATACATTCAATGAATAGGCAATCATTTTAAGCAACAAATCAGCCAAACATCTTGAACAGTGATGAAATGCATTCGATTTTCACTGTTGCATGGGTCTAAACAACAATCTCCATAATTGTAAATATATCTAAGAGATGCAAAAACATGAATACAATTATGTATAATTTCATAGTGTAAGATGACACAATATAGCGCACTCAGTGTGAGTCATCCCCTTTTGCTTTTTGTTGATCACATCTCTATGAGTTTCACATGAAAGCAAAACGATTTCTGTGAAGAACTCATCATAATTCCAGGTACAGTCATATCAGTATTGATTCGCCTCCCGTTGTGCTAGCATGCTAAATTAACATATCTGGGCAAAGCTACCTTTTAGCTGATAGTAGCAGCGTTTAGCCCACAGCCCTGAGATTAAGGCAGTGCCTCTGAGCTTAGTGGCCGGTCTCATTTAATATCACTACCAGTGTTCATTAAGGACTCAAAGGAGGCTGGGAATTTTGCCTTTAAGATAAGGACTCAGTGATTACCTGAGCAAGATGTGATTAAGCCCCGCTGCACCGCCCTACTCGGATCCGGGGCAAGCCGGTTATCTTTACTTATTTAACTGCGGTAAAGCCAACTGGAGGGAATGACAGGTGCTGCAACAACATTATTGATTTGTTCTGCAGGCCTAAACAAAGTCCTATTTGAATTGCATGCAAGAAATGTTTATGTGGAATACAGAACGGCCTTAAACACAACCAAATACTTCTTTGCGCAACTAAAACTGTTAATCTGTCACACTCGGATGGTCTGTATGCCTTTGCAATGTTTTATTTTTGAATCTGAATGCAATGCGTCATTACCTCTTAATTGGTGTGCTGAGGAATAAATCTGTCTATAGAGAGCAATCTTTGTAAAAATTTGTTTATTACAGACTGTAGTTTTTTATTAGTACCAAAACAGAGGCAAATTATGAAAAGATGCCCTTTAAGCAATTTCCCACTTCACTAACACTGTAATGATTTTGCAATTTTGTGATGAGAAATTTCTTTTAGACAGAAACGCTTCGCTGTTCTTTGATAATCAACATCTCAATTATCATTTCAAATCCCAAGCATTACATTAAAGGTGAAGTGTGACATTTGTTGGAGGTTAAAACGGCATCTTTTGTGACAGTTTAAAATGCAGAGACAAGTAAGCAACTTGTATGTAGGTTTCTAATCATTGCTTAGAAATATTGGCTCCACTAATTGCATGTGTTTTGGTCGGACTATATGTTTGGCTGAGCACTGGAAGATGAGGGAGTGTTTGGGAAAATTATTTGAAACAAAAAAGGTAAAAGGTTTGGGGTCAGTAAGTTTTTATTTATTAATTTATTTATTTGACAATTAATATTTATATTCAGCAAGTAGAATGTTTCAGACCATTCAGAACATTTTAGAATGTTTCAAATAAATGCTGTTCTTTTGAATTGTCTAAGACATTTTTTTTTTTTTTGTGTTAAGTAAATGTATAATCATTTCCACTAATACATATTATAACAGCACAACTACTACTACAATCAGTGCAGTCAAATATATTGGATTTTGTGACCAGGAAGCAACTCTGAATGTTTCTTTAAAAAGCCGAGTTTAGGGTCGGTAAGATTTTGTAATGAAAGAAGTGTCTTATAGTCACCAAGGCTGAATGTATTTAATCAAAATAATAGAGTAAAACAGTAATATTATGAAATATTATTACAATTTAAAATAAATGTTTTCTATTTGAATATAATTTAAAATGTCTAAATGCCACCACTCTGAGTGACTGTGTGACTGTTTCACTGTTTCGAAATCACTTTCATGTACCACTGAACACAGCTGCAAACAGATTGTTAAATTTTGGTAGGAAATCCAACTCAGTACCATTTCTAGGCATAGGCAAGCTAGGTGGTCGCCTAGAGCGCCACCAGCTGGAGGGGGCGCCAATGAGCACACGTACTGCCAATACATTTTAACAGGGTTGCAATTAAGAGTGGCACAGCCACCCTGAAATATGATTGCCGCCCCCACTGGATCCCCCAACTTCATTGAGCTAGAGTACTGTCAATCTGATGATGCCTGTATGCCATTGGATTAGAGCGCTGTCAATTGCTGCCTCTGATTGTTGCATGCAAAGTTTGCATTTGGATTTGGAGCGCTCAAAAATGGGGATGGGGATGGGAATGGGGATGGGGATTGGGGGGAGATAGGGATTTCGCCCCTTATCCAACTGAATGGAGAAATGCATTACATGCATACTGTACATGGGAGGAAATGACACACATCAGACTCATCTACATGAGCAACCAAACTCAACCCATGTACTAACTTCTAGGCCATGAATATAATATAATATAATATAATATAATATAATATAATATAATATAATATAATATAATATAATATAATATAATATAATATATGTGACCCTGGATCACAAAACCAGTCTTAAGTAGGACAGGTATATTTGTAGCAATAGCCAAAAATACATTGTATGGGTCAAAATTAACGATTTTTCTTTTATGCCAAAAATCATTAGGATATTAAGTATAGATCATGTTCCATGAAGATATTTTGTAAATTTCCTACCGCAAATATATCAAATCTTAATTTTTGATTAGTAATATGCATTGCTAAGAACTTAATTTGGACAACTTTAAAGCTGATTTTCTCAGTATTTTAATGTTTTTGCACTCTCAGATTCCAGATTTTCAAATAGCTGTATCTCGGCCAAATACATACACCAATGGAAATCTTATTTATTCAGCTTTCAGATAATGTATAAATCTCAATTTCAAAAAATTGACCCTTATGACTGGTTTTGTTGTCCAGGGTCACAATATATAATATAATATAATATAATATAATATAATATAATATAATATAATATAATATAATATAATATAATATAATTTCTGCATGTATACTGTGAAGATGTCTTAAGTCACAGTCAAAATATTTGAATGTCATTTCATTTGATTACAAAATATCAAAACAAGCCCATTTATTTTAATTCAGAATTTTAATTCTAAACCATTTAAAGGAACACTTCACTCAAAAATTAAAAATTTCTAAAAATGTACTTATTAATTATTTCTTCATGGAAACAGATTTGGAGAAATTTACCATTACATCAGTTGCTTACCAATGGATCCTCTGCAGTGAATGGGTGCCATCAAAATGAGTCCAAACAGCTGATAAAAACATCACAATAACAGAATATCAGAACTGTTTAGGACAGTTTTCACTTGTAAACAGTGCTTGATCTGTGCATATTTCCTCTCCTGATTCAGATGAAACAACCTTTTCACTGGAGGAAATTATATTATGGATTATGGTATTACATATTAGACAGAATCAGTGGTGTAAAGTTAAAATGCTTTGATGGATTTGTTTTTTTACAAAAATTCAGCTTTTCACTTCACAAGATGTTAATTGATGGACTGGAGTGGTGTGGATTACTTGTGGATTATCGTGATGTTTTTATCAGTTTTTTTGGAATCTCATTCTGATGGCACCCATTCACTGCAGAGGATCCATTGGTTTGCAAGTGTTGTAATGCTAGATTTCTCCAAATCTTTTCTGATGAAGAAACACATTTACTTCTTGGATGGCCTGAGGGTAAGTACTTTATCAACAAATTTTCATTTTTGGTTGAACTATTCCTTCAATTTAAACAGGAAATCCAAATTATTTGCCAGTTACATTTCTGTTAGGCCTATCTGTTGCAATAAAGTGTTTCAAGTGTGGCTTAAGTGTCCGATTACATGTTTGGGCATTTGGTAAACTCAGTTCAAGTGTACTTTTGACTTTTGAATTGAGTTTCCCCACCTGGTCTAGCATGGATATAAGCACAGCCTAGTCTGAATAGTGCAGCTGCACAGCATCTCGCGGCATTTTAAATACAATTTTTCCAAGTGCGTCGGACAACCCAAACACTTCAGACTGTGCAATTTCCAATGCTCAGCTTTTTTGCCCCCCATGTGAATATAAATTTTCCTGCATATTGCCTCAAAATTGCAGTCCTAAATCATTGGCTGATTTTGTAATGAAATGTAAATGGGTTGTAGAGGAAATTTAATCAAGGTTTTAAAGTTGTTTATTAGATCATAACCACCAGTATGATTTTAAAAGCCCCATTAAGTTAAGTGAAATTGCAACTTGTGTGTAGCCTCCAGTGGCTTAACTTGTCAGACGTGTAAGTGAAGAAAATTTGGCAGAACGTATTTTGAAAGGCAATAGATAGGAGGAAAAAAAAAAAAACTAAGTCATTTTGAATCTGTCAATAAAAATGATGAGTGCTTCATCTACATCTGAGAACACTGCTGACCTTCAAAACCTCTTAGTAGGCATTGCAGCCAAGTCATCCGCAATGTACACAGTTATAACCATCAGATAAAATAGGAAAGGCACATTTAGTGCTCCGTCTTTATCTTAATCATCATTGATACTTGCCTGTGACCTCATAAAACCAAAAAATGGATGGAAAATGAACAGGAAGAGAGAGAACATTGGAATATTTCTGAAGTTTACCTATTATATATTTCAACACATACAGAATATTACTCCGCAGGCTGTTTATGTTTCATTCAATACTTAAAGATATCCATGAAATAGTTTTATCGAAATAAAACTAAATCCATCTAAATACAACTTAAACAGTTTGATGGTATAAAATGTATAACATTCATTTTCATCTTTGCACACATGAATCATAAAATGAATAACCCTTTTGAGTGACTTTAATGGTAATTAGTGTTATATGTGTGATTATCTAAAGGTGTTTTAATTGGAGGCTATGAAGGAGCAGAGCTACTTAACCTTGAAGAAAATCCACCAGATGTTCCTGCTGGGTTACATCAGTCAGTCTGGGTGAACTTGACCTGCATCTAGTTAAAAGGGTACAGCTGTGTCAGGGCTAATAATCGCATTTACTACAAGAGTAATAGGGGAATTTCATTTATTTATTTATTTTTTTAACTCCTTTTTTTGGTATCTTCTGAATATAAGGTAAATGCAACATAATAAAGCAAAATTCACATAACCTGCATATTTTGATCATTTTTCACCCCAAATGCAAAAGAAATAACCAAGAAAGTACACTTTGCCAGTAAAAAGTTTGAAATAAGATTTTTTAATGTTTCTGAATAATAATAATAAGATTATTATTATTACTATTATTATTATTATTATAAAAAGGTATTTTAATTTGTAAAATAATTGAATTATATTACATTTTATTTTTGTATTATAATTAAAAAAAATAAATAAATAAAAAAAAAATAATAAATATATATATATATATATATACACACACATATTTACTATACACAAAATATAGAATTAGTGAAATGTGACCTGGACAAGATTCACCCAGCTAGTTACATTACATTCTCATGCATTATAAATGTATATCATTTCCTCAGTGCTTAAGAAGACATTAACAACACCTAAGAATACAAATTTTAATGCATTTTAAACTCACTGCATTCAATTCATGCGAGATGAGCACACATTTTTGAGAGAAAGAGGGATTAAAAAAAAGATGCCAAAGGTCAAGCTCATCTGCCTGGTGATTACTTTACCATCCTCGATTGCATTATTGTTTGTCTTGCAATTTCCTCTCATCAGGCTATCATTTGATTATGCAAATACGCAGCTGCGCTGGGCACCTTGGTCGTCTGGAATGCGATGCTTATCACCATGGCGATGGATACGGGGATTCAGGCCTGGCCGATCTTTCCTCCCACCGGCTTATTTGACACAACGCCCTTCCTTGTCTGGTCTCTGCCTGCCATGATGTGTGATGATGTGCACTGTTTATAAATAGCAGCAGCTTTTCACATTGGTTTTACATAATCAGGACACTTCGCATTGCGTTAAATCAATGTTGACACAGCACCAGGGGGACCACGGGCTTGATTGTCAGACATAACAACATCCATTTATCTCCCTTTAAAAACTTGACTCCGTTTCCTGCTACTATACGACGTATTT
Organism: Spinibarbus caldwelli; assembly: GCA_039654775.1. Classification (NCBI taxonomy): domain Eukaryota; kingdom Metazoa; phylum Chordata; class Actinopteri; order Cypriniformes; family Cyprinidae; genus Spinibarbus; species Spinibarbus caldwelli. The sequence continues at coordinate 5,540,611 of CM077225.1, read as the reverse complement.
GACTCCAGACACATTCACACGTCACATCGCATTAGCCAGATCATAATTGAGCACATCTGAATAGCTTAAAAAAGGATCAACAATATGATTGGCTCATAGCGCTATAATTGACCAGATACGGGATGCGATCATACCTCATCAAACGGGCGGGTAAAATATTCATCAGATCGCACTCCAAGTGATTGGGTATCTTGAGTAACGCAAAGAGAAAGGACACTCTTGAATAAAAGGGCACATTTCATGAGGAATTACATTTTTCTTGATCTTCTGAGATAAAAGACATAATTTATAGTCTACTATGAATGCATACTGTGAACGCTTCAGGAGTCAAAACCTCCTCCCCGGTCCAAAAAAAGAGCATGGAAAAATATGACTCATGCTTAAATCTGACGTCAGAGAGCTGAAACGTTAACATATTACGGCCCACATGTCAGAAACTGATCCCATCCAGTCATGGTAAGCTAATATATGCAGAATAGACAGCAGAAAAAACTAACAATGAGCTTTGTGCATCACAAGTCTGTCACAATATAATTGCAGCTTTGTGCAAAGAGGATGTCATTGAAGGATGGTGCCATTAGAAATAATATTAAACATAAATGCCTTAATATGCAGTTCATAAATTAAGAAGCTTTTCTTAAAATAAACATATATATATATATATATATATATATATATATACATATATATATATATATATATATATATATATATATATATATATAAACGCATGTATACACTGATTAAAAATAAATAAAAAAAAAAAAAAAAACATTCAACTTTGCATCACAGAAATAAATTAGATTTTAAAGTATATTCAAGTAGCAAACCATTATTTAAAATTTTAATAATATTTCACAGTATTACTGTTGTTGTTTTTTCCTCAGTATTTTTGATTAAAAAAAAATAAATCCAGCCTTAAGGGTATATAATTTATATACCATTATATACCCCATAATTTCCTCCATTCTTCATGCAAGATGAACACATAATTTTGTAAGAAAAGGGATTACCAAAAAAAAAAAAAAAAGCAGAAGTCATGCTCATCAACAAACATTAACATAACATTCTACTTACATTCTAATGGTAGTTTTAAGTTTTATATTATTATTCATTTTAATAAATGTATTTGACTCTCAAAAACATCAAAACTAAAATCAAACAAAAATCTTAAAATTATATATTACACACACACAAATAAAATTAATTAATTAAACAGAACTCAAGGAGTATGATGGAGTATAAAATAAACACTGGAGAAAAAAAATATTCAAGTTCAGGCATAGTTCATGAAGCTTCATGAGTGTATTGATCATTTCATAGAGCTTAAAATCTGAATCCATTTGGTTCTTTTAATAACAGTGGTGTTTTTGTGAGTATTTTGTCAGGCAGAGGTCATGTCTGAATCACAAGCTGTATCTCCTGTTTTATCAACTACAACTACTTTCATTTGACAGATTTGTTATGGCCATGTTACTTTGTCCCTGTTATCATTTGGGCCTAAAATACACTTTTGGGCTCCATATACACAAATAAAAATCAGCTGTAAATCAGCAATAGAACAAAAATTTATTTTACATTCATGCATCACTTATCACATTTGCAGAAGGGTTTATAGACGTAATGAAACTTATTCACTGCTAGTCCAGTGCTAAAGATATATAGAGGAGACTGGGTGTCGCATTTTGTATTCTTGTGAATATTTCTTATGGCAGGTTTATTTTTCAAAAAAAAAGCAAAGTTACTGAACATTTACATCGTTACTGCCCAGGCAGGGGGGAACAAAAATAAATAAATAAATAAAAAAAAGGAAAAATTACAACACAATATAAGTTATCAAAATGGAAACTGCCTATTGCAGGCTATTTTAAACAATTATGAGGCACAAAATGTTTTATAAAACAGCAAAAATGCAAAAAGGTCAACACAGAATAAGTTGTCATAATGGAATCAACCTATTACAGGCTATTTTAAACAATTATGAAGTATAAAATGTTTTATAAAATAGCAAAAATTTAATTTGTCACAGAATAATTGGCCTATTAGGGGCTATTTTAAACAATGATGATGCACAAATCATTTTATAAGATACCAAAAAAGTAAAATGTACAACATAAAATCATCAAATCAATGTTTTGGTGACCAGAAATTGTAACAGAGAACACGTGTGACAACTTGGCCCAGTAAAAATGTGCCATTTGGCCAAAACCAACATACAAAATCAGTGCTAGAAAAAAGCATTTGTCCATTAGGACCTACTGAGTTATTGAAATAGAGCCTTTTTGACAACTTCCCCAGCCATCCTACATCTTCGAGCCTCGTCTTCGTCAGTTTCACATCTGTTACCCTCACCACACGCGCAGATATTGAGTCTCCAGACTAAAGCAGGCCCCCGAGACCCTTATTTAGCACTGCTGACACAGACTGACATAATGGCATCATGCTCCTCGCCAGTATAACGAGGACAGCAGCAGAAGGCCAGAGGGGTCACTGGTGTCACAGACTCGAACCTAACGAGTGTCTGCATTAGTCTCGGCAGCAGACAGCGAGCCACTTTCTGTGATGTACTGAAGATCAGTGCGGCTGGAGGCCTGTGGATGTATCTGGGTCTGTCATCCACCGCAACCGGCCTGGAACAGATGAGGAGGTTTTGCCGGACCGCTTTGATTTTTAACTCCCTGATCCCAGAGCAGCGATCAAAGGCCTGCTTGTGTTTAATGATAAGGCTGAGCTGAAAACTCGCTCTTAAAAGCCTTACTCTTTAAATGGCAGAATTGCCAGAGTTGGGTTGGTTAAGATGAGGTCAATTCCTATATGTCAGTGTGTAAGACTAAAGTTTAACATTAAGAACTTAACTTGTGTAATATACAGTTAGGTAACTGAAAATGCATTTTCCAAGGTAATGTTTTACAATAAAGTTGAATTTGTTAACTTTTATTAACAAATAACATTTTTACAGCATTTATTAAACTAATTCTAACTGATTTCTACATATTCATTTTTTTAATATTTACAATTTTTACACTTTACACAAATTTTTATTGTTAATTGTTTAAAATAAATTAAGACTTTTATTCAGTGAGGATGTATTAAATTCATCAAAAGTGACCATCAAGACTTACTGCTACTACTAATATATTTCAAATAAAATTGTCTTTGTTTGAACACAAAAATATTAAGCTGTTTTCAACACTAAATCAGCATATTAAAATTATTTCTGAATGATTTAATGTGACACTGAAAATTGAAGTAATTATTCTGAAAATTCAGCTTTGCATCATAGGATTAAATTACATTTTAAAATATTTTTGAGTAGAAAACAGTTATTTTAAATTGTAACAATATTTCACAAGATTACTGTTTTTACTGTAGTTTACATTTAATAAATACAGCCTTGGTGAAATGAAAAGCTGCATATGGGTGAAGAAAACATATGACCTTGTATGTACATGTATATATATGTCTGTGTGTGTAATATATTTATATACATACACACACACATATATATATATATTTATTTATTTATTTATTTATTTATTTATTAACAAAGAATGAGTTTCTTCATCCATTTAGAACAGCACTTTTCTCTATGCATTTCTTCAATTTGACTATTAAAATTATTTAACGAGACAGACAGGGATGATAAACATTTGACAAAGTTTCTTGACCTCTAAAAAGAAAAATAGCTTACAGAAATGGCTGTATTTGTGAAGATGTGTTGTGGGTGGTTAACAGAGTGTTGCTATGCAGTTGCTAGGGGACTCTCAAGTATCAATCATATTCTATATGGCTTCAATCCCTCCTTCAATGTAAGTCTATATGATTTTTTTTTTTTTTCACCCATTTCATCAGCCACAATCTGAAATATCAAAAGTCTGATAACATAGAAGTCACTCAAAAAATATTTAGGCCTAAATGTATTTTTTGATTTATGTATTTGAATCGCATATAAAATAACCATCCATTTGGATTAAAGCTTTAACGAGAACAACTCAAACTTAATGTGATGCATATTTGTCATATAAATGCTATAAATGAAAATTAGCAAATAGGTAAGATTGGTATCACTGAAACCATGTCATTATTTTATTATTATTATTATTATTATTATTATTATTATTATTATTATTATTATTAACTATATTTAATTCATAAAATCTTATTTTCAAATTTATTTATGCTTAGAACAGTTCATTCAGTTTATTCAATTTATTTTTAGAACTCAGTTTATTCAGTTAAAAAGTACATTGTTAAAATATGGCTATCTGTGGAACAAGCAAAACTCAAATAGAATTGAAACGTATAAAAATGTACTTACTGACCATAATTAATTTATTATTGCCCATTTATAACACTATTACAGAAATATTACCTGTTTCTACTAGCTTCATTTATGTTTGACTGACAAATATGCATCACATTAAGTTCACATCATTATGTTAAAACGGAATAGTCAGTCAAAAATCCATCCACCAAATATTCTGTTCTTTAGATATGATTTATGTACGTTTCAGTGCATTTGGTCTTGTCTACTAACCTCATTTTAATGAAAATTCAACTCACAAAGCTCATTAAAACAATAGTGCTGAAGTCTGGTCTTTAGCAAAGTCCCTTATTATCAGAGTCAGCATCCTAATATCACTGAAATTTAGTAAGTTCTGCCAAGGTGAAGATTGTGTGTATTTATTTTGCTAAATGTTACATATTGTTCAATTCACAAGAGACTAATTACTAAGTAACCTTTACTTGCATTGCTCCTTTCTGCTCTCATAAATATGCAGTTGCAATTGTTTTACAGTTTTGTTTATTTATTTAATTTTTTTTTTTTTTTTTACTGGTGCACTTAAAGATGTTCCAAGTTGTCTGAGGTTGGCAGCATTTTCTACATAACAAATATGCTTGATCTTCACAGCAATCATCTTTCCATGGTATTTATAGATCCATTGTGCATGATACTTTCAAACACTGGCAGGAATTAAAGGACAAGTGTTACTGTCACTGTTTTGTCAGGAAGGAATGTAGGGTGAACAAATTAGCATGCAATAATGAGTAGGCTTAAGCACACTATGTAGGATGCACAGTTAGCGGCCAACAAAACGGACAAACAACAAAAAAAAAAAAAAAAAAAAAAAAGGGAAAAGCATTTTACACGGTTCCAGATTTCAAAGACTCCAACATATTTCGAACGGATTGCATTTGGAATATACAGTACAGTACTTTTTTCTGGAAGACTGCGAGCTGTGTGGAAATGCATTTACGCTTTGCAGTTCTGATGAAATGTGGCGGTTGGCCAGCGAACATGAAAAACCGAATATGTGAAAGCCACTAAAAATGACTTCAGAGTTGTGAAATAAAATACATGTGCACACAGACACTAAAAATCCTACTTACAGTGACATATAGTTCACGTTCATATACTTTGATTTTTGTACTTAAAGTATAAATTCAGTCTTTTTGTACTCTTATTTACTAGCTGCCAATGTTGAGGAATTTACAAAAACATATAAAACATTATCTGAAATGTTATATTTTGACTCCTAAAGCTGCAGAGACTTAAAATACTGATAGTTGAGAGTGTCAAAACTAGTATTAAAAAGCACAACTCATTTAAATTCACTGTTGTTAGGTTTGACAAAATAGCTGCAGTTGTAACCTGCCTGAAGCAGTGATGCTATTTAAAGCAGATGTGTTTGTTCGGCTCCTTTTTAGAAGGCAAGGGAAAATCAGAAAGGGGGAACACAGTTGGTGTTGTGTATATTAAACAGGGACATGTCATAAAATGCTAATAGGAAGCTGCTTTGCATTAACGTCTGAATTTAGAAAAGAAAAATGGTACAGAAAAACTATGAGAATCAAGTAAGAGGGCTATCTATAACAGAGGCAAGGAATAAGGATGACCACTGTAATTGTAAGGAGTGTATAATGAGTGTTGTCTGTGGAAACAATGGAATTCTGACTTTTTATCTCACAATTATCTCAGATATTTTTCTTGTAATCCTACATAAACTCACATTTCCGAGAAGAAAAATCTGAATTATGAGATAAAAAAAAAAAAAAAGTTACAATGACCTTAATTAATTATTAATTATTCTTCGGCAGAATAAAGACAGAATTGCGAGACGTAAACTGTTACAACTATTAAATAAATTTGCAATTGCGAGAAAAGAAAAAGAAAAAAAAAAAACTTATGAGATAAGTCACAATTACCTTTTTAAATTTTTTTATACCATGGCAGAGAGAGAGAGAGAAAAAAAAAAGCATATATATATATTCCATGGTGGAGAAAAAATAAAATAAAATTGTGAAGACAGAATTGCTAGATGTAAACTCAGAGAGAGAAAAAAAACATTTAAAACTTATAATATAATATAAAACTTAAATTTTATAACATAACTTCCAAGACTCCCAAACTTCAAGAAAAATCTTCTTTACTTCTGAAAATGAGACAAACTGCACCTCAAGTAGCTGCATAAAAAATGAACTCGCTTGTATTTTTAGATACATTCATTATTATCTTCCATGCTATGATTTCAGGACAGCCCTGGAGCCCCTGTGGTGTGGGAGAGACCCCTCACAGCGATATGAGCCATGAAATTCTGGTTAGATTTGCCTTTGTAGAACTATTTATGAGAGCCTTTGCCAGGTCAGATGTTTTTAGAGCAGAGCTTCATTCTGGAATCTTCCCTGTCATTTACAATGCTGCCAAAAAGTATTTGGACACAAAAAAAAAAAGAAGGGTCTGGATGCCATTAAATCAGATGCAAAATGTCAGATCAAGGGAGAATCTGCAAACAAATGCCTTTGTTCTCTATTTCTAGTTCACACGTGTAGTTTGTCACATTTGAAATTAATTTTGAGCAATAAATCTATTATTTTTTATAAATTCAAAGCAAAATAAAGGCATATTTATACTTACTATTTTTAATGGTAGATTACTTTTATGTAATGTAATAATTTCTTTTAAATACATAATATTTCTCACCACAAAAATATGGGATTTTTGCCCTAAAAATATGACACTAAAGTGCACCGTGTTTGTGAATCATTATAAATAACATAAGCGATGTAACCATGCATTTATTTCTCTATGAGAATTTGAATTTGCAACTCCACATGGAGGTTAATGAGATTTTGTCAAATGAAAAGTTCCATCAGAAAGTGAGCTGGAGTCTATTTTTCCTTGCGCTCTGCTTCTCCCGTCAGCCGGCGCTTACAGCGGCATGTGCAATACATCAAGAGCCCCGCCGAAATTTGGCAGAAACAAAATGCAGGCAAAGATTAAAAGTTGATATGTTTGCCTTTGTATCGCTGATGCATTACATGAAGCATTGGATTTGTCACAAGGTGTGCCCAAGTTTGGGAAATCTGCAGAGGGCTGGCGTTTTCATCAGTCACCCTGGGGGATAATGCTACGGGAACACTCAGCAAAAACCACTGAGGTGAATGTGCAAACGCTTTGAGAAACCACAGGCTGTTTTGTCAGCAGAGGTGTCACATGAATGCACTATTAGGCATTTTTTTTTCAGTACAGCTAACATGATGTATGATTATATCTTTGACATGTGAGCATACATTCTTAAATATAGTGGCAAGAAGAATTAGATAGCAGCTATCTGTGATGGGTTAATTCAAGGAGAACCGCTGTGACATCTGTCAACAGAAGCAAAAAATAACATCTCTGGGGAAACTGTCACATGCGCAGTATGACACTGCAATTTTCATTTGTACCACCGAGCTAGAAAACTTATTTATATTTTTCAACAAAATCCAGTATCTCAATTCTTTCTCATACACAACGATGAGATGAAAAGAAAACCAAATTGTTTTTCCTATGCGTTTCAAAGTAAGCTCAACTTAAAATACTAAATTCAATGATGAAAAGAGATTTTTGCAACACTTTATGGTAAAACTTACAATGACGTTTTATATGTAAACATTACTTAAAGGGATAGTTTGCCCAAAAATGAAAATCTATCATAATTTTCTTATATGTTGTTCCAAACTTGCCTGAATTTCTTTTTTTCTGTTGAACACACAAAAAAGATTATTATTATTTTTTTGTGAAATTGAGTGGAAATTGTTTCTATACCCTTTTTTCCCCCAGTATACAGTTGACATGAACTAACAATGAACAATACACCCTAGTTAATGTTAATTTCAGCATTTACTAACATTTTGAAAATCAAAGTGGTTTCTGTTATTATTAGTTAATGCACTGTGAACTATACTGTACAATTAACAATGGATAACTGTTTATAAACAAGCATTAATAAATGCTGTAAGACTAATAAATGTTGAAAAATAAATTGTAAAGTGTCACCAAGATTTCAATATGAACTCAAACTTGACTTTAATGTAATCTCTATATTCTAACTATTTTTATTTATTTATTTATTTTTTATTCTAAGGAAAAAAAAAAAAACATCTGAGACAAAGCTGAAAAATTAATGAATCATAACTGAGAACTCTTGAGTTATGAAATCACACACTTTGAGCAATAAATTTGTCCTCTTTTTCAACTGCTAATGAATGACCTCTAAATGTATTATTTAGCACTATAAAGCACCTCCATAGAAAGTTCTGCAGTGGAAACCCAGAAAACACTTTGTCTGGAGTGCAAGTTAATCTTTGACCTCGGGCATGGATTCCAGACAGATTCCCTCTGACCCACGAACAACAGAACTGGAGTTACACTTGCTTTAACACATAAGCTGATACAAAGATTTACAACCAAGGACAAGAGAGGTCAACACTCTGCGGATGAGTCTTCTCACGAAGTTAGAATTATATATATATATATATATATATATATATATATATATATATAAGGGGTGTCAACGTTAACTTGTTCACGCATGCGATTAATCCAAAAATTTTAACGCATTAATATTTTTTTTACGCAAATTAATCGTTTGATAAGGTTTGACCCCAACGTCTTCCCATCATCGCAGCGCAGAAGGTTATCTATCATTGTGTGATGAGGGTACAGTGAACCAGTGTTGCCAGGGCAGCGGCACAAGTGGGCTATTTTGAAAATACAGTCACGGGAAAAATTACAGAGCCGTGGGTTGTGGTTTTTGGGCTACTTTTATAATGTACCGCGGCCGCCCAAAGTGTATATAGACAAATAAAAATGAAAATAGATCCTTTTACTAATGTGTATTATACTTGGAATGTATCCCTGACAACTTAAGAACGGCGAGGCAGTTATAACATCACAAACAACATGAGTTTCAGCCAGAGCACGTGTTAAGGCTTTTACACAGCAGAAATAAACATGACAGCAGCCACTATAGATTATATAAAATGATAAACACACGATTACGATAGGATATTTGTATGTGATTTTCTTGAGATGAATGTGCACATCTGAAATGCTAATTTGTGCAGCGATATAAAAGGCTATAAATAGCATATTTTAACAACAGTAACCGACCAAATTTCACATGTGATCGCAAAAGGAAATTATTACAAACACTCGATGGTGGTTTGAAGTGAGTTCTGAGTAAAAGTGTACTATTAATCTCATAAATTGTCTTATGAAGCACAATGCTAATATTAGCTCTAATGCAGCTGCAGAACAGGTCCGATTCTTCTTCATAATGCATTTTGTCATAATACTTCACGTAAGGTCGCAAGAAAATGTTTTGTTGTATTTATTTAGAAATACTTTTGATAATAGTTGGGTAAATGTATAATGGGATTGAAGTGATGTGGCTTGGTAAACGTTTTATTGCCAGTATAAAGGCTAATAATGGCTGAATAAAAACAAAAGAATAATGATAAAAGAATAATAAGGATTATGTCTCATACCTGGCGGAGGTGTGAAAGGTTCTGTTTCCTTAAACTAGTTTGTCATGCACTTCTTTATTTCAACACATTTACAGGTAAATCCTAGTATTTTAAATTTGTAATTAATCATGATTAATCACAGTCCAGGATCGTGATTAACGTGATTAAATTTTTTAATCGATTGACAGCACTAATATTATATATATATATATATATATATATATATATATATATATATATATATATATATATATATATATATATATACACACCTGTATATATGTTCGCTGTACTGTACAGATCTTTTTAAACTTTTCCAAGACATTTCAATGATACCGAAACAGGATTACTCAACATAACCAAAAGAAAATACTGTCTTACAGATGGTTGGACAGACTGAGTGCTTCACTAATATATGAAGGCACAAACTGTTCTTTTAACCCCTCACACATGTTCACAGCAAATGCAGGCCTGGAAATACAGTACAATGACCTAATATTGCCTTCGGTGGACAGATTTGATTCTGATGGAAAAAGAATGAACAAGAATATCTCTCTTTTCTCTTTCCACCACATAATTCAAAAGACATTGCTATTAATTGACAGGCCAATTGCACTCATTCTACTTTCAGCTATCCTTTCAAGCAGTCGTTTCGCTCTCCTGAGCCAGAGAGCCCAAAGACATTGATCAGACATGAGACCCACATATATTTCAATACTGTCCCACCTCACAGATGCATCACGTACTGATGTAACCATTATATGCACAGAAAATAGTCATAATTTCAAAATAAGGAAAACTGTGTTGCTCAGATTTGGTATTATGTTTCTTTTAAAGTATCAACTTTGACTCCTGATGTTACTCCTAAAATTCCTTAGAAGAAATGAGAAAATAATAATAATAATAATAATAATAATAATAATAATAATAATAGCTGACATGCATACAGTAAAAATTTAATTAAAAATTGAATTTGTTGAGAAATATTCATAGTGAGATCTCTTGATTACAGATTTCATTGTCTAGAAGATTTTTTTTTTTAATATGGTTCAACTATGGTTCAATTTCTTACGCTCACCAAGGTTGCATCTATTTGATAAAAATTACAGTAAAATCAGTAATATTGTGAAATATTATTACAATTTTAAATAACTGCTTTTTATTTGAATGCATTTTAAAATGTAATTTATTCCTGTGATCAAAGTTGAATTTTTAGCATCATTACACCAGTCTTCAGTGTCACATGATCCTTCAGAAATCATTCTAATATGATGATTTGCTGCTCAACAAACATTTCTTATTATTATCAATGTTGAAAAAAGTTGTTCTGGTTCATATTTTTGTGGAAACCACGATACTTTTTTTGTCAGGATTATTTGACGTTTAAGATTTTACAAAGAGCAGCATTTATTTGAAACTTTCGTAACATGATAAATGTCTTTAATGTCACTTTTGATCAATTTAATGTTTCCTAACTGAACAAAAGTACTAATTTCTTTCTTAGACTTTTGAATGGTGTTTTGTATATACATTTCAAACAACAGACTTTTTTTTTTTGCCATTTTTGAAGACAAACACTTCTTCTAAAACAGCAGTTTTTTCTTTCTGTCTTAATATAGCTGGATTCATTATCCATGAACATCTGCAGCAACACATATTTTCATAACCCTGTAATTATCAATGATCGCACACAAGGGTTGTTAGGCCAGTTTCCCTTCCAAAATGTTCTTAAAGAGCCACGGCTTAAATTAGTCTGCAACACAAACGCTCTCTGACAATTTCATTTGCACAGCTCCAGTGAATTCTTCAACCCCCTAATTGTCTGTCTCTCTCTCTCTGTCTGTCTTCCTGTCTGCTTTTCCCCCGCCCCTCGTCCTGGACTCTTCACAGCTGTTATTTATAAAACTCAAACCTTTTAATTACACATTAGCTCCCATTTGCTATCATGGAGCTAAACCAATTTTCTCTTAAGTAGTTACATAATAGTAGGTTTAGAGGTTATACTTTTCCAACGTTAGTGCAAGAGGTGTGCATTTATAAAGCAATTTGCCAACTTATCCGAGCATGTAGTTCATTTAAATATACAAATCATCAATTTGTCAGTAAACTCAATTTTCGTTTTAATTATATTAAACATAAATGCCTTATTTTATTAAATGAAGGACACATGCCGTCAGTTTCCTAATAAATTGGTCTCCAGTTTTGGAATAAAGCTACCTTGCACAAGATTTAATTGCATGTTATGTGTTATAATTAAATGATCTTGTTATATCTAAAAGCTTTTAACACAAAGTCGACTGGAATAGCCTCACATAATTACTACTGTCTAACACTCCCTATTTTTTCACAATAGCTAATTAATCAGGAGTTTAAAGAAGCTTTAAAATAATTCAGCCTCATGTGTAAAATGATTGAGACAAACGGCATCTTACAAATATATTTATACATATTTACTTATGCCTATTACTCACTCCTACGTGCCATTACAACCAAATAAGCAATTAAAGTTATGACATTTTTACTCTATGTATAACATTTCAGAACATATTCTAGATGGAGTACAAAACTAAACTTTTTTTCTTGCACTCACATACAGCATCACACATAGGAACATAAACAGGTTTTCTGAGTTAAAAGAACTTGAAAATGGCATGACGCTGCTATTCATGTCATGTAGCAATGTACACTGGCGACACAACATTTAAGACACATATTTCTGTAAAGCTGCTTTAAAACAACTTGGATTCCAAAAAGCGCCGTACAAATAGAAAAGACTTGACATTGCACGTCGTTCCATGATTGTGCTGTTCTTGAAGATTTCAAAACAACTTGCTGTTCAGGGATGAAACTTACCTGTTTTATAACAAAATTTATTAGTAAGAGGTTTTTTTTTCCGCCTCAAATGTTTAATTTAAATGCTTAAAAGTACATCTCTGTGGCATAAAATCTAGATAAAGGAAATAAAATTTAGCAAAGATGCATTAAATTCATCAAAAATGACAGTAAAGACATTATACAATTCCTATTTCAAATAAATTCTGCTCTTCCGAAATTTCTATTCATCAAAGAAGCCTGAAATAAAATGTATCATGGTTTCCACAAACATCTGAAACAGCACAACTGCTATCAACATCGATTAATAAATGTTTAATCAAATCAGCATATTAGAATTATTTCTGAAGGATCATGTGACACTGAAGACTGGAGTAATGATGCTGAAAATTCAGCTTTGTATCACAGGAATAAATTACATTTTAAAATATATTCACATAGAAAACAGTAATTTTAAATTGTAATAATATTTCACAATTTTACAGTATTTTAGTTTAAAATAAATGCAGCCTTGGTGAGCATAAGAGACTACTTTCAAATGCATTGAAAAGGGAAGAATAGTTCACACACTGTGAATGAACTGCTATTGATGAATTTGCACGTTTGCACACTTATGGTCACACTCATCATAGCATAATGCATTTCTCATAGCTGCTTGTTTCTGAATAAATTTCTTCCAGAGAGCATCCTAAAGCAGACAAGTGCAAAGTGTCATTCTGTGTGTAACATTTGGTGGTAAATTAAAAGTGACAAAAGCATGAATAAAACAGTGAAGCTGGCATCTCATCTTCTGTTACAGTGGTAAACAGCTGGCGCTAGTACTCATTGCGATACTCACGCAGATGATGCAAACGTACAGTACCGTGGTTCAGACCTAAAGATACAATAAAGACACAGAAGAGACCAATGAGAAAATCAAGTACTTTTTTAAAAAACTTAAACATTGCTAAATAAACCACTTTACATTCAGCTGTCAACTCCAGTTTTTCTCTGTATATTCTTGAACAGTCACAATAGAGCTGTCAATGTACTAACAACCTTCAGCATATCAGTGCTGTTTATCATAGTGGCTTACATTCAAAGACAGCTTTTATCAGAAAAGTGGCAATATTGACCTCTGAAAGAGGCGATCTGATGCCTTAAAGATGTCAACAAACAAGCACTTTTTCACCTGAAAGTCAATACAAATCCAGTTTAGTCCAAATGCACATTATTGTTACCCCAATAACTGCCTGTCAATCTACAGAGTCTAAATTAATAAAAGAAAAACAATCACAAAAGATTTGGATGAAGTGCTTGAATTAGTCTTGCCTAAGAGTACTGACCCTTCAGTATGCCTGCGTTTGGGTGGACATGCTTTTGTATGCCTGCATAAGAACTAACCAGCAACAAGTGCTTAAAAATATAATAGCAACAAGCAAAAGGTTTACAAGTGTCAATGTTTTTCTCCCATTTTCTCTTAATCTTGAAAATCAACAATGTGACATTTACATAGACTTTTACTTGAAGGAAATTATTATTCCAAAAATAAAAATTAGCACTCTTTATTCACCCAGTGTTATTTTAGTTATTTATATACTATTTTTTGTATTTACTATTATTTGAAATTAGCTTTTATTATATTTTCTATTTTAATTTTAATTATAGTTTAAGCTTATATTTAGCTTTTTTTTTATTTCAGTTTTAGTTCTTTTAGTAATTTCAACTTAAATGAAAATTAGAAATGTTGCCTAACTTAAAAAAATAAGATAGATAGATAGATAGATAGATAGATATTTACATTAATTATTTATTACAAAATAATTTAATAACTAAAATACTATTTTAAATTATTAATAATTATTATTGTATACTCTATATGCATATTTACCATTTATTATTCAGTAACAATTAATAATTACAATTCTTTCAGTTTGTACAATTGTAATTGACATTATATGTACTTTATTTGCATTAATTAATAATTCAAATTTATTAATAATAATTGACATTACAATTTTCATACATAAATTTTGTTTTTATTGTTTTAGTTGACAATAACAACACTGATTCATCTTGACCATTCTTTCTTCTGTGTAGCACAAATATGAGCTAAATTATTGAAAAACAACCTCGCTGTTTTTCTGTACGATGAAAACGAGAAAAGTACTGGTGTTATCAAGCTCCAAAACAACAGAAAAAAAAAAAAAGCACCCTTAAAGTACCATCAAAATGGTCCATGAGGAAAGAGCACAGTAATCCATGCACTCTTAATTAACAGCTTTCTTTAAACATGGAAAATGATCAGTCAATAATGACTTCAAGTTTGGTGTGTTACTAGCTCAAAGCCATTGTATGCCTTCAAAAGACTTGGAATATCGTTCACCAGGCATATGGATGACTTTTATGATGGATCTTTGTCTTTTTTGGGCCTTGTCACTTGAAATCATCCTCCACTTTGTTTCTATGGAGAAGCTGCCTAAGGACATTCTGCCTCAGATCTGCTTTTGTGCTGCACAGAAGAAAGAAAACAATACAACAGTGAAACAGCATGGGGGTGAGTAAACGATGGGAACATTGTCATTTCTGTGCAAACTACTCCTTTAGCTTGTCAAGTCTTGGAAGGTTTTAAACGCAAGAAACTATTCAAACGTATTCCTCCTCATTTTGCAACCATGTTTACATCCTTCGTATCAGATAACATAGTGATTTTTCAGCCCAAGGGGTGTTAGCATTCCTGCGCAGCCCTCAATTCGTTGTAACATTTGATGAACGTTGCGTTCCAGGTAAACAAGGATCGCCGAGGTAAAAAGCTCTTTTAAAGGTCACTTTTATCCATCACAAGGCAAGTGTGTTCATGAAGAAGACATCAGGTCCCTTGACACATGATCTTAAATATATTCTTAAGGGCCTAGTCGCAATGTGGAAGGCCAGAAAGGTTAGGCACTTTTTTTTACATGCTGATACCCTTTACCTTTGCTTTTATTGTTTGATTGATGCCACAGAGGAGTGATTCAGCGTTGCTTTATTTTCTCCTAGCATGAGCGCTTTGAATTGCTGCCCGTAAAGTGAAGCACGTAAAAGGTTTGATGACATACCGCAGCAGGTGTGACGGTTTGTGTTGAGACAAAGAGGGGGCTTGTGCGACGGCACGATAAATAAAGGATGTCAAATAATTAGGAGCGTAAATGTGTGCGCAGAAGCCAGACTTTGAAATGTGTGGGACACGGCTAGAGATTTCTTCAATGAATAGGCAGTGCTTCAACCAGGGAGGTCTATAATACCTGGAGAGAATTATCTGTTGGCAATAACACATGTCTCACGTGGCAGTTACACGGCTGCTGCATGGCTGTAGGACTGTACCTGCAGACCATCCTGAGTTCTTTTAAGTCTCAGTGGAAATGTATGCTTGCTGGAAATGGATTAATTTTACATACTATTACACGTGTAATTTTATATACAGATACATATAAATTTATTAATTTTTATTACATTATATACATAGTAATTCACACTAATTATTTATTAATTTATTTACTAATAACTTTTCCATTTTACATACTAATAACAGCAAATTATATAAATGCAAATTACAATGTATATAATGTAGTAAAAAGTAATATATGTATGTGTATACACACACACACACACATACATTTGTTCCGCATTACATTCACTGTCATCCATTTATTAACATTTGTATACTTATTATTTAATATTACAGAGTAATCACAGAAAATTATATAAAAGGAAATTGCTATTTATAAATACATATTTCTACACTACCAGTCAAAAGTTTTTGAACAGTAAGTTCAAATGTTCAATGATTTTTAAAGAAGTCTCTTCTGCTCACCAAGTCTGCATTTATTTGATCCAAAGTACAGGAAAAACAGTAAAATTTTTAAATATTTTTATTAGAGGTCGACCGATTGATTGGCCGGCCGATTTTTGGCATTTTTTAATTAATCGGCATCGGCCGATTGTGCTGCAAATTAGGCCGATTTATATGCAGCCGCATCTGCAGGCAGCTAAGCGTTGTTGCGGAACGCCGGAGAATTTCTCTCCCTCTGCGGCGGCGAGAGACGGAGCAGCTCACACTCTGCAGCCGCGGCTTGTTCACACACAGCTTCAGCTAACAATGGCAGGGCAGAACAGACCGTTTCGAACATATCGGCCAAAAAAACAAAACAAAAACGACTGCCCTGATTTCTAAATATCGGCATCGGCCGGTGAAAAACCCATATCGGTCGACCTCTAATTTGTATACTATTTAAAATAACTTTTCTAATTTGAATATATTTTAAAATGTAATTTATTCCTGTGATCAAAGCATCATTATTTCAGCATCATTACTCCAGTCTTCAGTGTCACATGATCCTTCAGAAATCATTCTAAAATGCTGATTTGCTGTTCAAGAAACATTTATTATTATTATTATTATTATTATTATTATTATTGTCAATATTTAAAACAGTTGAGTACATTTTTTTTTCAAGATTCTTTGATAAATAGAAAGGTCCAAAGATCAGCATTTATCTGAAATAAAAAGCTTTTGTAACATTATACACTACCATTCAAAAGCTTGGAGTGAGTAGAATTAATTAATTAATTTAATTAATTATTATTTATTTATTTTATTTTTTTGGTACTGTTTTTTTTTTGTTTTTTTTTTGCTGTACTTTGGATCAAATAATTGCAGGCTAGCTGAGCAGAAGAGACTTCTTTAAAAAAACATTACAAATCTTACTGTTCAAAAACTTTTGACTGGTAGTACATATGATACATATACCTTGTATAGTACATTGCTATACTATATAGCACAGGCTTTTCTTTTACCTGTTAATGGCAAAAAATCTGAGATTAAATAAGAAATATAATGCCTTTAAAAATATACATATATGCCTGCAGTTCTCCCACTTCGTTATAATACTTAGGAATAGCATACTTGGAATAGATACATATTTACTGAAGCACTGCATGAATTAGAGCTGTGAACAATGTTGTTATGCAGCTGTCTAACTGAGCAGCGACTGTAGATATCTTGGGATATTAATGTTCTTTAGGACCTTTAAATACACACAGCATAAATAATGATTGTATTTACACTGTTCTTTAGTCACCCACTCTTTTTTAAATCTTAACTGTTATCTTGTATATATTTTGTACAGTATATATATTGGGAACAGACTTATCCTCAGCAAAAATAGCTACACAAAACATGGACAGAGAGATAGGATTGCAGATCACAGTGTTATTCTTTAGTTGAACTCAAGCGGAAATGGCAGAAATATTCATTCATGGGGAAAAAAAGTGAATAACCCAGGCCATGGGCCAAATGTTTAACCATGCATCACCAATTCAGATAAGGTCAAGATTTATCTAGGGTTCTCTTTCATTAGGGGACATAATGAAGCTATCTTTATCACAAACCAGCATTTGTTCATTTAAATGAGCTGCTCTTAGGTCATGGTGGCAAGTTCTCTGATATTTATTATGTTAATCAATATGTAGCCATCATTTCCCATATGCAATATAGCAAAAAAATCACTTTATAAGTGATCATTTGAATCCGCCGCCCATTGAGAGAGAACTTTCAACAAGAAATTCATTAACCTCCTTCAACCTTCTAATCCACACTTTGGTCTGTAAATCTCACTTTGGTAATTTATCACAGACATGCAAACAGAAGTAAGTCCCTTAAGCTACAGTAATGATGAGACCCTGGCTCAGGTCAGATAACCCCAGTGTGGTCACATGTCTGTCAGCGCAGGCCGAGAGACTTGGTCTCATCATATTTAAATGGAAATCACTAGCCAACAGCTATTAGGAAGAAATCATGATGAAATGATACTTAAATTAATGCTGTGACTTGAAAAGAAATGAGAAATGTTTGCCAATAAGGCATAGAAAGGTCATGTGACTAATCGCTGCAGGAAAACTGCATCATGACAACACAGATTTGACCATGATCGCACAAACACATTATAAAAAAGTTATTTATCATGCAAAATTATTAAATAATTAAATCCAATAATTTTAAAAATAAAGAGCATATTGTTTCAGTGCCACAGCATCGAGATCCGATTACCATTTTTATTAATATTTTTAAATTAATTTTTATTTTTAGACTTTCTGTTCATTTTCATTTTAATTAAAGTTTTAGTAATTTTCTGTTTTTGTCATTAGCTTTTGTCATTTTGCCATGTATTCGTTTTTTTTTTTTTTTTTTTTTTTTTTTATTAATTATAATGATCATATCCAATTATAGCGCGATAGAGACAATGTTTGATGTTTAATGAGATGTTTTTCCATTGCCTCCTCTCACGTGACTTTCCCCCATTCATCTCAATGAGCCTCCAGAAAAGTCACGGCACGCTTTAGGGTCTCTGTAGAAAGTCTATGGACGAAGGGAGGTAAGCCTCCGCTGTAACTTTACCTGCGGGTGTCGCTGTTGAACAGTGTTACTTTATAAAAACGAGTGACTTTTAGACTTTTAATAGCATATTTAGTCATATTTGCGCTGTTTTGTTTTTGTAATATCGATCATTTTCTCATCCAATTTGGAGGAGAGGAGACACTGCCTCCCTTGCCTCCTCGGAGGAAACGCCCCTGATATATATTAAGCATTGGCATTTCAAATAAAAGTAATATTCGAATTATTCGATTATTATTCGAAAATCGCACCCTTCCCAGCGCATACATGCACACACGTTACACACGTTACACACCCATAAACAGAGAGAGAGAGAGAGAGAGAGAGACAGTGCACGCTTTTAATCTGTATGATAACAAACTGTTTAATTCATTAAATGAGAGGCCATCTTAACTCAAGCCATATAATGATTGTAACATGCTGAAACATATTAATATAATAAACATAACAAAATGACTTATTAACAGCAGTCCGTCGATTAGCATAAATCAACTGCTCATAAGGTATTAAACTGCTCAAAAATATATTCTCCATTACTTTCTCTCGCAATTCTATCATTGGGTAATTATACTGTATATTAACTGCGGGCATCAGTGAGCAGTTATTAATATGCGGGGGACTGAAACCGCTTTTGAATGCGCGCGAGCAACCGTTTTACTTTCACTTTTGAGATTTGCGATCATATGTTTATACTATGTGTGTCGTTTCTACTTACCACACGTTTTACAAGATTAGCTGTTAGGGCCCGTAAATCAAGATCCAGTTGTTCCCAAAGAATGAAAATGAGCAAAAAATGTACCTCAATCGGATTTTGTCTCTCCATGTTTACTGTCCTATGATGCGATCAAGAAGTGACGGAAGGCGGCGCATTGATGGGTTCAGCAGCATCACCTGTAAGCACTCGAACCCGGTAGCGCTGACCCATGATGCCGGTGAGGCGTCTAATGCCTCGCGGCCGGAGGAACTCTGAACATCACCTGGTGGCTCAGAGCGCTATCCGGTTTTCCGTCCGATGTCATCAAGTTTCCTTAAACCGGATGTGAAGTCTCTATAATCACTCTGCATTTGTCGTCCTCTGGTTTAGCTAACGAAACAGAACGATCCAGCAAAACACAGGCCGAGCTGTCCACTCGAACTTACAGCAATGTGATATACATATGGACTTATATCTGAAAGGACTTGTTACATCACATAAACGTTATGGCTTTCGTTCTGAAAGGCCCTAATCTACACGTACATGTTTACTCTTTAAAATATCAATACCTTCTCGCTGATTCACACCTCTCTTACGTTTTCTATCACTGCCCTCTTTTCCCGTTTTTTCTTAACTCCGCCTCCCTCCACTCTGACCCGGTCCATCATTCCTCACCGACAAGGTAAGAAAATTACATTAATTACAAAACAAAATACAATGTTTTTTCTCTTAATATTTCAAGATTTTAACTTAGAATACAGAATATAATATTAAACAAATGACAATAAAATTTTTTTAAAAAAGTATTTATTTATATTTTTTTTCCCCCCACAGTTTCACACACACACACACACACACACACAGAGAAGTGCGACATGGCTGTTTATTCCATGATCTTTCTGAATACTGGATTCTGATTGGCTGGCAGGTATGCAGCATAACAGTTTAATGCACAGGTAGTACTGTCCCCTCTCTCTCTCGATCGATCAATAATTAATTGAAATACATGCTATAATTCATTCAAATAAATGTGGTCTTACCGCACTATTTCATTTCTGTGTCTGATTTGAAGCTGGCAGAATGCTAGCGCTAACGAGCCGTAACTGACGAAAATAACTCATTTTTACCCATTCGTTCAAATATCGCATACCTATCAGCCAATATATATCGCATACCTATCAGCCAATATATATATATATATATATATATATATATATATATATATATGAAATCTAACATTTACATTTAACATTATTGCATATTTAATATTATGTTTTAAAGTTTAATAACATCCTTTATCCTGCAATAGATGAAATATCACTTTATACTAGATGTTTACATCTCAGGTTACCATTTACACCCATGCATCAGAATTACTCTACTGTGATCACTTGTGATTGGATTTCAAGATCAGGGTCTCCGATTTTCTCATCTACACATCAGTATATTACTGCATGCTGAAGAAGAGAAAAATAGTCAAAGCAAGAAATCTGTAGGGAAAAAAGTACAGCACACTGTTTCTCCCAGATATTTACTAACAAACATGATTATAATCAGATCACGTTTACACCTGTTATTTGGAGCGGTCAACCAAAATAGATCAATACAAGGTAATGTAAACTTACAAATGAGGTGTTAATACTGGTTTATTTTAGGTCAGTACTCCAGCTTTGGTACCAGAGAAAAGCTACAACATTGACATAACGCTGAAACACTCTTAAAGGGATAGTCCACCCACAAATGATAATTGACATCTTCATTTAGTTAACCTCAAGTTGTTCCAAACCTGTATAAGTTTCTTTCCTCTGTTGAACACAAGAGAAGAGATTTTGAAGAATGTTGGTAACCAAATAGTTGACATAGTCATTGACTTCCATAGTATTTTTTTTTTCCATACTATGAACATCGATGATTACCATCAAGTGTTTGATAGAATGATGACAGAATTTTCATTTTTTGGTGAACTATCCCTTTAAATCTTCTTTATAAAACACTGCCTGAGAGATTTGTTATCTCTGTAGCCTCCAAGGGAGCATGTGAAGTTCAACCTTTGAACAATTATGAATATTTTTCTTTGCCCTGTCTCCAGTAAGGGAAAATTAATGCCATAAGAAAACAATAAGAAGAGGTTCCCTTTGCACTACTAGTCAAAAAGGATGTGCAATCATTCAAATTCAAACTATTTCCCCTATATCAATAAGAACGACATTAAGTAAGATGAAAGATAAACATTCAGATATCCTCTTTCAGGGAAGCAATGATTGAATCATATCCCAAGAGTAGTTCATGGAAAATAAATACGCTTTTAAATCAGCAATGTTTATGAATCCACACACAGAAGATCTGATATCAAAGCATGAAGTGATAAAAATGATTTTGGTTGGGAGGAAATTGAAATATCAAAGAGAATATACTTTAAAGGGGTCATATCATAAATGTTTTTATTATTTAATTTTTTTCTCAATGTCCACTTATAACGTCTGTGCCAAAAATGTTGATTTTGCAGCTTAGGAGGAAGTTTTGACTTCTGAAAGTTACGGTATGTTTTCACGGTACATCAAGTACATCTTTTATCTCCAAAGATCAAGGAGAATTTGATTCCTCGTGATATGAGGCCTTTAACAATAACTGTGGCACTGGAGAACCAGCTGTCATCTTAATATGGTCTGAGTCCAAGGTGCTCCTTAAGATAACAGCAGTAACCTCTCATCATCCTAAGCCTCTATGTCGGGTCTGCACACATCTCCTCCAGGCCATGAAGCACAAAGGTCAGAGAAACCGATAGTGATGTTTTCCCTGAGCTTCTGTATCTGCCAATAGAGAGATACTGCAGGAGATCGGGACAAATGCAAGATGAGGATTTATGAGATGAGGAATCTGTAATGCAAATCATTTCTACGCCTTCTTGATTATTTAATTTTATCTAAGCCTATAAATGACTCTTTTCCTGAATAGCTACAATCGTGTTTAATAGAAGTAACATTATTCAACAACTCAACCATTAGGCTTTTTCAAGTGGAACATGCTTGTAAAAAAAGAAAAGGGTTGGAGTAGATGGTGCAATTCTTTTGTTATCTGCCTATTGTCTAGACTGTTTTTAAATCTAACCTTTATTTAACCTGCCAAATACATTTGTGATAAAAAAAAAACAAAAAAACAAACAAAAAAAAAAAAAAAACTCTTTTTCAAAAGAAACCTGTCCAAGAATGGCAGTAGCACAAAAAGCATTACACACTCTTAAACTCAAATATACACAATTAAACATTTACATTTGATTCCCTGAACCGTATAATGGACTCAAATGTATTAAAAGTGACCAAGTGTTAAGCCTACAATCATTGCGTATTTCTATTCCACAATGCAGAAAACATGAAAAAAAGTTTATTGCCTCATTCTGTCCAAGTTTTGCCTTCAGAAATTGGACCTTAACCTATAAAATAATCCCTTTCCAGAACATAAAAACAAACAAAAGAGAAGGTAAGTGTAACGGGGCAGACAAGACGTGAGACGTGCGGATCCATGTGCTTTTATTGTGGAACATGGTCAAAGTACAGGCAGGGTCGAACAAATAGCAAACAGGTATATAGAGGACTAGACAAGAGAGGTAATCGAAACGTGAGCATTAATCCAGGCAAGGCGCGAACAATATCCAAGAGGGCAAAGCAGAGAGATAATCCAGGTACATAGAAATAATCCAGGCGGGGCAAACAGAGTCCGAACGGCTAGGCAGAGGGTAAATCCAGGAAACACGGGCTAGGGTCAGAACACGAAAAACAGGCAAACTAGACTAGGACTTAGGGTACACGGAATGGCTCGGTAAATTCAGCTAGCGCTAGAAGAGTGCTATACGCAGAACAATACTCGGCGACGTGACTGAGGAAGTCCATGGCTTATGTAGTGTGTGTGATTGTGAATCAGCTGTGTGATCAGTGCAATCAGCTGTGTGTGAGTCATCAGTGCAATGGATGATGGGAATTGAAGTCCTGGGTGACGTGCAACAGTTAGTGTGGAGCAAGAGTCAATGTGGTGAGTGCGTGACCTCTAGTGGTGAGTGAATGGAAGTCCATGAACCTGATTTGTGACAGTAAGTCTAGCCTAAATTGCCTTATAAATAAAACACCATTCAGGAAACAGTAACACTAGTAAGAGTAACAGATGTCTTGTTGAACTGATTTTACTAAATTCAGATCTTATATATGTACACACAACAACAACAACAATAATAATAATAATAATAATTAGAAGTAGTAGTAGTAGTAGTATTATATACTCAGTATAATAAAATATTAAAAATAAAGATTAAAAAAATAAAATAATTTTTAAAATTTGATTATTAATAATTATTATTGTTTTTATTATTATTATTATTATTATTATTATTATTATTATTGTACTGTATGTACAACTATATTTGAATAAATATTAAATTTGAATTAATATTTTAATAATATTTCAGCACTGTTAGTACCGGGTTGAACTGTGGGTAGTAAGTGAATACAACTATGGTGTAAATGTTCAATAAAATCACATCAAGGAAACACAACTAGGTGCCGCACTAAACCTTGGGGAACAAACTATTGCGACCTCAGGCGTGAGACCCTCTAAACTGGATGCCATGAGTCTGATCTGTAAAATATTTAACAGTCCATCCTACCACATTGTCAGAAAAGTGAATGTTAACAAGTCTGTCTGTAGGAACATCACATCTGACAGCG
This sequence comes from Spinibarbus caldwelli, assembly GCA_039654775.1. Taxonomy (NCBI): domain Eukaryota; kingdom Metazoa; phylum Chordata; class Actinopteri; order Cypriniformes; family Cyprinidae; genus Spinibarbus; species Spinibarbus caldwelli. Next base: position 5,516,166 of record CM077225.1, on the reverse strand, counting down.
TCAAAGCCATTCAACAAATCACAAAACAGAGGCAGACAGCGTTTCGTATGATCGAGAGTTTCACTTATGTCCAATCCGCAGTCATGGCAGTACAAACAGTACAGTGATTTCAACACAAAATAGTTGCTCAAACATTTATTTGGCATTGAATTTACATTTTGCACAGATCTGGTCAAACATTTCAGATATTTCATGAATGGACGTGAATCAAATATGTAAACTGCATTGCTTGAATTCTCTTCAACATTTGCCATTACCATTTTTGAGATTAAACGCTGCACATAAAAGTCAATTAAACCAAGTCTTGACATTTATTTGACATATAAAATTTATTGAGGGATCTGGGGTTATTTAGTTATTCAGAGAAGAATATCTTTCAAAACTTGCCCACAATACCCTTTTCAGACCAAGAATATCTCAAATCAACAATTCAATCTGTAATTTCAGTATAAAGGCAGACTTGCTATACAATCCCTAATTCCCCTATAGAAAGCCAGTGGGCGAAATAATGGCAGTTTCATTGTTGTAGTCAGCAGCTATCAGAAAAGAATCAAGATCAAGTGGCACTGATTCAGAAATAGATCTAAAACATTTATTGTACGTGTGCTGAAATATAGTCCACTTATTTCAAGGCCAGAAAACGAGTCAAATGAAAAGTAAATGGGAAGAACAAGGCTCGGCGAATTTGCTGTACAGATGTACTGCAGGAAATCAATCAAGATACACAATGACTAATTAAATAAATCAATAGACTAAATTAACTGGCTAAGTTAAAGCCGACTAACCCAGTTCTCTATAGAAGTAAGGATGGAAAGAAGCTATGGTCTTTAATTTTAACTTTAACTGTTGCTTCACTTTCTACTTTTTTCTTTTCTAAATAAAAAGTTCCAAAATGTACACAACTTTAAATAAATAAATAAATAAAACAAAAATGACAAAAATGTCAGATAGAACTTTATAATTCCAAGGTGACGAAATGAATAAAGAAACATCACACTAATATCAGACACATAATAATATATTTAAGTGATAATAATAATAATAATAATAATAATAATAAAATATTATTGTTATTATTACACAATTACAATACTAATATATATATATATATATATATATATATATATATATATATATATATATATATATATATATATATATATATATATATATATCATTTTTATTTTTTGCTTCTCTTCAACTGAAGAGAAACCATTTAAAAAAAAAAAGTTACCTGCCAACTGATGAATATTACTTATATATAATAGTATATAAACTTCAAAAGATACAAGGTTATAGCAGAATCATGTCATTGAATGTCATTGAATTAAAAAGCAGCCGTCTTCAGTTTTAGACAGTCTATTCTTTACCTTGCCGTAGTTGCAGTTTTAGTGAACCTATTCACAACCCATTCAATATACAGTATGCGTGTGAAACCGCTTCAGAGGGACCTTTACAGAGATCTTATCCAGGTGTAACGTTATCTTTCTCTTTCCACTCTGTTTTTAAAATACCATTACTCCTTGAAGGATAGAAACATGAACCCCAGGAACAAGTTCACTTGGCAAGGCCTTAAAAAGAACTTCAGTCTTCAACTATATCAGCTCAGGGTGGCTGGAGAGAGAGCGGTGCGCGGGTGAAAGAGATGTGATAAAGCGTGTGTGATGGAACTCGTGAAGAATCAAGGAGCTTCCTTTTATAACAGCAATCATGGCTCAACAGCCTTTCAGATCCTGCAAAACGACACTTTAGTCATGGACATCTGTACCTGTTAGATTCATCTCCCCAACCGTTGACATGAATGAGCTAGAATTAGTCTATTTTCAACGAAAGAACGGTGAAATATCACACATCTGTCAAATAAATATACAACAAGCCTTCAGGATCAAGGTGGAGCGGCAAACTTGCATTACGAAACTTCAATAATGCTAGATGGGGAAAGAAATATCATAACTGTTACACTTGTTCAAATGACATTATGCAGAGCAAAATCAGTTAACTTCCCACTCATTGTTTTGGGTCAGAATGGCAATTGAGATTTGAGCCAGCTGTGAAAAACTGTGATACAAGACATCTTAGGCAAGTGATTTGGGAGCATTGTGAACATTTCAACATGACACACCTGCTGGTGTCAATGAAGATGTGAGTTTGATACCCAGGAATCTTTTTAATTGAAGTCTACGAGGGGAATAAGATGAGCTTTCTGTTCTGTTGTTGGTCTGATCATACTCATTTGCACGGGATGAACTGTAATTTACACCCATTAACTCTCAGACATTCCTGTGGAGGTTCAAAATAAGTATGTGGGTCAAATACCGGGACAGCGAAATTATCGGGGGGGGGGGTTGTTTTAAGACATCTTCTATGCTCAGTAAACACAGTAATACCACATTTAAAATATCTCTTTTCTATTTGAATACATTTTAAAATATAATTTTTTTCTTGTGATGCAAACTGAATTTTCAGTCTTCAGTGTCACATGATCTTTCAGAAATCATTGTAATATGCTGATTTGCTGCTTAAGATACATTTCTGATTATTATCAGTGTTAAAAACAGTTGTGCTGCTTCATATTTTTTGTTTTTGAAACTGAGAAACTTTTTCCCCCCAGTATACTCTGATTAATAATAATAATAAAAATAAATAAATAAATAAATAAATAAATAAAATCTTTACTGTCAATGTTAAAGAATTCAATGCATCCTTACTAAATAAAAGTATGCATATCTTCTCAAATATATATATATATATATATATTATAATATTAAAAAAAAAAAAAACAACCTACATAAGTTTAGGTCCTATGATGTGCATTTTCCTGAGAGTCTTTTGTTTCAACACACATATTTTCAAGAAAATTGCATAAGAGTGCATAAAAATTCTGAATCAAAACATGAAAATAGGACTACAATTTTCAAAAGGTGCATATGCAATATGAGAAACAAAGTGAAAAAGTGCAACGTAAAATGTTTTCGGGAATGTTCCTTCATTAGTGCAATATAGCAAAAACAACTACAAACCTTGATAGTATGATCATGTACTGTAAATATTATAATATTATACAGCATATTAAAACAATACTTTACATATTTTACAAAAAATATTCCAATGTGTAAAACTGAAACAAATAAGAACTATCCAGTGACTACGACTTTGATTTTCCAGTTTGCACAAATTTCACAAATTGAATGAAAAGAGTTATTGGTATTTAAAATACTTTTAAAGTTGTATTTGATCTCATTACACAACAAACTGATCTCATTAATATCTTTATAACCTGAAAGTTGTTTTTTTTTTGCAGCCGCGGTCTTGTTGTCAGTGCACATGCTTAAACACAATGAACCTTGGTCTACGCAAATTCCAGTCTAGTTTGCATCATTTCCCAATTCCACACCAATCTCGGATCATCATTAAGAAAATTATTTCATCAACTCTTTTTCAAAGTTCTGACACAACATCAGATGGAGTTTCTGGCCAATTATTCCTTTAAACTCTGGCACCCATTGTTCCTAAACACAATTAGGGAGACACGGTCTAATTTATCCTCAGTGCTGACATATGGGCATTGGTTCATAAAATGCCATAATTACCCATCAAAAAATATGGGGCTGCTCATTTAACTGATGTTAATTAGTCAAACAGTCACAAACTTAAGGCAAGAATCGCCCAGCCATGAAACTTAACGCAGATCTAATTGATAATTGGTGAATGTTTTTTTAGTTCCCAGTCCAAGAAGGTTAGCAGTTCAGATTTCAGTACCATGCACTACCTGCTCTTTTAGGTTGGCTGCTTCTTTCTCTGCTTTCTCTGAACTTAATGCATTAAATGTGATATCAGTTGCAGCGTTGCTACAGCTACCATCAAAATGTAGCCTTAAATACAATTCTGTGAAATTCTCACACCATACTATTGTTCATAAGTTTCCACACGATCATGAAGTTAACAGTAACTGCTCTTGCTGTCAAGGCCAATTATGGACATTATATGAGCTAGTGACTTATTTTCAGTTTTAAACTTTAATGTGTAGTTGACATGACATTTCAAGCAGTTCTCAAGAAAGACATGCTATACTTAAACTATTTTAAGTCCTATTTCTAGTTTAATTATCATCATGCACTTTCTTGCCATCAGAAGAAATAAGTAAATTAAATTTAAAAATTACACTGACAACATGGAATAATTAGCTGCAAAAAAATGAATTTGCAACTGCATGACTATTTTACGGAATATGATAATTAAAAATGTATGTTGTTTATTTAGACACCCTCATGTAACAATAAACCTGTATGCTTTTTTTGTTCCACAAATAAATAAATAAATGACCAAATATGACAATATTAATTGACATTTTTGGAATTATTCTTATTTTTGCACCTGCCAAAAATAAATAAATAAACAAACAAACTGTCAGGCTTGTGTTGTGTTATGTCTTGTGTTTTGTTCCCCATGTGCTCCCTATGCCCATATTTGGTTTTTCCCATTCCTGTCTCCAATTTAGTTCCAAGAGTCCCACCTGTGTTGATTGATTATCTTGTTTAGTTCAGATTACTTAAGCCCTGTGTTTTCCATTGTCTAGCGTCCTGTATTGTACGTCCAACCCCACTGCTACGTGTGTGTTCCTTCCCGTTCCTTGTTTTGGATTTAATAAAGACTGTTATGATTGCTGAATCTCCTCATCTCCTCGTTCCTCCACAGCAGATGTACCGTGACAGAATACCGGACCCTAACAGAAAAATAAGCGACGTCTCATCTCCCTGTGTTTGTTTTCCGCTTTTTTGAAAAGTTTTTTGTTTTTCCCTGTTTTTCCTCCAGCGGCATGGGATTCCACCCTAGCCCGCAGAGATCTCCCATTTGTGGAGTACGCCTGAGAGTTCTGTGGGCTGGTCAAGATGACGGCGTTGGATGACGCCACAATCAATTCTCTGTTCTGGATCGGGGCCAATTATCATCACTCCATGGACTTCCCAGACACCACTGGACTGTGTTGGAGGGGAGGTATCTTCTGGTGTCTGGAGAGTGTCCGGCCCTGATCCAGAACCAGCCTGCCGTCAGTCCCGCCGACCTTTCGTCAGCCAAGTCTGCCGGCCGCTCATCAGCCAAGTCTGCCGGCCGCTCATCAGCCAAGTTCGCTGGCTGCTACGAAGTCAAGCCCGCCGGCCGCGGCTCTCTCCAGCCTGCCGGCTACTCATCAGTCAAGTTCGCCAACCGCTACGCAGTCAAGCCTGCCGGCCGATCCTCAGTCCAATTCGCCAGCCGCTCTGAAGTCAAGTTTGCCGGCCATTCCGATGACAAGCCCGCCAGCCGTGGCTCTCACCAGCCCGCCGGCCACTCTGAAGTCAAGTTTGCCGGCCATTCCAAGGTCAAGCCCGCCGGCCGATTCAGAAGTCAAGTTTGCCAGCTGTTCCGACGACAAGCCCACCGGCCGCTCCAAAGTCAAGTTTGTCGGCTGCCCCTAAACCAAAGGGGGAGGATGAGGAGGAACAGACTGTTCACAGCCCTCATCCTCACCTCAGAGTTCGCTCCAGTGTCGGCTCCAGCCCCAGAGTTCGCTCCAATGTCAGCTCCAGCCCCAGAGTTCGCTCCAGTATCAGTTCTAACCCCTGACCAGAGTCGTGAAATGGCTCTAGCCCCAGACCAGCATCAAGTTAGGAACTGCATCTCTGAGCTTAGCCCACGGAGGGCTCCTGTTCCTGAGTTTAGCCCACGGAGGGCTCCTGTTCCTGAGTTGAGACCACTGAGGGCTGCTGCTCCTGAGTTTAGCCCAAGAAGGGCTCCTGTTCCTCAGTTTAGCCCACGGAGTGATCCTGTTCCTGAGTTTAGCCCAAGGAGGGCTCCTGTTCCTGAGTTTAGCCCACGGAGGGCTCTTGTTCCTGAGTTTAGCCCACTGAGGGCTGCTGTTCCTGAGTTTAGACCAAAGAGGGCTCCTGTTCCTGAGTTTAGCCCACGGAGGGCTCATGTCCCCACGTCCAGCCCTAAGAGGGCTACCGTTCCCACGTCCCGCCAAGAGAGTGACTCTGGGCCCCAGTCAAGCCCAGTGAGGGCTCCAACACCCTTAATTCCCCCCAAGGAATTTTTTTTGGGGAGGGCTATAGGGCCCCGGCTGTAGTGGCCTGGCTGAGTGGCAAGGCCAAGGCCACGGAGGCCGTCCAACCAGGGCTCCCTGGACGGCATGCTCCGCCATGATCTCCTGAGTTCCCTGATCTGCCATGGCCTCCTGAGTCCCCTGCTCCACCATGGCCTCCTGAGTCCCCTGCTCTGCCATGGCCTCCTGAGTTTCCTGATCCGTCATGTCCCCCTGAACTATCTGGTCTGCCATGGTAGCCGGATCTGGGACCACCTTGGAGGCATCCCGTCCCATCCAAGCCTGTCCTGAGGGATCTCCAAGGCGCCCACCCTCCCACCCCTTTAATGTTGTATGGCGCGAGGATGCACCTTCCGGAGGGGGGCGTCATGTCAGGCTTGTGTTGTGTTATGTCTTGTGTTTTGTTCCCCATGTGCTCCTTTACGCCTATATTTGTTTTTTCCTGTTCCTGTCTCCAATTTATTTCCATGAGTCCCACCTGTGTTGATTAATTATCTTGTTTAGTTCAGATTACTTAAGCCCTGTGTTTTCCATTGTCTAGCATCCGGTATTCAACCCCACTGCTACGTGTGTGTTCCTGCCCATTCCTTATTCCTTGTTTTGGATTTAATAAAGATTGTTATGATTGCTGAATCTCCTCGTCTCCTCGTTCCTCCACAGTAGCTGTACCGTGACACAAACAATAAAATAACATTTAATTAAAAGACCTACACTCTTAAAAATAAAGGTGCTTCACGATGCCATAGAAGAACCTTTTTGTCTAAATGGTTCCATAAAGAACCTTTAACATCTAAAGAACCTGTCTATTTCACAAAAGGTTCTTTGTGGCGAAAGAAGGTTCTTCAGACTATAAAAAGGTAAGAAAGAGATGGTTCTTTAAAGAACCTTTGACTGAATTGTTCTTTGTGGAACCAAAAATGGTTCTTCTATGGCATCGCTTGAAGAACCTTTTTAAGCACCTTTATTTTTAAGTGTATACGCTTACATATTCATATTAATTAAAATGAACCTCTTATTAAATACAGTCTTGATTGGAAAGAACTTGGTGTTGTGGTATTTATCAATTACCCAACCATAGAAATCACTCTGTAAAATATAGATCTGTCATTTAAGAAAGAGCTTGTAAATTATGATTATTATTTCTTTGAAATAAAATAAGTCCTGTGTTGTATCAAGTCAATTGTTGGTTTTCAAGTGCTGTAATCAAGTACACCAGGATGGTTTTGATTACTGTATTCATGATGACATCACTGCTTCAACTTACTGCTGTGCTCTTCGAATTTAACTGAGCGTCAGCTGTTGCTGTGTAATGTTGAGCATTTCCAAAAAGTACATTTAGATTTAGGTATATCCCTCCAAATCAGTGTGAAATACCCCACTTTACTCTAACTCTGTTGCAGCGACAGTGACCTGATATCATTCTTTTTAGCAATCATAAGACACAGACAACATTGGTGATGGATAAGCTCAACTACTGTATATGCAAATGAACAATCAATAAAGTACAACATTATCACAATGTCCAGAAAAATCTGACTAACTCTTAATATTTTATTCCACTACAACAGTGCAAACTTAAATATATTACCCAAGAACAGAAAAACAATCATAATATTAACACAAGCACTCAAAGTCTCTCAATTAAATCCTTTCTAAACAATAACTTGTCACTTCAAGTGCAAAGTATCTTCAACAACATGGACCTCTCATATGAAACAGCCACTGACCACTGCATTGTTTAAAAACAGATTATCTTGGTCTAAACCACAAAAAAAAAAAAAAAACAGTAAAATGGCTGCAATGTGAATTACTCAAGATGGCTGAGACAACAGCTCTATACTCCACATTCAAATAACCAATAGCATCAAATAAACATGAATAAAGCCAAATTTTACAAGACATCAACATCATCATCATTATCATCATCATAGGAAGCAAGAGGAATAATCACAGTTTCAGGTAATGAAATATAAAAACAAAAACAAAACAACAATAACAAACAAAAAACACACTGTAACATATCCAGGAATATTCATCCACATATATACTGTAGGCATCTTAATCTTACCTGTAAGGAAAAGTTACATCTGCCATGTGCTTGGTTTGGCCTCAAGCAGCTGTGAGAGCTCCCCCTAATGGTTGGATGTATTGCCTGTCACTATATGTGCTAAAATATATGCAACCATTCATGAAGTTCCCAAACATAATGAATAAGAATTAAGGAAAGCATTAGCATTTTCAGTTTTCAGACAGCATGGATAACTGAACATTTAATTTTTGCATTAAAAAAATTAAATACAAAATTCTGATTGCATGACTAATCTTGCCACCACTGCCACATGATACTCTGATAAGCATATAAATTATATAAATTGTTAGTTCAACCATCACCTTGAACTCAACCTTGCCAAGACAAATGCTTGTGGTTTCAGCCAACCCAACACTTCAAATCACAGTTTCACCATCCAGCTAGGTGCATCAACCATAACATCTTCCAAGACAGCCAGGAACCTTGGAGTTGTGATTGATGATCAGCTGAATTTCACAGACCAGAATTTGTTTAGAAATTCACAGTCCTGCAGATTTGCCTTATACAACATTAGGAAGATCAGGCCCTTTCAGAACTTGCTACTCAACTCCTTGTTCAAGCTCTTGTTCTGTCCAGGCTGGACTATTGCAATGCTCTCTTGGCAGGTCTTCCAGCCAGTTCTATCAAACCTCTGCAACTAATTCAGAATGTAGCAGCAAGAGAAAAAAAGTCACGTGACGTGCTCATGAACCTAGTCGCACTTGAGTAGAGCTCCGTATGTTTGGCCCCTTTTTGCTGTTTTTTTTGTTTTTTTTGTTTTATTTTAAGTTTTATTCATTAATAATACTTTCCCTGATGGCATACAATCGGAAACAGCAGGAGTTGTCACCGTCAGCTTCTCAGATTAAGAAGAAATCCAAAGCCTCCGTCTGCGAGCGATATGGTGGACAAGATGGCGAACACTGTTACACACTTTGAGGACATTCTAAGAACTGAGTTGACGGCGATGAGGAACGAGTTCGCTTCTCACATGTCAGTTGTTCAGTCGCTATGCTCTAAATTATATCTTCTTACAGGGGAGATGAGAGAACAAAAGAAAGTTGTCGCAGATCACGACAGGCGAGTAGCCACGCTCGAGCAACAGGTTGTGGACTTACAAGATCGCAATAGGCGCAGCAATCTGCGTCTGGTCGGATTGCCTTAAGGTTCCAAAAAGGATGACCCTTTGGGCTTTTTTAAAAGATCGCTACCGACGTGGCTCCCGTCTCTGGCGGGCAAAGAGATTGAAGTGGAGCGAGCGCATCGTGTGTACACAAAGCTGTCCTCAGATCGCTCTAAACCACGGGTTTTCATCTTTAAACTGTTGTGGTACACAGACAGGGAACTCATTTTGCGGGCTGCCAGACTTTATGCCCCGATGAAAACATCCAACAGCGCAATGCTGTCTTTCTTTCCAGATTTTTCTCCAGTCACTGCAAAAAGAAGAAGTGCATTTGCGCCAGTTAGGAAGGAAATGAGAGAAGCTGGCATCCAGAATTTTCTTCTTTATCCTGCAACGCTGAAGGTCATTCTCAATCAAGGTGAACCTAAAATGCTATACTCCCCAGAAGAAGCAAGAGTTTTTCTCAGATCCCATTCATCCAGCAACTCTCAGTGAACTTCAGCTGGACATTTGCTGTCTAATTGGAGAAGAGATGCTCTAAATGGTTAGTTGACTGTGTCTTTCACTGTTCATTTTAATGTTCACCTCTTAATTCATTGTTACTAGAAGCTTTCATTATGCATACAGTATCGCTTACTGATTATGATGTTATTTTATTTATGTTTTAGTTGTATTCCTTCTCTCTCTCTCTTTCTTTTTTTATTTTTATTTCTTTAAATAGAGATACTACCTAGTCAATATGTGACTATGGGGCCAATGTTGGTGCTTCAGTAATGTGCAGGTTTTTGTTGATGCCACGGATCATATTAAGGGGTGCTGGCAGATCAAGGTTTGTTCTTGGTTTGATCTGCCATAGTTCATGGGAATGTATTTATGTTTTTTTGAATAGTGACGGGAAGGGTAGGGGGTGGTTTAATGGTAGACTCAACTGGTTTTATTTTCAAACATGTATTTTGTCTTATTATGCAGTAATTCTGTTCGATTCCTATGACTGACCTTAATATTCTGAGTTGTAATATTAATGGCCTAAATGGCCCTCACAAACGTACTGTCAGGCTTGTGTTTGTTGTGTCTTGTGTTTTCCTGTCTTTGTGCTACCCATGACTTTATGTTCCCTCTTGTATGCCCATATTTGGTTCTGTTCCTGTTTCTGTCCTTATTAGTTAATTCAGTTCCAGCTGTGTTTGTTTAATTATCTCATTTACATTTATTATTTATACCCTGTGTTTCCCTGAGTCTAGCATCTGGTATTAACGTTGATGTCATGTTCCTGTGTGTTTCTGCCTGTCCTGTGTTCCCTGGAGTTTAGAGTTTGATTTATTAAAGACTGTTTATGTTAAGTTTATCTTTGTCTCTGCGTTTCTTCGTTTGCCACAGAACCATACTGTGACAGAATACCAGACTGAAACAGTAATGTGAGTAATGTTTTGTTTTAACCCAGTGTTTTCTTTTGATTTTGCCTATGGATCCCCTTGAGCGTTTATGTTCTGTGTATCAAGACGGCCATCCCCTGGAGGAGTACATCCTTGAATTCCTCACCTGCACTCAACAGGTGTCCGTCAACCTCTTGTGGACTGTTTCCGGGGTGGTCTGGATGAGGGGATCGCTCAATGGATGCCACTGGCTGGGTCCAGGTGGACCCTACCCAATTACATCAACCTGGCTCGGTCCCTCAGCGGATCCCGTCTCCTCGCCGCCAGCTCAGCAACATCACCCATTCGTTCCATCCCCCATAAGGCAAGCCCACCGGCCACCCATCAGTCAAGTCTGTCAGCCGTTCGTCAGTCATGTCCGCCGGCCTCTCGTCAGTCAAGTCAGCCGGCCGCTATGAAGTCAAGTCTGCTGATCGTGGCTCACTAAAGCCTGCCGGCCAATCCGAAGTCAAGTTCGTGGGCCGCCGCTCACTCAAGCTCGCCGCCGGCGGCTCCCCCAAGCCCGCAGACCACTCCAAGACCAGTGGCCGCTCCAAGACCAGTGCCCGCACCTCGAAAGCACCTGCCAGAGCGCCCTCCAGTGCCCGCTCCTCGAAAGCACGCTCCTATGTCGGCTCTAGCCCCTGACCAAAGTTGAGAGATGGCTCTAGCCCCTGACCAGAGTCGAGAGATGGCTCTAGCCCCTGACCAAAGTCAAGTCATGTCCCCAGAAGTCTTGTCGTGTCCACAGGAACAGATCTTGTCGGTCTTGTCTTGTCTTGTCTGTTGAGGTCCCTCAGAAGCAGGCAGCTTCTCTTGTCATGGCCACGGAGGCCATTCCCAAGCTGCTTACTTCTCCGGCTGCCTCAATAGAAGCGGTTCCTGAGTTCACCCCTGAAAGGGCCCCAGTCACCACGTTCAGCCCAAGGAGGGCAGTTGGTCTCATGTCCGGCCCACTAGGGACCTCAGATTCTGAGCCTAGCCTAGAGAGGGCTCCTGTTCCTGTGGATAGCCCACAGAGGGCTCCAGTTCCTGAGTTTAGCCCACAGAGGGCTCCAGTTCCCGAGTTTAGCCCACAGAGGGCTCCAGTTCCCGAGTTTAGCCCACAGAGGGCTCCAGTTCCTGTGTTTAGCCCACGGAGGTTTAGCCCACGGAGGGCTCCTGTTCCTGTGTTTAGCCCACGGAGGGCTCCTGTTCCTGTGTTTAGCCCAAGGAGGGCTCCTGTTCCTGTGTTTAGCCCACGGAGGGCTCCTGTTCCTGAGGATAGCCCACGGAGGGCCTCGGAGCCTTTAATTTCCGAGGGGGAGGGTTATAGGGCTCCAGCCGGAGAGGCCGGGCTGAAGGATGAGGCCAAGACCACGGAGGCCGCCCAGCCATGGCCTCCTGAGCTCCCTGCACCGCCATGGCCTCCTGAGCTCCCTGCACCGCCATGGCCTCCTGAGCTCCCTGCACCGCCATGGCCTCCTGAGCTCCCTGCACCGCCATGGCCTCCTGAGCTCCCTGCACCGCCATGGCCTCCTGAGCTCTCTGCACCGCCATGGCCTCCTGAACTCCCTGCACCGCCATGGCCTCCTGATCTGCCTGATCCCCGAACTGTCTGTTCCACCCTGGAGGCCTCCCGTTCTGCAAGTCTATCCTGAGGGGCCTCCAGAGCGCCCACCCTCGATGTTGTATGGCGCAAGGACGTGCCTTCCGGAGCGGGGCGTCATGTCAGGCTTGTGTTTGCTGTGTCTTGTATTTTCCTGTCTTTGTTCTCCATGAATTTGTGTTCCCTCTTGTATGCCCATATTTGGTTCTGTTCCTGTTTCTGTCTTTATAAGTTAATTCAGTTCCAGCTGTGTTTGTTTAATTATCTCATTTACATTTATTATTTATACTCCGTGTTTCCCTGAGTCTAATGTCTTGTATTAACGTCGATGTCGTGTTCCTGTGTGTCTCTGCCTGTCCTGTGTTCCCTGGAGTTTTGAGATTGATTTATTAAAGACTGTTAAGTTTATCCTCGTCTCTGCATTCCTTCGTTTGCCACAGAGCCGTACCGTGACACGTACAGGTTTTCTGGATTTTTTGCAAAGAAGAAAGATTGATATAGTGTTAGTTCAAGAATCCCATTTGAAAGAAGAGGATATACACAAGTTTAAGTTTTATGAAGTGGTATCTCACTCATCTTCAGATACTAAAACCAAGGGTGTCCTAATATTGGTGCGGAAGACTTTAAATATTACTATTTTAGATAAAGGTTGTGATACAGATGGTAGAATAAGACATCTAAAAACAATAGTGGAGAATGGGAATATTATATTTCTTTCAGTTTATGCCCCTTGTGCTCCTGATCCTACTTTTTTTTTTTTTTTTTTTTTTTTTTTTTGGTCAACCTATCTCTTGAAATTTTTGGATTTTGAAATTGTATTGGGTGCTGATACGAATTCTGTAATGTTGCATATCCTAGATAGATCTGGACCAAAGGAATCACACTCTCAAACTTTTTTTTTTTTTTTCTGAATCTGTCATCTTCTAAGTGTAATCTCTGTTCACAAGGATCTTTAGGCAAGTTTTTGCATTTTTATTTTTTTTTGGGAGTGCCCCTCTCTCTCACCTTTTTGGTCTCAGCTCTCACAGGACCTGTTATATTTGTTGGGTACTGAGATATGTTTGACTCCACGCCATTTTTTCATGAATGACTTTTGGGAGTTCACCTTGTCCATCCAACAAAGATGTTTACTGTTAGCTGCTCTAACAGCAGCAAAAAAAAAAACAAAAAAAAAAAAATTGCTAGTCAACCGTTGGAATCCACCTCACACAATGGACAGATGTACCTGGACTGTATATTTGTTAGACATTATCTCGATGGAACGCTCAACTTCTTGTATACATGGATCTAATGTGAAAACTATAAATTTATGGCATTCAGCTTTTAATGTTGTCATCTTTTCTAAAATCCTTGTTAAAAATATTTTATTGTTATTTATTTATCTATTAATATTAATTAATTTATTATTATTATTATTATTATTATTTATTTTTTATTTTTTGTTTAAGTCTACCAGGGGGTGGGATGGGTTCTAAATTTGCACAGCTGCTTTTTGTTTTATACTACTGTTCCCAGAAGAAAATTCAATGAGCAGTTGTTAACAAAAAAGAATGTAGCAGCAAGAGTAGTCTTTAGTGAGCCGGAAAAGAACGCATGTCACACCTCTGTTCATCAATTTACTGGCTACCAATATCCGCTTGCATAAAATTCAAGGCATTGATGTTTGCCTACAAAACCACCACTGGCTCTACACCCCTTTACCTAAATTCACTACTTCAGACTTATGTGCCCTCCAGAAGCTTGCATTCTGCAAGTGAACTTCGCTTTATAGTGCCATCCCAAAAAGGCACACAATCACCTTCACTGACTTTTACCTTTTTACCTTTAACTTGTCACAAAACTTACATATTCATTGGTTTGATTACTTCTAATGTCCTCATTTTTAAGTCGCTTCGGATAAAATCATCTGCTAAATGATTAAATCTAAATGTAATGTAAATTCAAATATATGCACAACTATTCCATTTATAATTAGATGTAATTATTTACAATGATAGCTTTTGTTTTTAATGAAATAAATATTGATGATAAAACGTATTTCAACACATTGGATACATTTCCTCTATGATCTAGCCCAACTGCATTATGGGATTGGCTTCTCTGTGGAATTGCTGCATTGAATTTAGCTTAAATTTGTCCCTGATTGCACACCACCTCCAAACGCTGAGCGATCAATTAGCAAGTACTTGGAGAATTACAATATTCATACTGCATTGTTCTGAATATATAGGCCTATTCATTACCGAAGGTACTGCTTTTATTAAATGCTGCAGTACTGTGCAGCTCTATACAGCTGCATATGCAAATATCCACTGCAGGAGTTTGAAGCACATTCTGTGTCAAAAATAAGCCGCATATCAAATCACTTTTTGGGATATAGCGTCTGGTGTCCGCAGCCTTGGCTTTCAGAGTTACAGCCTATAGGATTCACCAATTTGCACAATTTGTTATAAACTGCAGTGATATATTGAAGCAATTTAGTGGTTAACAAAGTTATTGGCACTTCTCCAGTAAGCCTTCTATTAGCATGGCAGCCATCACACTGTTCTCATTTCATTTCATGCCTCAATCATTTGAAATTTGTGGAAATGAAGTCGCTAGAGTGCAACAAACAAGATGTCAAAATTTTATGAGAGTTCAGCAGTAGAGTTGAATCAAATAACTTATTAAGTGTGAAAGCATTATATTTGCTTCTTATAAAGGTCATGTCCTGAAATTCAAACCTAAGGCGAAAAAGTCTAAGAGAAGACTTCACATATATTAATGTCATTGATTCAGTGTGTCACTTTGACAACAGTAAAACCACTGCTGTAATCATAAAAACATTTGGTTATTTTCAGTATTGTTGAATGGAGAGAGATAATATAAAAATTAGTGCTGTCAATCGATAAAAAAATAAATAAATAAATAAATAAATAAACCTAATTAATTGAAAATTTTTCTGAAATTAATCGCGATTAATCCCACCTAGCATTAAAGTTTTTAATTATACTTTTATATTGCAATAATTTCACATAACCATTGACTATAGCCATTCAACATGCAGTATAATTGAGAGCTATCAACTGAACATTTATTAGACTTTAAAAAAGTAACTTTTACCTCTTTGTCGCCCTCTATGTTTGAAAACCTGGAATTGCAGTTTCTTGCGGAATGATCTTCAGTGCGCGGGGTTGTGATCCGGTGTTCCTGCACGGCTCCAGCGCGGATGAATCTAATGTTTTGAGGTGAATGTGTAGTTGTCAGTTACTGCACCGGTGTGGATATTTACTGCCTATGTCTTGGAATATATGACCCAAATCAGAATTTTCACCGTAATTTGCCATCTTAACAAGTAAGTAACAAGTCTTCCACGTTTGTTCCGCCCAACTGAGGAAAAAAACATTATAATAAATTGCGCTACCAACAGTGATTAAATGTAAAGATCAGTTAGCTCATATCATATCTAACTGTGCAAAGTATTATTATTATACTTTGTTCTCAAATTATTAATGTTCACGTGCCATAGCCTAGTAGCCGGGAAAACTTCTTCATGTGACGTAATGACGCAGTGCCATGCTCCAGAGATAACAACACAAACCTTACAAAAATTCAAACCAAAAACCATAGTTACTAGGTTACTGATAACAACAAATGAACCATGGTTTTGCTACACTAACCATAGTCTAACCATGAAATGTGTAGTAAAACTATGGTTGTAAATTAAAACTGATTGTAATCAATCTGACAAAAAAACAAAACAACTAAAAAAAAAAAACAAACAAACAAAAAAAAACTTTTACTTTAATGGGTACTTTTTACTTAAGTACATGTCAGAGCCCATACTTCTTTACTTTAACTTGAGTAAACAAGTGTAGTCAGTACTTCTACTTTTACCAGAGTATTTTTAAACACGAGTATCTATACTTCTACTTGAGTAAAGGATGTGTGTATTTTGGCCATCTCTGGTCCGTCCGTCCGTCTGTCCATCTGTCCGTTTATCTATCTATCTATCTATCTATCTATCTATCTATCTATCGATCGTCTGTCCATCTGTCCATCTATCTATCTATCTATCTATCTATCTATCTATCTGTCTATCTATCTATCTATCTATCTATCTATCTATCTATCTATCTATCTATCTATCGATCGTCTGTCCATCTGTCCATCTATCTATCTGTCTATCTGTCTATCTATCTATCTATCTATCTATCTATCTATCTATCTATCTCAAGAGATCCCCCTGCTCTTTGTTGTTGGCAAGATTTCCCCCACCAGACTTCATGAAGCAGCCATCTGTGCCACTTGAAACTCCCTTTGGTGTCAACTTTCTAGCTCAGAGTTCATTTGTGTGCCCCTGCGTGTAGACCAAGGCGATCTGAGTAGGATGTAATGAATCGGAGGGGTGCATAATCAGTTTCTAGCTAGCTAATGAAGTACCCGCGTCGTATTCCTGCTTAGCAGGCTAGTCATTAAATTAGCCCTCACTTTCAGCCCACCTTATACTATCTCTGCAGCACTCATGCTTTCCACTGAAGAGAGCTTGCCCTGTGTGTGCTTCTTTTGCATTGATATGAACTATAATACCTCAAAAATAACTTACATGCATGTATAGAAAGAAAGTTAACAACAAGTAAAATACGAAAGAAAACTGAACGAAAAAGCTCAGTTGCATCATCACGGTTAGACAACACTCCACTGACAAAAAATGAAGCAGAGGCTCCCAGCTGTTTCACAGGCAAATTCCATTTTCCCGAATAGTGTTGACCACTCCAGAAAACCAATTAGATCTCCTCTTCATTCACCCTGTGCTGCCAAGGGCTAGACAAAAGAGATGACCTCTTGCTTTAAACCGCCTACTAATATTACAGCAGGCTTCCACCATTATTCTGCTAAAGCCGGAGCTTATATGTGCCATATCCACTTCACTATAAATGCAGTATTGATGTTCACTCATTGGACATTAAATTGGCATGTCAATTTAAGATCAAACATGTTATCAGTGTAATCACCCTTTGAACTTTTAGCTATAGTGTATGTGTCCTTTATATGAATCACTTAAAGCTATAAAAGATGTGTTTTCAAGCCTGTCAAAGGCCCTGTTTACACTGGTATTAAGATGTGATTTAGTCAAAATGATCACAAGTTGACAAGAGCGTTTACACCTGGTGTTTTAATCTATCTCTTTTGTCCACTTTTGACTACTTCTGTCCTGATTTTAAAGGGAGGGTCTATGGGCGAGTGTATGTATAGGCTTTTTTTTTTGATTTTTCAATCTAATATTGTGAAATATGCTTGAGAAACTTATATAAGAACACAAAAGGACACAACAGAAAAGGATACGGAGAGCGGCAGCTTTCATTTCTGCGATGATATCTGCAAAACTTGAACGTTGTGAGTTAGTTTTAGAATCAGGACTGGTAAGACAACATAGACATTTTTGGCCTTCATACCAAACTTATGATTTCAGATGGCAAAGTTTTTAAACCAATGTATTTATTTATTTTATTTATTTATTTTATTTTTATTCACATTCATAGAATTTTGGATGTACTAAACTGAAAAAAGTATTATTTAGCAAGGACACATTAAATTGATCAGAAGTGATTTTACAAAAATGTTTATTTGAAATAAATCTTTTAAACTTTTGTATTCATTAAAGAATCCACAAAAATATTAAGCAGTTTTACAGCATTGATAATAATAATAAATGTTTCTTGAGCAGCAAATCAGCATAGTATGGAAATGATTTCTAAAGGATCATGTGACAGTGAAGGCTACTGAAATTTCATCTTTGCCATTACTGAAATAAGTTACATTTTAAAATATCTTAAAACAAAACCAGTTGTTTGAAATTATAATAATACATAAAATTAATTAATTTATTTACTTATTTGTTCGTTCGTTCGTTCATTCATTCATTCATTCATTTATTGACTTATTATATAATATACATTTTAATTTATTTATTCCCTCACAAGGGGATCATCATCTCTAGGGGTCACAAAAAGTTTGAAAACTGCTGACTTTAACCGTATAAATGACATCGGTTATAAATCATTTGAGATTTAGGGACACATGGTGGGTATATAATTTTGTCATAAAATTAATTTCTGGTTTTGCTGAATGTGCTTTTCAGCAAGATAAATTAGAGGAAAAAATTGTGTGCAGGCAACTAATGTCTATTATGAGTTAGTGAGCCAAATGTTATGAAAAAAATTAAGATTTTCCCCTCAAGGCTTCTCTTGAAAGATAGTTTAGATATAACCAGTCTGACACCGATAAATGGTTAAGTGCTTGTAAAGAATCAACTTCTCAGCACTTGCCAAGTCTTAGTGATTGTTTATGAGTGCTACATGTGTAATGCATGCATTTAAGTGCCCGGTCTATGATAAAAATGCAATACCCTTGATGCAACTTGGCTCTTGAAATGCTTGTTTCCTCTACTTTCTCATTGTTCCTAACAGGAGCACAGATGTTCTTTTAAGCTTTGGCTTATACCTTGCATGCAAAACCCAATACATCTGCTAATGTTCCTGCTCCGTTCCGGGGGTCCATAATTACTCCAGAAGTGAGTTGTGTCTTGGAACAAAGAGCATCAACAATGCATCATATGTTTGTCTTCTTTCTCTTGCTGAATGTGAAACCATGCACAACCTCCATCATTTTCGATGCTGGAAACGCTCTTGGGATGTTCTGTTTCGTTGCAGATAATGAATGTGCTTCAGTGACTGGTGTTTCCAAGAAGATTTAAATCCCATCTCAATCATGTTTTTGCTCTTTTTTCCTTTGCTGGTGAGGATGCTGTGGGTATTAGTCATAGTTCAGGCTGTAGCATCATTCACAGCATAGCATTGCTCTTTCGTTTGAATTTTCACATTACAACGTGCATGTTTTGGTACTGGAGAAGTCGTGCATTAAACATGACTTGATTTGAATTTCAGCAGATCAGGGGCATCCGTTGCAGGTAAACTATGACAGATTGACCAGCTGAAGCACTGTTGAACTCAAGTGTGCATAATATCGAAGGCAGGCGATGCGTGTCAGGTGGGCTCCCCTCTCTTATTCAAAATGGGCTCTTGTATTGCATGCCACTTAGGAAGAGTGAGATGAAAGAGCTTGTGGTGGTTTGCTGTCAAAGACAGAAGCAGCAGTACTTTTGGCAAACACGCACTGCTTGCTGGACATGGCAATGAAGAGAAAACAGCCTGAGGATGAGCCTACTAAAAACTAACACCTTAGAAACTTAACTAGGAAAAAAATAAAGGCTATACAGAATAACATAAGGAATACTGCTGCTGCAAAAAGCTTTAGATTAATATAAGAATTATTCATATCTCTCACACTTTGTTTAAACAATATACAGTGCCAGATAAAGGGGAAAAAAAATATCAGAGCTAGAAAAAGTAGGGTTGGAAAATGCATTTAAACTGATTCTTTTATGTAATCCACCTACTACTGTCAATCTAGTATATGTGACCCTGGACTACAAAACCAGTCTTAAGTCGCTGGGGTATATTTGTAGCAATAGCCAAAAATACATTGTATGGATCAAAATTATCAATTTTTTTTTTTATGCCAAAAATCATTAGGATATTAAGTAAAGATCATGTTCCATGAAGATATGTTGTAAATTTCCTACCGTAAATATATTAAAACTTAATTTTTGATTAGTAATATGCATTGGTAAGAACTTCATTTGGACAACTTCAAAGGCGATTTTCTCAGTATTTAGATTTTTTTGCACCCTCAGATTCCAGATTTTCAAATTGATGTATCTCGGCCAAATATTGTCCTATTCTAACAAACCATACATCAATGGGAAGCTTGTTTATCCAGCTTTCAAAAGTAATGTATAAATGTATAAATTTATAAAATATATAAATCTCAATTTTGAAAAATTGACCCTTATGACTGGTTTTGTGGTCCAGGGTCACATATGGAGATTTTTATCATAGAGACCTGTGGTGGTAAAATTGCAAAATAACACTTGACGGATACAATACAAAATCAGGTTTATTATAGCTAAAAACATAAAAATGGATATTAACTGAAATAAAATAAAATGTTTTATTTCAGCTAGTTGCCAAGAAAAGAAAAAAAATATATATATAATTTTTTTTTCAGTTTACTTATATATATATATATATAAGTAAACTGAAAAAAATATAAAAGTAAACTGTAATACTATCTCTGATCTCTTTCATGTCCCTTTTCATGTTAAAACTGTGTTAAAAATAATTTTAAAATAATTTTAGAATCATTAATATATTAAATTATTTATTTATTTTTTAATGCCTTTTGTCATTTCCACCACAATTAATAATTTTGCCCAAATAATCTTTTTTTCTTTTTCTTTTTCTTTTTCTTCATCTTCATTTTCTTCTTCTCTTTTAGTGTACCTGTTTAACAATTAGACAACAGTTAGATTTAGAAACATGCTTCAAGATTTGAAGAAAACAAGGTAGATATCACTTGTGAACACTATTTTTTATGACATTTCCAATCAAGCTATTTTTGTACAAAACGTGTATACAAAAGGTTTGGACATATTATAACTATGAAATTATCCTACGAAGGTTTCATTCCCTTTTTTTCCCTCCAAATGTATTAAATAATACATCCTTTGAGATATGATAGAAATTACACTGTAGTTGAAAGTTTATTTATTTTATTTTTTTCTTCAGAATATATATATATATATATATATTTCTCTTTTCACATGTGAATGGTCTGTTGGATATTGTTAGTGAACAAATCAAACAAACTAGAGTTAAAAATGTGTTTTAAGGATGTTTTCTAAAAGTCCACAGGGCTAAAAGTTCCTGTAATTGAACAAACAGCCAAGTCACTGATCTTAAAATAAATAAAGTGTGAAACAACCAGTGGAAAAGGGAAGCTGTGAAAACATGTTGACCTGATCTAGTTTACTCTGTGGACAGAGGCTCGACACAGTGCTGCACAGTACAGCACCCAATTCAGTCTGTCATTTAAGACATCCGGAGACCACCATCATTCTTTCCTTTTCATCATGCTCATGCAGATTCTCATAGCCTTACTGTCCAGTTCATAGTTATCTAGACTGCTTTCATACTTCCCGTAGTGAAGCCCTGCATTTATCTTCAAAGACAAGCCAGTCTGCATCACAGAGAGTGTGAAATGAAAAGAAGAATCAGCAATGCAAATAATCAAAAGACAGACATTGGTTTCCAAGCTAATTGTAAATCGAAAGCTGGATGAGAAGAGGAGAGTTCATAAATGTGGTCTGAAAGCAAAGAACGAGACGACTCTTTGGACCTGTTTGACTAAAGAACGGTATGTAGGGGAAGTTCAAAGGCATCCATCCTGTTCCATGACTTGTTGTCTAAAGTGTTCATGTTTACAGCGTTTGCTTTGTAATTGCTGTCTGCAGTGTTGCGGATATACTGCTGCACAACAGATAGTTTCCAAACAAAGCAGCTTGCAATATATTTCAAATGCGACCTTGTCCATATGTTTACAAAGAAAAAATCAAGGACAGCTTTAGAATGAACAGATTGCTGTACATCTGCATTTTCATAATATGAATCATATGAAACACATTTATTT
Source organism: Spinibarbus caldwelli (assembly GCA_039654775.1). Classification (NCBI taxonomy): domain Eukaryota; kingdom Metazoa; phylum Chordata; class Actinopteri; order Cypriniformes; family Cyprinidae; genus Spinibarbus; species Spinibarbus caldwelli. The sequence continues at coordinate 5,494,323 of CM077225.1, read as the reverse complement.
TTGCCTCTATGTTATTATGCTTTCAGTATTAGGAGAAATGTATAATTTCTTACTTAAAGGGATAGTTCACACAAAAACTTAAATTCGGTCATCATTTACTTACCCTCCAACTTATTCCAAACCTGTTTCTTTCTTCTTCTCAATATAAAAGAAGATAATTTGAAAAATGTTAGTAACCAAACAGTTGACAGTAGCCATTAATGTCCATATTTTTTTGCAATATTCATCTGCAAAACTGCAAGCCTGTAAACTACCTTTACATGCATTTAACTGTAGTTTTTGCTGGTGAAATGAACACTAGAGGCAATACAAAACAACGTTTGTTTCTTTTCACACAAATTATGATTACAGAGGCAATTTCTCCATGAATAAAGACTTATTTTTGTGTGGTCCCTTGCACAACACTACATTATGCCCTCAAAACATATTTATCATTGTGCATAATTTGTAAACGAATACATTTTGATGTTTGCATCACATAAACAGCTCCATACGTATGTAGTAAACTTGCTCGCTAGCACACCTGATAAAGCATTGCATTTGCAATGCATATCGCTCAGGTTTGAATCCTGTGAAACCAACACAGTCTCACAGAAATTCGTACATATTTTACAAGGTGGCTAATTCATACGAATTTGTATTACCTCACTCGTACGATTTTGTATGATTTGTCTAAACCCCCGTGACGGGTAGGTTTAGGGGCGGGGTTAGGTGTAGGTCATTCATACAAATTCATACGAATTGGCAACTCGTAAAATACATACGATTTAGCAAAAATCGTATGAATTTGTACGAGTGAGGTCGTACGAATTCGTACGAATTAGCCACCTCATAAAATATGTACGAATTGCCATGAGATCGGGCTGGTGAAACACAAGTCACAACACTCCCCAAAAGAGATCAAAGCTTTGTATAAGCAAGCTAAAATAGCATGTTTGCTTCAGCAAATGTGTTTTTATCTCACATTTGCTTTTGTTAACACTATTGGTTAGGTGTAGTGTAGGTGGAACGTAATTAAATTACATAATTCAATGTAATTCACGTTTTGATTGATATAATGACAGTATTACAGTGTTTGAGTGAACTGACATCTTTAAAAAAAAGATAGAGGTTTGCAAAAACCACTGTACTAGTGAAAGAATCCTACATGAATGCTTAAAGAATGGGTTGCTATGACAACCCGAGGTTCACAAAATGGAAGTCAAATCTGAACTTCTTATTCTATTAATTTTCCTCAGTTAAGAAATTGAACTGTGAATTAAGCTTGCTGTGTAATATCAAAGATGAAGAATGAAAGGGAAATTGCATTGAATGGAAGAACATTTCTTGCCTTTTCAAACTTTGGTCAAAGATTCAGCACACTTCTCTTTTTGATTGAGTGGATGAACCTACCGTGGAATTTCATCAACAATTCAGCATATTTTAACTTAAAAAGAATTATAAGAAATGTTATGTAAGTCCCATTCCATCTGTGTTAGGCTTAAGAATTAAGTGGGGCGTAAAAGACATAGACATTCAGATCAGTGAGAACAATGCTCAAACATATTTATATTTGCATCAACATAAATAAGAAGGATAAAGACGAGGTGTCAGCTAAATTTATGCATTTATTTATTTATTTATAAAGACACTTTTTATCTAAAGTGACTTATTCTACAACTATAGTGGTCCATTCACTACATGAAGATTTCTCCAATCCAAGTAAACGCAGACATCAAACGTTAATATAGTCTCAAATGCACATGACGTTGTCAAATGGCATCATATTGAGATCATATTGGAGATACAATTGACTGGTTTGTTCACTCATTATTCCAGTTGAAGGAAAAAAAAAAAAAAAGTATTTTGTCTTGGTATCCAGTAAAATAAATACCCTAAAATACAGTCATTTAAATATTATACAGTACTTCAGGAAATATTGTATTGTATTATATAACAACTTTAATTTTACATAATATATTAAGTCTTGTTATATAATAAGACATACTGTGTGATAACTGAATAGTCACTAATTATTCATAATTGCTCTGGATTCAGTGAATTAATTCTATAAAGGGTTCAAATGGTAAGTTCTAAGGTTTTGAAACTCTTTGAAAGATTCATTAAAAGGATTGGATCAAATATTTATGCGTGAATCGGAATACACTAGTTGCACTGTAAATTTCTGATTCCCAAAAAAAAACAAAAAAACTAACAAACAAAGGAACAGTTCATAAGATTCATTTTCTGTGAATCGGACTACACTGTTTACGCGTTACGTCTTGTGTGCATCCTGCAAGGACTTCTCAACAAAACGATGTGTTTTCTTGCTATTATTTTTTTGGTACACAGCCTTTTTTTCCTCATGACATCCAAAAGGATGAGACGCTCAGGTAAAATGTGACTTATTCTGTAGTGAGGCTGTCGATTCAGTACTGCAGAAAACACCAGCATAGAGTAAAAGATCAATCTTAAGATCAATATAGAAGGCGGATTTAAAAATAAATAAAAAATGTGTAGACTGCCGTTTAAATGTTCAGTGATCAAAAACTAAATTTAATCTATGTTTAAGAAATCATCTTTATATCTTCTGTGATTTTTTTTCTTGTGAACGTCAGTGGATTATTTTCGGGAGTCTGCTTTTATATTTTTGAATGTAACAGTATGATTTTTTTTTCCCCCAGCTGTTTTTAGTTACATCGCAGCTTCTGTTCATTCACACTTTGCTGCCTGTCATCATTGATGTGAGCATCAGCTCGGTCCTGCTTCCTGGAGGAAGACTGTCAATTTGGTTAAATCTCAGGCTTTGCTTTAATTGCAGGTTTTTTTTTTTTTCTTCAAAGGTCATTCTAGTTTCTCTCAGCAGTAATTTTGATTAATATGCTTGAAAATGTATGCACACCCATGACAGACAGTCTATATATCCCTGTTCTCTGTTCAGACATGATCTGTTCGCATTTCTTTGACTGTATGTATGTGGATTCATGCTATTTGTGTCATCACTGATACACTCCCTGAAGTCACGTTGGATAAAAATCATTGATGCGCTCGAAAATAGCCAGACGTGACCATTCAACAGTAGATGCTTGTCATCTGCTGAATCCCATCTCAGTCATATTGGACACATAAGACCATTCTCAGTCGTTTTATTAAGGACATCAAGTCAGTATTTCCGACCACTGAAACATATGTTTTCTGGCTGTTCTGGAAGAACTTGACTGGTCTGCAGAAAGCCAAGTCCTAATCCAAGTTGAACACCTCTGGTGTGACTTTAAATGCAGATCTTGAGCCAAAAACTCTTTACCAAACACCAATGACTTGTACATACACTATATGGACAAACGTATTGGGACACCCCCTTCTTTAGAACAGAAAAAGGCACTTCCAAAACTGTGGCAACAAAGATGGAAACATAATTCATGTATTTAAAAATTGTATTTGCATCTCTGTTGCAACAGTTTTGGAAGTGTCTAAAATGAGTGTACCCAAATGTACAAGTCATTGGTGTTTGGTGATGAATTTTTGGCTCAAGATCTGCATTTAAAGTCACACCAGAGGTGTTCAGCTTGGATTAGGACTTGGTTTTCTGCAGACCAGTCAAGTTCTTCCACACTGACTGAATCAATCATTTCTTTTTGAACGTTGTCTTATACACAGAGGCATTGTCATGTTAGAATAGAAAAAGGTCCTGTACAAACTGTTGCTTTAAAATTAGAAGCACACTATTCCCTAGAATATCATTATATGCTTAAACATTAAGATTTGTACTCATGGAAATTACTAAAGTAGTCAAACCTGTTCATTAGAAGGGGGTGACCCAATACTTTTGGCAATATAGTGTATATACACACACACACAGTACCGTTTCTAGGCATAGGCGAGCTAGGCGGTCGCCTAGGGCGCCACCAGCTGGAGGGGCGCCAATGAGTGCACGTACTGGCACTACATTTTAGCAGGGTTGTGATAAAGAGTGGCACGGTCACCCTGAAATATGACTGCCACCCCCATTGTATCCCCAACATCAATGGGCTAGAGCAGTGGTTTTCAATCCTGTTCCTCGGGACCAACTGCTCTGCACATTTTGCATGTCTCCCTTATCTGACACACTCATTTGAGTTCATGGAGCCCTTTCCTAATGAGCTGATGATCTGAATCAGGTGTGTAAATTAGGGAGACACGCAAAATGTGCAGATCTGTAGGTCCGCAGGAACAAGTTTGAAAACCACTGGGCAAGAGTACTGTCAATCTGACGATGCCTGTATGCCATTGGATCAGAGCGCTGTCAGTTGCTGCCTGATTGTTGCATGCTTGCATTTGGAGCGCTCATCAATGCCATTAGATCAGTGGGCTCTGTCAGTGCTTTGGCAAGGTAATGCTTGGGTGGTTTTTTTTTTTTTTTTGTATTTTATTTATTTACTTTTTTAGCCATGCAATAAAGCTAAGTTCAAAGGCCAATTTAAAATATTGGTACAGTAAATAAAGTGCACAAAATCAGTATTTTGTTTAGGCAGTATTTGTGGCAGTTGATAAATCATGAATCATGAAATTTCCCATAGCACGTGAAGGCAGCATTAGTAGCTGCATTTATTACTTTTATTTCACTGATCAGGCTTTTATATGTAGTTTGGGGTAACAAAGGGTTTTATAGGTTTTACTGAAATAATAATGCAATAACTGACACTTTAAATCAATGTTTCAAGCAACAACAACAAAACAACTGAACAAAAAACAGATAAAGACAAAAAGTAGCCCTTGATAGTATTTAAACATGTATGCAAATCCAAATGTAATAAAATTAATTTGTGTGACTTATGTGTAAATTATGTGCAATGTCTTAGCTACTAGGGATTGTTACGTAGGGCTATACAAGCATCTAGTGGCAACACAATGATATTACAGATAATAAATTGTGCAAAATGTTTATCTTAAGTCAATTTACAAATAATGCATTCAGATTTGTGGAACTCACAATGCTGAATCTCCACAAATTAGTGTCGTTACGATGACAACCAATTTGAATGTGACAAGATTTGAATGTGAATGCAACGCCAAGGTCATGGGTTCGATTCCCAGGGAAAGCAAGAGCTGATAAAATGTAGAAACTGTAACTTGAATGCAATGTAAGTCACTTTGGATAAAAGCGTCTGCTAAATGCATAAATGTAAATGTAAGATATACACACGCACAAAATCACTGAGTTTTATACAATATTTTTATATTATACCATAAGTTTTTATTGTGCAGTGAAAATGTTGATTGACTCGTGATAACATTGATTATGTTGCTGTTGAAAATGTGTCCGATCACTATTCGTTTCTATGTGTGTGGTACAGCTTATCGTAATCTAACATATCAGTGGCCATCTCTTTTGGAAATAACTTTTACATTTTAATAATTTCAATTGATCTTGAACTGAATTATTCAGATGATTCCTAATCCAATATCTACCCACAGCTGCACCTAACATACATCAGAGCGTATTAAAAAAAAACCTCCCCCAATAACCGGAATCCTCTGCTCTCATGGGGAGATAGAAATATATCAATACTCCCCTATTTATTAAAAGCAATGGTGCAGGCTTGAATCTGGGCCTCAAATGGACCACATCAATTTGCCTCCCCGATTTTCATTGCCTCCATTAGATGAATGAGCCTAAGCGAGTGCCGCTGCTGCATAAAGCACAACAGAGCGACAGAAGAGGGTTCGTACGGCGTGGCGCGGGGCCGTTGTGAGGCTAGCGAGGCCCGGTGCTGTGACAGTGCTTGAGTAATGACTTTCACTGTGGTTGTCAGCGCTAGATTTATGTGGCCTACGCAGCAAGTCCACTCAAAGTATCTTAAAGCAAGTGTTCTTTGAGCAGTGCTCTCACGCTGCAATACGCCTGACCTCTGCTCCTTTTTATCCCTGTCCCTTCTGGTGGAAATTGGCCTTTATGACAGGTTTGCGCATGAGGGCGTGCTTTCGCATCTCCAGATGATTCCGAGCGCAATCGTGTGCTTTTGAAATGCAACAATTGACAATCAAAACAAGCGGTGCAGAGGTGAAAGTGGAATCAGTTTGAGATGAGGAGAAGTGGTACCTTTCGCAAAACATGCTGAATTGTTTTAAGGATGTCAGATATCAGGGTTTGAGCTCGTAGATAAAGGATAGCTGAGGAGTTGGCATTTCGAGCGAGTTGTTTCATCGGTTTGGTGTTTTCTGTTCTATAGTCTCTTGTGGACGCTCGTGCTTACTTCTTCTGCCAAGCCTCTAATTAACTCAGAGTGATCTCATTTCGACGCATCAATCTAGAATGACGTGGCCGACCTTGCAATGTGATAGATTCGTAAATGTTTTCACAGAGCAATTATCAAGAGCAGAGGGATCTGATGGGGAACAGTAGAGTTTCACATACAAGCATTTGGCAGAGCTAAGAGAACTGAGATGTGCTTTTCACAATATAATAATTCCCAAGCTGAGATATTAGAAAGAGAAGAGCTGCGCAGGGCCAAGTACTGCACAACAAGTGCTGTTATTCATTTATTTTTATAGTTATGAATAAATATCAAGGAAATATAAAATAAAATATAAAATAAAACATTGTGGCATGATTTTAATAACATTGCCACCTGATTCTAATTGTCATAATGCATTTAAATTTTATTTATTTATACAATTTATGCATTTTCAGTGGTGATTCTAAGTAGAATGTCATTACTATAATGCAGCATCAATTAATTACAACATGTTTTTGTCATTACAGTGATAAGGGAATTCTTCATATTATGATAATGAGAAATGGGGGGTTAAATGTGCTTAATTGCCATGCAAATGTCAAACTGTCATTATGGTGCTAAATTAGGCTGTGAATAAAAAAATTAAGTTAAATTAAATAAAATAAAAAATAAAATAAAATTAAATTAAATAAAATTAAATACATTATTTTCTTGACAAATCCTCATGTTATAATGCATTTAAACATTTTACTTCTGTTTTTTTTTTTTTTTTTTTTTTAATATTCTCAATGGTGATTCTCATTAGATCCACATTACTGTAATACAACATCAACATTTTGTTCACATTACAGTGGTGATGTAATTCTCTGCATTATAATATAAGAAATGGGGGGTTGTATACTTCATTTTTTTGTTTTGTTTTTTTCTTTTGATTTTGGGGTGAAACATGTTCCAGATATGACAGGTTTCCTGGAATTCACTCATCCACTGTTCTGTGTAAATAAAGATTGACACTTGCTGTTAGTGTTTGTCAGTGTATTTGTCTCTGTAAATGATGTTTTAATTGAACTAATTAATTTCAAATGAATATTTAACGTTGTTATTGTCCAGTGTTAACAAATGATTGTGTTATATTTCCATGTTAGTTATTAAATTTTACAAGATGTCTTGAAAACAGTCTAAGATTCATTAGTGATACTGCATTGAGTATCTGTGGAGCAGCTGTGTGTTTTTAGAGCTAATCTTCATTTCGTTTCAGGCGTGTCCATGAGACCGATCAAAGCACATGCTCTGAGAGTGCAATAAAGAGACAAGGATATTCTTTTCTTTAGAAAATATTAAAAATAAATAAATAAATAAAATAAACCTTTTTAGGACTGGAGTTAAACGTAAATTAAATCCTAGTGCTTGGATTAAGGGCATTGGTTAGCTGGCTAACTGCTAGTTGACAGTTTGCAAATTTCAAGCTCTTGTGCTGCAAGGTGACGAGATTAAATCCTTGTGCTCCATGGGAAGCACTTGATTGGAAGTATTGTCCATTTAACACAAAGCTGTTCCCATGTGCTTTTCAAATAGAAATGTTAAGGGAAATTTGTGAGGGTTTTATAGTGTTGGATGGCCACGGCTTGTGGGAATGGCCACAGTCAGTGTTGTAATTTTCATTTATTTTCCTTGTACAGTGTTTGAATGATACTTCGCAAAGGGCTAGCAAAAGGAACGGATTCAGATTTTATTTCGTATTTCATCACAAAATAATAAAATAAAATAAAATGTATGTATTAATAAAATTATTTATTTATTTATTAAAAAAGCTACAACCCTAAATATGATTTATTATTTAAATTGTAAAGTAAATATAAAGGTATACATATATACATATTTATATTAAATAATGTGCTTAAAAAAAAGAAAAAAAAAGGCTTCATTATATTTATGCAAAATAAGATGATATTATGACTTAAATTATATTTCAATACAATTATTTATTTAGGTTTTACCAATATTTTTAATTATTGATAAAATTATGAATTGCATGTTGATGTGTATGCTAAATGAATAAATGTAATGTAAATGTTTTTTTTTTTTTATAATATAAATGTATTAAAAAACTGTTTTTTTTTTTTTTTTAAACATAATCATTTATTTTAAAATGTGTATATAAACGTAACATTTTTTTACTACTGATTTTGATGTGAAATATAACCCAGGCCTGGTATGAAATAATCAAATTATTGTGCTTTTTCTGGTGCAGACTCTATTGTTTACACTTTTCAGGTATCTTATTACATGTCAGATTTACCAAGGTACCCTTGCTTTGACATAATGCAAATCCTTTCCCTATGTATGTAGCTGAAACAGAAAGACTTTGCAAGTACAGTGAGCTTCATATTTCACCTTTCAGACAGATAATACAAAATAACCTTTCATACGAGAGGCTTCTCTTATCCCCTTTAATCTGATCCTAGATCAGCTATACGCTTCAAGGAGAAACTCTGGATGCCACCATTCATCTTTTCTCTGGTACATTTAAAATCATTTGATATAACAATCTAAAAAGCCTTAAAGGAACTTCTCTTCCATGTCGCACAAGAAAAAACAGAGTATGGAAATAATTGATTTGACCGTGATACTGCCGCTGAAGTTGCTCGAGATATGCAGAGGAACTGTCTGCAACGTGTTCTACTTGTTAGTGAGTCACAACAAACCGGAATAAGAAAAATCACAATCTGATGTTGATTGATCTTAACTGTGATTTTGAGAACTCTTAAAGGAATAGTTCACCCAGAAATAGAAATTTGTTGAAAATGTACTCACCCTCAGGTTTTTTCATCAGAACAGATTTGGAGAAATGTAACAATACATCACATGCTCACCAATGGATCCTCTACAGTGAATGGGTGCCGTCAGAATGATCAAATAGGAAAGGCAAGGCAAGGCAAGTTTATTTATATAGCACATTTCATACACAGTGGTAATTCAAAGTGCTTTACATAAAAGGAAGTAAAATAATCATTAATAAAAACAAGGAATGAAAAAAAAAATAATAATAATCACAACAATAAAAACAAGGAATTTAAAAACAAACATAAAAATTTGATTTAAAATGAATTTAAAACAGTTAAGAATAGAAAATAATTATACATAGAAAAAAAAAACAGTGCAATCAGTTCGGACGTAGCACAGTGCTCATTCAACAAATGCGCAGCTAAACAGATGAGTTTTGAGTCTGGATTTAAATGTGGCTCATATTTTAGCACATCTGATCTCTTCTGGAAGCTGGTTCCAACTGCTTCTATAATAGCTAAAAGCGGACTCCCCTTGTTTTGTGTGAACCCTTGGTATTTCTAACTGACTTGATCCTAATGATCTGAGTGGTCTGTTAGGTTCATATTCAGTGAGCATATCTGCAATGTATTTAGGTCCTATGCCATTGAGTTATTTGTAAACGAGTAAAAGTACTTTAAAATCAATCCTAAATGTAACTGGAAGCCAGTGTAAGGACCTGAGGACTGGTGTGATATGCTCAGATTTTCTGGTTCTAGTCAGAATCCTGGCAGCAGCGTTCTGGATGAGCTACAGCTGTCTAATGGTCTTCTTTGGAAGGCCGGTGAGGAGACCATTACAATAATCCACCCTGCTGGTGATAAAGGCATGAACAAGTTTCTCCAAGTCTTGACTGGAAACAAAACATCTAATTCTTGCAATGTTTTTGAGATGACAGTATGCTGATTTAGTTACTGCTTTGACATGACTATTAAAACTAAGGTCTGTCTCCAGAAACACCCCAAGATTTTTGACTTGATTTTTAGTTGTTTGACCCCTAGAGTCAAGGTATGCATTCACCTTGAGAACTTCATCTTTGTTTCCAAATGCAATGACTTCAGTTTTCTCCTTGTTTAACTGAAGAAAGTTCTGGCACATCCAACTGTTAATTTCATCAATGCATTGGCAGAGTCAATGGTGCTATAGTCATTTGGAGATAAGGCTAGGTAAATCTGGGTATCATCAGCATAGCTGTGATAGGCAATTTGGTTCTATCTCATTATTTGACTTGAGAAATAGCTGATAAAAACATCACAGTAATCCACAAATAATCCACACCACTCCAGTCCATCAATTAATGTCTTGTGAAGCGAAAATGCTGCATGTTTGTGAGAAACAAATCCATGTTTTTTTTTTTTTTTGTTTTTGATTATTGTGGATTTTTGTGATGTTTTTATGAGCTGTTTGGACTCTCATTCTGACGGCACCCATTCATTTCAGAGGGTCCATTGGTGAGCAAGTGATGTAATGCTACATTTTTCCAAATCTGTTCTGATGAAGAAACAAACTCATCTACATCTTGGATGGTCCAAGGTGAGTATATTTTCAGCAAATTTTAATTCCTTTAAATCATAAGAGCCATACTCCAGATAGTAGTCTATATTTATCTTGTTTTAGTAAAAGAATATCTATCAAAATTGTGAATCGAAATTGTGTAAAATACTAAGATTATACTAAATCTAAGATTAGATTGAATTATTCTTGTGTACGCTTTCACTCCTTTTATTTTATTTTTTTATTTTTTTGCATGCATGCATGTATGATCATGAGGTCATACACACTTGATTTCCTGCAAGTAGCACCCCCTTGCTGCAGTTCCCTTCAAGGACAAAAAAATGCAGGTTAGAATCAATTTAAAATAATTTTATCTCATTTTTTAATACGGTAATGAATGCTGATAGATTATCTGATTCGGAGAGAACATGGACATTTAAAGTATTTTTAACTGCTACATTATTTAGAGAAATAAGACTTTGAATAAAATCCCCAGCTTTAATTATGGTGTAAATTGCCTAACTAGATTTATGCCAGTTCTGTCTGAGTCTCAAACCAAACAAATCATAATGCCATTAGAAGAGCAGATCAAATTCAAACTATCCCTGTCCCATTAACATGCAAATCCGGTTAAGACTTTATTAAAAAAAAAAAAAAAAAAAAAAAAAAAGCTATTAAAGTTTCACATTTATATACAATACGTTTCCTGTTATAATTTTTTATTTATTTTTTATTGTTTAGAAATGAGTCTCTAATGCTCAGCAAGACTGCATTTTTCGCTGCATTTAATCAAAAATGCAGTAAAAACAGTAATAATGTGAAATATTATTACAATTTGAAATTTCTATTTTAGAATGTAATTTATTTCTGTGACCAAAGCTGTATTTTCAGCATCATTACTCCAGTCTTCAGTGTCACATGATCCTTCAGAAACCATTCTAATATACTGATTTGTTGCTCAAAAAACATTTCTTATTATCAATGTTGAAAACAATTGTGCTGCTTCATATTTTTGTAGAAACCATTATATATTTAAGAACATAAGTGGATAGATTTTTAAATATATTTTTATGTAACATTATACGTCTTTATTTGATGAGTTTAATGCATCTATGCTGAATAAAAGTATTAATTTCTTCAAAGAAATCTCATTTACCCCACACTTTTGAATAGTATTTTATTGCATCTTTTGCATTTTTATATTTATATTCATGGAAATAATAGAGATGATCGCTCTTACCATTTATTGTTACATTTTAGATCAGTTATTCAATCAACTCATTAAATCTCATTCATGTTGAATTGTGAAATGTAGGCCATGAGACTCTTTCAAATGTAGGTCAATGTTTGTAAAGTGATAATGGGGAAAAAAAGGTCTCTTCATAACTACAAAAATGTGTTTTGTTCTGTAACTTTTCACATGTGAAAACTGTTTACTGATGAATACAGATGTAGTTGAACTTCTAGAAACCAGAATATTGGATTATTGTTGTCATGCTAAACATGTTGATGTGTTTAGTAAAATATGACCAAATCCTGATTAATATCAGAAAATTTTTGTGCATGCAAACATGAGGATCTAAGTACAGGCTCATTGCCATTTACTTGAAATAAATCCACTGGCATGTAGACAAAAATATCTAGATCTTTTGACTTGAGCTCAGTGTGAGAGGTTCCTACTGTTTGTGTATCTCAAACAAGGCCACAGCTGGTACGGTGTACATCTGTGATGATGTGCCTAGTTGCACTTTCAGCCACAGTAAGTCTAATTTCAGCTACAGCCTCTGACCATGAAAGAAAAAAAATAAAAATAAAATTGTTCAGTTGTTTTGTTTTTATCATTCAGATGCTCTGTTTGGCCAGAGGCTGAGAACAATGTTAAGTCGCGCTGCTCTGATTGCTGAAAACTCAGGTAGAAGTTGCTTTCTGATTGCTGTTTTTGTGCCTGTTCTTCTTCATCAGCTTGAGAGTAGAAGCTCATCAAAAAAAGTATAATATTAACAATAATAATAATAATAATAATAATAATAATAATAAAGGTGTCTATGCATCCCCTGTGCTGGTTTGTGGGCCTTTGGATTGTCTTTGGTCCTTTTTGTGAATGTTAAATTATTATTATTATTATTATTATTATTATTATTATTATTATTATTATTATTATTCATACTATGATTTTATTTATCAAATTATTGTAATGTCAAGTTAAATAAAAATAGTTGTGCATATTGATTATCAGTCACTTTAAAAAAAAACATTAAATGTTCAATTATCATCATCATCATTATTATTATTATTATTATTATTGTTATTATTATTATTATTATTTATATTATGATTTTATTGATCAAGTTATTGTGATGTCAAGTTAAAGGAAAAAAAATTCTGCATATTGATTATCAGACAGTTTTTAAAAACATTAATTGTTCAATAATTATTAATAATAATAATAATAATAATAATAATAATAATAATAATAATGTTATTATTATTATTATTATTATCATCATCATCATCATTGTTGTTATTATTATTATAAATACTATTAGTACTACTTCTACTAAAACTTTATCCTATAATGTTTATGCAAAGTTGTTTTGTGATCTAAATAGTCAACAGTTTATTTTCATTTTTGTTTTGGTCTGTCTAATTGTTAAGCTACACATTTCTCAATTAAAATATTTAAACATCTTTAAAACAAGACACATCAGTTTGAGAGCAGAAACTCATCTCAATATGTAACGTATTCACAAAAAGAAAAAAAAAAAAAATCAGGAACCGAAGACAATCTGAAGGCCCACAAACCAGCACGGGGGACACCGTGGATCCCCTACGGCACGCTGACAAAGACGGAGCGCCAGACTTCTGCTGACTGTCATTTCTCAGTCTGTGGAGGTAATCCAAGATCCATCGTGGAGATGCTTTGATGTGATGCTGATTGATGACTACAACACAATACGACACACCGAGGACCGGCCCGCAGATGCTGTGGGCTTTTGACCGAAAGTCCCAAGCCACTCTGTCAAGAAGTGATCCATCCATGGGGGCTTCCAGCCAATGCTGTACCTAAATGCAATTCAGTTTGAAAGTGATAGGGGCCCGTGCAATTGGATTTCGGTCTAGGGACTGACGGCATACGATACGATACAGTGAAAAAAGAAAGGGCAGAATGGGGGAATAAAGCGAGGCTAGGAGATGATGGGTAAGCATAAGGAGATGGAGCTCAGTTTAGCATGCAAGGTTTTCCACCTCCTCCATCTGCGCTCAGCATGACTACGGTGGACTCCTCTCCTCGTCTGGGTTCTCCCACGGGTTTAATTTATGGTGCCGGCCGAGCGGCATCACGCATTTGAGCCTGACAGCCCACGCACTGCTGGCCAGTCTGCCTTCTGTCTGTCATCTCTCGCATCTTCACCATCACGCACCGCACCTCTGCCTCTCGTCTTCAGCCCCAGAGTGCTTCTCGTGAATCCTGCTCCTGCTGCATTCGCTTAATATCAAACCGGAGAAATATTATTCGACATTTGTCCCTGATATCCTTTCGAGAAAATGAAGAGACAGAGAAAGCTCAAACAGGGCCTAAAATTAACATTTGCCAAGCGAATATAGTCTTGGTGACTATATGAAACTGTGTTAGGGTTAGTTCACACAGAATGCATTTTTGCTTTGAAAAACATGAGATGCGAGCATTGAATTGGGAAAAAATGCTCAAGATGTGTTGTTTTTTTTTTTGTTTTTGAAAGATGAACTTCTTTTAAGAAGTTCTTAAGCAGCGTTTGTGCATGAAGGTACCTCACACAACTAATTTCAGACAAGCTTTTGAGGCAGCATAATAGTATAATGATCTACATCAAAATAGAGGGAGCTTTGGTGATAACTAAGCAAATATTTAATTACTAATAATAATTTCTGAGTAGACCACATCAAATGTGGAAAAAGTTGGTCAAAAATGTAAATTTACACAGAAACTGACTATTAGCCACAACTTTTGAGATGCTAATTTTATTATTTTTTTTAGCTCAACTGCAGGGTTGCCAGGTCTGTGAAACAAAATCATCCCAATTTCTGATCAAAACTAGCCCAAAACTTGCCCAAATCTAGCGTTAGCGTCAGTTCTGGCAGGTCACGTTAGTCAAGCTCGCATCAGCTGATCCACGTCTACCAATAGGGATGTGACATCTATCGCAGCACTCATATATAAGGACCTTCAGTATTATCACCAGCTTCGCGTTGCTCAATAAATTACCCATCTCCATCCCCAACTCCTCCTCTTGTCAGTCAGGATTCAGCCTTCTGATTCTCCTTGAATCAGACTAATCTCTAAAATGTACATTAAATTATTGGACCTAATAACATCTGCAATACATTTGTTGTTCTGTTCTGTTTACCCTGGGAGATTATTGCTGCTCTCCATGCTCTTATCCATGCTAGACTGCATAGATGTGCAGAGAGTTCTTGCCCAGAACAGAACCGTACCACCAATCCAAACTGTATGCTAATTGTCAGTCATCTTTGATGACAGTGGTCCTGACAGAATTGAATTTTTTCAGCATTTCCCCCTTGAAATCGCATTCTGGCGGGATCGCTTAAACCTGCGGACTAAAAAAACAACCCACAGCAACATTGTAAAAGTAGTCCAATTCCACTGAAAAACCATGGGCATGGCAACACACAGGATTCTGGGATATGATAGGCAGCGAAGGATACATATGCTGCCTTCAAAAATCGATCAGATAAAGGTATTTCTGCAGGCAGGATTTGACATGATCATTGGATTCGGATGTGCCTCGTTGCCTTCCTACCTTTGCATGCTACTTGCAGAGGAAGCATTTATCAGTTTTTGGCAGTGGTGGACGAAGTACACAAATCAAATACTTGAGTAAAAGTACAGATACCTATTATAAAATATTACTCCAGTAAAAGTAAAAGTACTGCTTTTTCAATTTTACTCGAGTGAAAGTACAAAAGTACTCGATTTTTTTATGTACTTAAGTAAAAAAAAAAAAAAAAGTACTGATAGATTTATTTTGCAATTTTATATAGACAATTTGATTTTATATTAGCATATATTTTTATAATCCTACTGCTCAAAATACCTGAGATTAGGAAAATATAATTATATTTTCATAATGATTTTTTTTCTTCTCAAACCTTGTCTGTGGTGTAAAAACACCCCTGGCCAAATGCCCCCAGAGGGCATGACTTCCCACTTTGATAATTACTATAGTTACCTTGTTCTGAACATCACATCCTTGCTTTTTCCCTCAGATGTAATCTATCCAGGTGGTTGAATAAAAATATTTGGACTTTATATCTAAAAATTTCCTCAATTTAGCACCAGCAAGCTTGTTAGCTAGACAGTTAGCATCAGCTAACAATATTTACTTATTTTCAGTATTGTTATGAATAAACATTCATATCTGTCTACTCGGCTAGTTGATCTAAACAATATAAAAATGCATACTGTTGATAAACAATATAAAAACAGACATCACATAGGGCTAAATGCGTAGCATTTTAATAAAACTGCTAACGTTACAGCAGCGGGGAATATGAACGTGCATTAGTTATTTTATTTAATCTGTGTTATTTTAATGTTTTGTTTTTTGACCTAAAACATAGAGACACTGACATTGATCTGTCTGCATTCAAGCATTTCAGTGGGATTAAATAGATGACCCTTTACATCAGATTTAGCTCACAAACAACTGACAGTTTTGACCTAAATATGATTTTCAGTTACAATAATTAATCCTAAAATTCGACATTAGTAATTTACTTTTCGCAGCATCAGTCGCGCGCGCTCACAAGATCTCCCGGTTCTTACTTGTGATTTCAGTTCACTGGAGACTCGCTCTAAACGGATCATTTGAATCAGTGAGTTGTCGACTCGAGAACAGCTGCAATCGGATCATTCCAATTCGTGAATTAATCATTTGGTGCGATTTGCGAACCGATTTAACAGGTTCATTGAAAAGAATCTGTTTGTTCATGAATCAGACACCGCGTCTGCGTCTCGGAGCATGTTACATATTATAAGGAGTAACGATATGTTTTATGAAATGTAGTGAAGTAAAAAGTACGATCTTATGCTTTGGAATATAGTGAAGTAAATGTTACTCAAAATAAAGTTACTCCAGTAAAGTACAGATACTTGAAAAATGTACTTAAGTACAGTAACAAAGTAAAGCTACTTCGTTACTGACCACCACTGGTTTTTGGATGCAGCCTTAAAAAACAATGGAAAAGTATTGCAGTGGAAAGGAAAAACACATTCTGTATGCAACTGTGTCAGATCACGTGATCTGACAGTGGTGTTAATTTTCGCATCCACAGCAAAGTCTGTGTTGTAATTATGTAAGTATGTAGTCTAATCTGCATGTTTCTGAGCGCTCTGATCTTTTCACGTGAGCGGCTTGTGTTTTCAGTGTCTCTGAGCGGCTCCTTTCGCAGTAAATGCTGCTCCACACAAACACCATCTCTGCAAGTGTGTGAGTTTGTGACTCAAGCTCACACACTTGCAGAGATGGTGTTTGTGTGGAGTTTGAGTTTGAGTTTGACAACCTTTGCCACACATTTTCCTATGTAAGAAGTAAAATAAAGGTTTCCTCTGCGGTTTTACGCCAAAATAAAAGCTAAACTAGCCTATGCTATGTTTAGCTGGTTTAATCAGGTCAAGTTGGTCTCCCAGCCTGACCAAGCTGATGTTCAGTGTGATTTGAACACTTGAAAGCAAATAATAAAATATCATAAATATTAGAAATTATTATTATTATTATTAAATAATTTACAGTTCAATAGTATTGTAGTGAATTGCAATTAGATGTTCACCAATTTGTTCAGCTTTGCTTTTTGATGAGGAAAAAAATAAATAAAAAAATGCACATACAGTTTCATGGCCGGTAAAAAAAAAAAAATATATATATATATATATATATATATATATATATATATAATAATAATAAATAAATAAAAATATAAAAATCTATGACCAATAAATTTTCTCAGGTCACCGGCCATTGGCAGGTGTGGCAAGATGTTAGTTTTAGGACCTATGAGCGAATTTCTCTGAGCTGAAAGGGTCACGGGTCCCGTTTCTGAATGAGCACTGACCATCGGAGCATGAACCACTACAGAGTTTCACCAAAAAGCTGATATGTCACATTTCCTCATCTTTAGCCTCTTCTTCATGGGGCTGAGATCATAATGTGGAATAAGCATGGTTGGCTAGCTTTCTCTCCTTTGTCCTTTGATCTGTTTTTTTCTCCTGCAAAATCTTCTTTTTAGAACCTAACAAAGGCTTTTATAATAGCATGGTTTGCGCGAAACACGCTATAATTTGCCTTCATTGTCACTCGGCCTGATACATTATGGACGCTTTTGTGTCGTGTTCTTTACAAAGCCAGAAATGTCTTTGCGCGTTTGGCGTGTGAATGCATCTCGCTCGTATGGATGCGGATATATCATTATGTAGTTGTGACAGCAGCGTTGATTTCAATAGTATCTCTCGCGTTCTCTCTCTCTGCTTTGTTCTCCCCCCGCTGGACCAATTAGCAGAGCAGTGTCATGCCAACCTAAGAAGAGCAGGCCACCTCATCAGATCATCCCACACTCTTAAAGGTCCTGGCTTCAGCAACCTTCACTCCTTCCCTCTCGTGTGTGTCACTTCACTTCTCGCTAATTAATCTTCCAGTCCTGCGCGCATTACGGCTGACTAACGGATGATGGGTGTCAAAATGAGTCAGCCAACTGTTATTAATCTATTTTGCTCATTTTGTTTAGGAGATCATCATGGAGTTCACATGGGATCTCCCGCTTCAAGATTAATGAGGAACCCTGTAGGAATGGAAATGTTTTTGAGCTTCAAGGGGACGTGTCAGGGAAAATGGAGATTGGCTGATATTGCTTCTTATTACTGAAATTGTTACAGATTACTTTATTTATATACATTTTTTACACATTTTTAGTTATATTATATTATATTATATTATATTATTAATATGCACAACTTATATTATTATATTTTTTATGACAATAACTTTGATCATTTAACTATATATATTCTTTTTTTATTCTTTTTATACAACAACAATGAAATTTTCATCATTGATTTGGGCTGTCTAAGTGTTAAGCTACAGATGTCTCAATTGTTAAAATATTTAAACATCCTTAAAACAAAACACGTACTTGAAAAGCAGCAGAGCATAAAACATTAAGACTTGTTTTCATAGAATGTTGTATGAGTGTTTGTCTTACAGATTTTGCACTTATTCATGTATAAACAAGTAAAAACGACTGAAAAAAATCTTTGAAAATATGAAGTATTATTTCATATGTTGTGCTGCTTTTTATTTATTTATTTTAAATAAGTAATTGTTAAATACTTTATAGGATTTTTTTTTTTTTTTTTTTTTTTTTTTTTCAGTGTAAATTGTCTCAAGAGGAAAAAATGCTACTGGTTGAATCTCATGAAACATGACAAGAAATGTCTAGGTCATATTTCACCTCAAGATCAAAAGACAAAAATAATTATGTTATATATTGAGCCTTTTTAGGATTTTTGGACATTATTTTCATGACAATTAAACCCATTATCCCCCAATTCTCATTACTGTAATGCAGAATAATCTTGATAATGATATTACATCAACTGTAGTACTAACACATCATGGTGTAACTACTTTAAGTAATTTAAATAATAAAGAAGCCAAATTATGTTACAGTAATGAGAATCTAATGAGAATCACCATTGAGAATAATGATAATAAGAACATAAAGAAAATGTCTGGAAGCATTACAATAATGAGAGTTTGGGAGCGAATGTTCATAATTGTAATGAAAATAATGCGAAACATCTTACTGGTACTAAAAATATGGGCTTCATTTTTGCAAAGCGAAATATCATTTATATATTTTTTGCTTTTCATCACAGGGTGAAACGTCGCTTGGACATGCACGAGTGCCGAATACAGCTTCTTTGAAGGTAAAATACTGTACAGTCAAAAGAAACATGGCGATACAATCACAATTCAGTGTCAAGACTGGCAAGGTGGGCGGTGAAAATGTTCCAGGCCTGCAGGTAAAAGGCACAATGCCACCGGCACTTGGCAGAGCTGAAGATATGATTAACCATGACAGTAACAGCACTGGAGGGACAGAGTCATGTTTTAATGGAAATCATTCCCCCATCACTGTTTGTTGAACCCTGGGCCCGATGGACCTGAGTGGGATAGATTTAGACAGAGCAATGATTATGATAATCTTTTAATGGATGTGTCTGGCATTAGGGCAGAGTGCTTCACCCAAACCTATCTTCTTATAGGGCCATTAATCTAGCTGAAAATATACAATAGAAGAGCTTCAGTTCTCAGGTAAACCCAATTGTTCCAAGTTTTCGCCACTCAGAATATCTCCTAAATAATGGGTTGTGTTGAGCTGCGATTTCAAGAAAAGGGCTGAAAAACACATCGCCTGTCGTCTTTTTTGTACATGATATAAGAAATAGTTTGAAAGGCTGTACCAAGTCCAATACAAGTCCCTCAACTTGTAAAAACTGAACAAATGCCCAGAGCTCTTTATGTGAAACCCTGGAAATCTTGCTGCATGTGTGGGAGAGACAAGCCAGTGAAGGTTAACCTGATTCTTCCATAGTTTAGAAAACCGGTGAGTGGGCGAATAAGGACAGGACAGGACATTTTTTGGGGGTGGCGGGTATCATGGTAAAGTCTATAGTGTTAAATACATTGAATAAAATAATTTTCTGTGTTTATATACAGTATTTATATAATGCAGTGTAATGTAATTTTTCATGCTGCAATTTGAAAATGTTTTGTTTAGACATGTCTTGGTTGGAGTTAACTTGACATTTTGCTCTCTGCGCTCTGCAGAGCGACTCAATAAGGCAAGGCATCTTGTTTTCACCGCTGTTCAGTAGTCTCATACTGAAATAAATCTTTTAAATCCTACATTTATATGAAAGTTCTGCAAAACCTTTTTCCTCAAACAAACTGACAGGAAGGTGACAAAACAAGCTCTCTAGAGAACACGGAGTATTTTCCTCTTCAATTTACTTCAAATCTTCAAACCCTTCGCTCTCTACGTTGTGCTTGTGAGAGCTCAAGCTGAACAGGATGATATTACCAAAGTCATTAGATTTAATACGTGTTAAAGGGATATATTTTGAATAATGTTGGTAACCGAACAGTTTCAAGTCCCATTGACTATCATAGTATTATTGTTTATGTTTTTATTTTTTGTCCATACTATGGACGTCAACGGGACCACAAAATGTTTGGTTAACAACGTTATTCAAAATATCTTCTTTATCTCTCCCCCCCACCACCCCACCACCACTGAATAAAAAATAAAATAAAATATATATTTTACAACTTTTTTCTCACAATTCTGACTTTTTTTTTCTCACAATGCTGAGTTTATTCTGACATTTTTTCTTGTTTCTCAAAACTGCAATATATATACAGAACTGTTTATATTAATTGAGATATTAATTAGAATTGTAAGATATTAACTTACAACTCTAAGAAGGAAATTCTGAATTGTGAGATATAAATTGCAAATTTTTATCTCACAATTCTGACTTTTTTTCTCATAATTTTGTGTTTATATTTCACAATTCTGACGACTTTTTTTTTCTTTTTTTCTCAGAACTGCAAAGACAAAACATCAGAATTGTGGGATAAAAAGTTGCAATTACTTTAATGTTATGCAGGAATATTCATGTAAAGTTTCCCACTTTAAAAAGGTTTTGCTCCCTAAATACTGTAGGATATTTTTAACAATTATGTGTTTGTCAAAAATTGCATACACACATTAGATGAAGCTTCAAGACCTGTCAGATGTAATCGCATTATTTTTCTTGAGTTGTGTTTCTTTGCAATGTAATTGGGATACATACAATATTGCTTATGATAAAACAACCATTGGAGTCACATTAATTCAATTTAGAGTCACAGTGGTGTAAAGAATCAACAAGAAAGTTAAGAGTAACATAAGAGGATTCTGCTGGCTTAAAGCTATTTCATCGCATTAGATGTGTATAAATAAAAATTTGTCAGTTAAGGGACTGAGACTTGACTTGGATATGACTAAGGCCCAGCAGAGTTTAATCTCAAAAATCAGGGATTTGCTAGCGAGCTTTCACTGTTGACTGTCACTGGAAGACAGCGTGTAACTGCTTTTCAGCCTCCGCACCTGCAGGGATCATGTTAACCTGACAGTTTGCACTATAAAGAGCCGCATTCGCACCAGCTGCCATCTACTGTATATGTGTTTATTCAAATTAATTCAATAAACACAAATTTAAATCTACATTTGAATTGCTATACTACTTTACTTCTAACTGCACAATATACACTGTAAACTGCTTTGTACACTAAGCACATTTTAAGAAGTTTGATTTAAATTGTTGTTGTGTAATACATATAAATAAAAATATTAAATAAAAAAATAACACTCAATAAATAAATAAATTATATTATATTAATAGATTTTAATAGTTAACTATAAAATAATGTATAGTATATTTTTATACAATTCAAAAGTGGTAAGATTTTTAATAAGAAGTTTCTTTCCAAAAGCTGTCTCACCAAGGCTGCTTTTTTATTTTTTATTTATTTTGCTCAAAAAAATACATTAAAAACTGTTATATTGTGAAATATTATTTGAATTTAAAGTAAGCTTTCTATTTCAGCAAATTTTGAAATGTCATTTATTTTTGTGATGCAAAACTGAATTTTCAGCATCATTACTCCAGTCTTCAGTGTCACATGATCCTTCAGAAATTATTCTAATATGCTGATTTGCTGCTCAAGAATTATTTTGTATTATTAATGTTGAAAACAGTTGTGCTGCATCATATTTTTCTGTTCAAATATATTGCATTTATTTATTTTGTATTTTTTTATGTTTACTGTCACTTTTGAACAATTCAATGCATTCTTACTGATTAAAATTATTAGTAGTATTAATTAATGATTTTATTTAATCTTACTGACCCCAAAAACTTTTGAACGGTAGTGTTTGAAAGACGAAAGACGTTCTTGTTAAAATGTCAGGGTGTCATAAAAAAGATGGCAAGAGCAAAATGATGCAGATACTAGTACACTATTCAAAGCCATTTTTTATATTCAGTTTCATTCATTGTGTAAAGCCTACATTGACAGTTGTATATATAAACATCATCAAAGCCCAAATTTAACCTCAAGTACTGATTTTGAAATGCTATTTATAGATGGCAGTGAAGATAACAATCTCTTGTGTCATGTGAACCACACTGTCAAACAAAACTCTAAATAAAAACACAAATAGTATTTAAAAAACATTTTAATTATATGGAACTGTATACTGTATCAAATATTTTTCATTTTTAAAGCATATTTAAAATTTATATAGTCCTAATTATCTCATTTTTTCTCTGAGCTTATTGCGAGGCATTGTGCTGTTTTCTTTTCCTTAAAGGATGTATGTGGTTTCCTCTAATTTTGGCCTAAATGATCCATGAATGAGCTAAATGATCTCAGAAGGCAGCATCATTTCGCTAACTACAATTTGATACAGTCTTTGCATTGGGAGTGTGGCTCTAAACTGCCCAAAAAAATCAACCTAGATAGGCAACACACTAAGCTTTCAGATATAACCTTGAACTACTGAACTGTCTCATACCTGAAAAACACTGCTTTCCCAGGAACCATATGGAGGTGTGAAGGCTTCAACTACACTAAGCCATTTTTTTATTATTATTTATTTATGGAGTGATAAAAATAAAAACTCAAAATTCTCTCTGTAAAACCTGTAATGTCAACAAAATGAAACTAGATTTCTGAACCTGTGCTGAAAAAAAGTTTTCTGAATTTTCACTTAGAAATTGCTATGAAATTGTACAGCTTGTTGCATTAAACATGACATTTTTAAAGTAGAAATAGTATTTTATTGTAAAACATACTCCAGTAATGTTAGTTTTATTTGCAACTTAGAAAAATAATATATATATATATATATATATATATATATATATATATATATATATATATAAAATATTTTTTTCAGTGTAGCTTGCTATGTTCAGATTGAAATGTATGCAAATTAGTGCATATTTAATTAGATAATGCCTTATTTGCATGTTTAAACATAACATTACAAAAAATGTTCAACACATAAAATGAATGCAATTCCTAATGTTTATATACATTGACAAATAAGCACTGTAGTCATTAAAAATTCATTTGATAATATTTTAAAAACCTTCTTTTTTTTTGCTTTAGAAATGACATTATGGTAGCTTGGAAGCTTCTTTCGGAGAGAAACATTGTCCTTTAAAGTATTTGACCATCTGGGCAGCGAGGCATCAAGGCAGCTGCCTTCATTTTGGGACTCTGCCGTACGTACATGACAGCTTTGTGCATTGCACGCTGTGGCCTGTCTCAGTGGTGAATTTAGGTGTAGAGAAGCAAAGAAACATGCCTTTTCATGTGGATCAGTACGCCTGTGTTCCTCACTCAGTAATAGCTTCTGGTGAGAGCGTCTAACCCCAAATCTCATCAGCGCTGCATCCAGCTGCCACCTGTAAATAGCAGTGCAAGCATTAGTTGCTATGGATATAGCCATCTGCAGGGCAAATAAATTATGCAGTGTAATGTTGGCATGCTGACAATACTGCAGCAAACTGTTGCTCAGCTGCGCTCAGCTATGTGCAGGGCCATATACAGTGCACACACGTATGTAGTCTTTCCTCTCTTGATGGCTCCTTCTCACTAATAAACACACACAAACACATGCTGAAAGAGTCATTGGCTATGGTCCTAATGAAATACTAGCTTTTAATTTAGCAGTAAATATAATAGCGATTAATTCAGCCTGAACCACTTAATGTAGTCACGAGTTCCCTGTCGCCAGTCATCAGCCCAGCGCACACAAGATCACAATCACCTGGTTTCAGTCATTACAGTCATCAGACACGATCTCAGTCACCTGCATTTGAATCACCTGCACCTGCCATCTGCAATCAAGCTCCACTATATCCTTGCACTCTCCACACTACCTCCTTGTTGGGTCTACCGTTCACATACCTTTACTAAGCCAGACCTCTATTTATGTACCTGTGTGTTTCCTTACCCCAGATGTTCCAGTTTCTCCATCACTCCCTGGATTCCTGCAAGAGATCACGGTTACCATCACCGTAAGCTAAGCTATCTGGACCTTGTCACTTTGTACTTCACTCACCTCTCGTCACCTCCTGGTTGTTCCTCAGTTTGTTCAATAAATTCCCTTGTTTGACCGCTTACCTCTGTGTCTCCTTGCCTGTGTGTTGTGACAAATGTACAGACACTATTCTGAATCTGTACACCGTAAAATGTTGTTGGTGTGTGGTTTTTTTTTTTTTTTTTCTGGATAGCTGAACATTTTTATATAAAATAAAAACATATGTACATTATCTATATTGTTCCAATTTCTAATAAGTTTCTTATGTTTTTACTTAATATGATAATATACATTTCATATGGAAATTTGCATATTTGGTGTAAAATAGCTTTCACTCAGAAGTTTAGTAAATTTCACCAAAAATTACAAGTAGCAAGTTTTGATGGTTTTAATCATCATTGGTGCCAATAATTTTATTTATAACTTTGAAAAGCCATATTTTTACAGTGTTTACAGTATATTTAATTACTTCCCCTTCTTTGTGAATTTCACTAGCAATTTCTGAGTGAAAATTGTTTCTACACCATTTTTATTTCAGTGTGATCGTTTGAGGCTCAGTTATTCAATCTTTTTGAGTACGTTTTAAATGTTAAGGTTAAAAACGTTCTGTTTTATGTTTAGTATTTAAAATAAAGTCAGTTGTGTCATAATGTTTGCATACTACATTGTGATTGGTCTTGTCTTCCTTGCAAATATTTAACTATTTATAGCCTCATTTATGTTGCACAGTGACTGGGTTGATTCTTGTGTGCAGCCGACTGAAAATGAGACGTGCAACAAAGAAACTCTGACGCTGCATTTAATTTATACAGAATCAAAGCCAAAAATTTTACTCACCTAAAACTTTATCTGGTTTTTTGCTTATCTTGCAAGCACTGCTTTTTTTTTCCTTCAGGAAATGCAAATCGAATTTAAAAATAGAGTGAGAAACCGAGCGCATTATGCAATAAATGTTTCAAACAGTAGTATGCTTTGTCACATGACCTCATCACATGCATGCTTAATTCAGTTAGTGAAAATCTTGGAAATAAAAACAGAGAACTGTTGTTTTGCACTGAATCTTTTTAAATTGCATTTTGTGTTAATTTTAAACTTTTCAATCAAATAATGAGTCAAGAAAAAGATAAAAAAAGGCTGTTACTTCTAGTTCAATCATTTAACTGGAAACAGTCAAGTCAATCATTTTGCATTGTGGGATAAATTATTGCATGCTGCAAATTTGCTTATTCATGCTTACAAGTTTGTAATGTAGTTTTGTAGAACAGACCTGCCAGCTCATGTAAAGTCTAAATGAGTAAATACTAAATGAGAAATACTTGTGCACTAAATGCATACAAACTAAACCGTACAGTCAATATCAGTTAACTTCCACAGTGATTCCTGAATTGAGGCGCCTCCGACTTGCAAAGTCTAGACTAAAAGAAAATCACATCGTGTTCTCATAAATACAATCATTCCCCCATGACTTGAAAGCAGCAATATGATAGTATGTTTTTCCAGACACAGCCATTGATCTCACTGTTAAATAAATAAGCTATTTCATAATACACCAGTCCTTGCCCACTTGCCAGATAAATCCTGCAATTAGGAGTTTTAGAGAGATACATGGGTACATAAAGGATAGAATTCATTATAATGGCTCTCTGTATGAGTCTTGATCAGGTTTTGAAGAGACTAATTGTTCAAGGAATGTGTGCAAAGCAAAGCTCAAAGCCAAAAGGATGGTGAGGTACGTCATTAGCGTCAAATCAAGCTAAATGAAGACTGCGGTTTCCCAGTAAGTCCTGAGTTTAAGGTTCATTAAAATGGTTTCATACATTCCTACCTAGTTCCTGTCATATCTGCCTACAGATGGTTTCACCCCAATGTTTCCACGAGGTGTTATTACATATAAAGAGATGTGGACCTTTAGGATGATTTGGACTCTTGTGTCATATATAATGCTACTCCAGACAGTTTCCCCATCGCACCCAGTTTGCACTAAACTCAAACCATACATTTAAGGGGT
This sequence comes from Spinibarbus caldwelli, assembly GCA_039654775.1. Classification (NCBI taxonomy): domain Eukaryota; kingdom Metazoa; phylum Chordata; class Actinopteri; order Cypriniformes; family Cyprinidae; genus Spinibarbus; species Spinibarbus caldwelli. The sequence continues at coordinate 5,467,590 of CM077225.1, read as the reverse complement.
TGCTAATGTGTTTCTGAGAGGTTGTTAGCACATTTATATGGTTGCTAGGGTGTTCTGGTTGGTCTCTGTGTGTGTTTGCTTGTACGAAATATGTGGAATAATTCCAAAAACATGATGTTTTTTCCACTTATCAGATGTTTTTATTTGCAATGTTACAACAAGGAAAATGTGCACATGTTAATTTTCCAATAGTAAAACTGAAAAATAATATTCTCCTCCATTCCCAAAGCAGTTTGCTTTATCCCACTATCTAGCATGAGGAGCTCGACAGCTACAGACGAGAAAATGAAACCCAGACAGGAAATTCATTCCACCCACCAGGACCCATCCGATCAGCCAATTTATGTGACACAAGTTTTGCATGTCAACTTGTTTTAAGTTTTGAAAACTTCTCCACCATGCAATTACAGATTAATTTGGCAAATAAAAAAATAAAGTGTAAAAAAAGATACTTGCTTATAATTTGGCCACTATAAATTAAGTGAATTGTTGTTGTATGCAAGTTTAAATTTTATGCAAAAGACTTTGTTCACAACTTTCTGTGAATGGTTGAATGCAGCACTTTTCAAAGATAAATGCACACCACCAAATATATATTTTGCAGATATGTATATATATATATATATATATATATATATATATATATATATATATACGGGCTTTGATGATATATTCCATGAGGTAGATTTGCATCCCATATTGTTTTAAAAGCATTAGATGTACTTTTCTGTACACATTTTTAGATATGTTAGATACAAAATTGCTTAAGATACTGTACATTTGCAATACGAAAAGTGGGTGTTCATAAGGTGTAAACTGGTGTCCCATTATCCTTTTTAAAGCAGGAAAGGCACTTTTTTTATAAGAATTTTTAGATATATTATATATATTTTGGCCTGTCTAAGAGGTCTTGACCTTCTCGACTGTCATTACTTTTACATATTCAGCTGAATTGATATCCAATAGACTGTAGTGAAAGCTTTTAATTTTTCATTACTCTGTATAAAAATAAATAAATAAATAAATAAACTTAAATTTGTAAGTATAATTAAGCAGTTTTCTCAATAAATAAAGTAATTTTTCTCTTGTCTAGAATACTGTCTAGTTGAATATCATGTAACTTAAAAAGAAGAAGGAAGGAAGGAAGGAAATAAATAAATAAATAAATAATCAATCTGCCCTCCTGAGATTGATAGTAAAAATTAAAAGTCAATCCTACGTAAATAAATAGTAACTTCAGATGCTATTTTGTACCCTCATTGAAAATGGGCAATGCAAAAGTTTCAGTCTTTCTGTTTTTAATCACAATGTTGAAAGAATATTGGCTTAGCTTGCTTTAGCACAATGTATATCTGTGAAAAATAACCTGGTTAGGATAGAGCTTCAGTAATCATTTTTTCAAATCAAATATAAGAATACAATATTCTAATATGCCTAGCTTTAATTTTGTACTTCAATGTACAAGAGAGGGAAAGACAATCCAATATCCCTCCCTGTGATGTAGTTATGGACTGGCTAAAAATATATTCTTTCTTTCTGCGTTGACAATTTTCCTGTGTTTATGTGCAAATATATTGCTTCGAGATTATTCAATATCAGCCATTTGCCCGCACACAGCTAATGTAAGGTTAGCCTGTGGGGTTAAGAGGTGGGTGCAGAGATTCAACAAGAACAGGAAGGGTATCTGTGAGAGCTATAAAACACAGTAAGAAAAAGAATGAAAAATGAAGCAAAGAAATAGACTAAAGAAAGAAACCAGGAGAGATATTGCCCCAAGCAATGAAATATATGGACAAGGCAGTCTGGCCTTTATAAGGATGCATCTGGACCAAATAAACACCAGGATGTTTTGGGAGCCAACCAAATTCAATTTACTTTTCTCAAAATCCCTCTCACTACACAGATGCTGAGATAGAGAAGGAACAACTCATAACTAGCTTAATAATGATCTTCTCTGCTTCAGGACAAAGAAGAAAAAGCAAACTGAAAGATTTCCAGGGGTACAAGAAAAAAGCATTGCATTCTCTCGTAATGGGATAGTAGATCACCTATGCTGACACATATTATGTAACTCGCACTTGAAACTTTAGTAATACATTTAGAAACTCAGCAAAAAAATGAACTTTCAGGAGCTGGTGTGTTTCTTCAATGATGGGCACTTTGGTCCTGTGGACTTTTAGAAAACAAAGTCCCTTTTGCACACCCTCGCTAACAATGTCCATTCATGCGTCATCTCAACTCAACAAATATAATTTCCACCACATTTCAAACTATCATTCATCACTCCAGTCCATCAGTTAATGTCTTGTGAAGTGAAAAACTGTTTGTTTGTAAGAAACAAATCCATTGTTAAGGCATTTTAACCTTAAACCGATGTTTTGGCCAAAATTCAAGTCCATCCTAATGCTTCTTCCAGTAAAAAAGTCCAATCCCAGTTTACCTGTCACATAAAAATCCACCGACATATTAGTTTAGATCTGTTTTGGACTGTTTTAGCTTGTAAACGGTGCTTGATCTGTGCGTATTTCACTCCTGATTCAGACAAGGTGACTTCACTTAAGAAAGCATTATGGATAAGGTTTTTTAATCGGAAGCAATGGTTTGAAGTTAAAATATCTTAATGATGATTGGTTTATTACAAACACACAGCTTTTCACTTCACAAGACATTAATTGATGGACTGGAGTGGTGTGGTTTACTTGTGGATTATTGTGATGTTTTTATCAGTTGTCTGGACTCTCATTCTGACGGCACCCATTCACTCTAGAGCATTCATTAGTGAGCAAATAATGTGATGCTAAATTTATGGCATGAAGAAACAAACTCATCTACATTTTGCATGACCTGACACAGAAATTTTCATTTTTGGTTGAACTTTTACTTCAACTGAAATCATTTCTTGAAATAATTTCTTATGACTTGCAAATTATTACTTGCACAACCTTCTGAAACTAAAGTTTTGAGCTGAGTTTCTGTATACAGACTTTGATCAGTAAGGAAACATTTCTTGTCAGTTTGTGATTCAGACATTGATAAGCCTTCAGCAGCAATCTGCTGCCTGTTCAGTGCCATTCAAACTTTTTATTGCTATATCTTCATCAACAGCAAAGATTTTTGCTTTCTGACAGATGGTGTGTCTACCAGCAGGAGCTAACAGGGCCATGTTAACCACCGAAACCTCGATCCCTTGAGTTTCACTCCATGTCCTTACACATTAGACTCCCTCAGACATCATCTGAATGACATAGAGAGATGCACATGCCATTCATATCTGATTCATGATCTTATATCTCATAGTATGTGATGCATTTTGCATTACCCCCTTCCACACTTTGGTTTTTAGTACCGTTACCTGATTCATAATTTATGCACTTACATACTTCATAACCAAATCAAATTACATATCTAATATACAATATTTGCAAACCCATCACTAATATTATCATCACATAGTAGGGACATACACCAAATGCTATTGACCTGTAAGGAGGGTTGCATTTCTACACAGAGAACCAAGTGCCATGCTGTGTAATGCACATTGTCCCTTATTAATTTTATAACTCCGCACAAATTATTTTTATTTTTTTATTTTTATTATTTCATAAACTTCTGAACCAATCATATCTCATAGTTTATGACCCCATATACTAAGTGAGTGTCATCCCAAGAACTGTATTTAAGTAGGCTATGTTGTAGCCTATTGGAGAATAGTGAGTGCCATTTACTTAAAACGAGTTTAAACATTCACAATCAAAAGGTTAGAATGATCCATATGGTCACAATTTCACTTCAGGCTATAAGGCTAGACAGTAGGCAAGATGGACCCATTCTATAGCGATGTTGTGCACACTTAAGATTTTCAGAAAAGTATCTTTACAATGTTTGATGCTGCTAATGGTGCAGATATTACACACTTCACCTTTAAAATGATAATAATAATAATACTACACTGCCAAACGCCCTTCTTAAGTTTAATGTGCGTGTGTAAAAAAAGAAGAAGAAGAAAAAAAAGATTAGTAGCTATATTTAAGCCTTTTTTCAAGAATTCTTATCAGCTCATTTGTTTTATTGAATTATCATTTAAATGTACCATGTGCTAACGAGATAACGCCAACAATAAAAGCTATAATTTCCATTTTAAACAGATTTTGCCCTAACATATCATCAGTTTCTACTTCTGCAGTCCCCGCCAGGTAACCACGTTCATGGCACAATCTCATTGGACCGAACTACCGCTCCTCATTATTTCTGCAGCAAAACACCAGCAACAAATGGATCCTATGCACTGGATTTGTAAGAAAACCAACAAGTACTGTAGATGTAGTAGCTGAACATTCCTCTTTAATTTTCCTGTTCATTTTCATACTATTAACTCTGCATTTTTGCCATACTCTTTCTTTTTTTAAATGTGGGGCGTTGTGATTGCATAAGACGTTGTTATTTTTCTGAGTAGGCTAAATAATCAGTGAGCCTAAAACAGCACACGGAGCAGCGGCCAGGGCCTAGAGCACATCTTCAGTGCACCAACTGCTCCAGCTGTTCCTCAATCCTCTCCTAAGTATGTCACTCGTTGTTGCCTTCACCCACATACTACGGTATTTCTGCACTACAGCAGAGGACCTGCTTTAGACTCTCTCCATTTAGACTTGAATTGTAACGTGTTTAGCGTGTAGCTCTTGGGGATTTAGTCATTTTTTGTGATTGTTCCCTGAGGAAAATGTTATTGCTCAGAAGTTGCTCTTTCGGTTTTCATTTATGGTTCATTTTAAAGTCAACATGAAATCAACATCGACCCTATTTACTTTCTTATACACGTTTTTTGATCTTATGAATTACTCATTAGTCTCCCCAATCTCTCATCAAAATGTAATCACTTGCACTGCCTCTGAAACAATTTTCCTTTCAGCTGATGTCACCAAGTCCTCTTATTTTCAACCCAACCTGATCTCACGAAAAATGTAGCTATTTTATGAGGTGGTGATTTTGTGTGAATTCATGCGATGTGAATTGTACGAAAACATAAAATTTTTAGAAAGAAAGTATCCACGAAGATCCACCACTAAACATAACTGTCAGACTCAATTGTAAGAAGATCATACAAAAATGTATGAATAAATTCGTATAATTGCAATTACAAATTTGTACAAATTAGACACCAATTCGCCAAAACGTAAAATAGTTTTGAATTGCCATGAGACTGTGTTGTTTCAGCCCCTTCCCTTCAATCTTCAGCCATATAGAGCCAAATTTCACAATGTCATATCATTTTCTCATTAAATATGATGTTTCACTCTGAAATATGTTGTTACATAGTTTGAAATGTTGCTTCATGTTGATTTTAAGTCAAATTTGCCTCTGTTTCTCTGAGACAATATTAATTTATGGGAATAGACAGAAAATAATAAATTGCCGTCAAACTGCAATAGTATTGAGATAATGAATGGGGCACAGACCATTAGTTTCGCTAAAATTTGATGAAAAAAATAATTAGTTCAGGTATATTTATTTATTTTGTTTTTTGATTGCAGTTTTTGAGATCATGACATTTGACATTGAGATCTCTTTGAGTCTAATAATGATCACAACTTGTTGTCGGATAAGCTATTGAGATGTTAAGATCTCAGGTGTTTTTTTTTTTTTTTTTTTTTTCTTTCTTATCTAATAAGATGGTTTTATATTTCTTAAAACCAAACAATTAGAATATCACATTGTGTATAATTAGATGTAAGCAATAATCTTTTAATTATAATCTGTAATTTACTAAAAGGCATCTTATTGTGGGCTATAGTAAAGTAAAAACAGTTTAAGTTTAGATTTAATTAGACTTATTTACTACATTCGTGCAATTTCTTATGCAAGCTTTCAAATGGGAAAACCCTTCTGATTCGTGATGCAGACATAATTTTGGCTCTTTAAGTTTATTCTCTGTTTCTGTCAACGATGGGAATAATAACATTTCCACCTTGTTTCTTAGTGAAGTGGTAACTTCAGGGAATGTCGAGAAGTGGATTGCGGGTAAAGTCTCTCATGAGAAGTTAGGTTGAGTTATTATTAATGAACACTTGTTTTGATAGATGTCGTCTTTAGTGGTGTTTGTTTAACAGATCCCGCAGTATGAAAAAATAGATTCTGCCCGTGAGAGATCTGAGACTAGTATTTTTTACTAACCTTAAAATCAGGTTAGGAGATATGTTTCTGTTTCGCTCTTAGCATATGTCATTCTGCATTACATACTATATGCATTTTTATACTGTAGGTCATATTAGTTTACCAGTGTCTTGCAATAGGCAGAACAATGCATTTTATTTAATTTTTTTTTTTTCCACAGTGCCTACAGATTAGCATTTCATACACGCTTCAAGTGATTTGTAAGGGCTCAGTTTATCCTTTTACTACATTTGTACCGTATGTTTATCTGACCCCTGGCTTTGTTTCTGTGAGAGATATTAGCTGTTTGATAACATACTAAAGCTATTCAATAAATTATAGCTGAGGGTGAGATTGTATCAGAGATTCCTTACTAGGGTTTTGTGGTCTCATAACTGCAGCGTCTGATTCCGTAACATCGTCCCAGAATAAATGTGAAACAAAATATATATATATATATATATAAAAATACAGTGAATTCCAAGAGTCTGAGATGACAATGAAAGTCTGGCATTTAACATGCTCTTGTTTAAACCTAGAAATTGGAATTTGTGATTTAGTATGAATTAATGAATGAAATAAAGTTGAATTTTCACATAAATTGTTACAATAATAATGCAATTATGTAATTAAAGTATTTGTATTAAATGCAAATTTCTGCATTTTCACTAGTAACTGTTAAGAGTTAACAGAATAGGTGGTTGAAATGCAGGTGAATACAAACCAATGCATTTCAAAAATGTTATTTATTTATTTATCATAATGAGATTTTGCAGCTGCCAACAAACACTAATTTAATAATATTATATTTTTATTGTATATTAATTTGTTATTATTTAATAATTTAATACTACTACTACAAATTATTATTTTTATTATTATTATTATTATTATTATTATTATTATAGATATTTATTAATCATTGCTAAATACTTAATTTTACAATTTATTTTCATTTGATACACTTTATTTTTCTTTTAAATAATATTTTTCCCCAAAGGTCTACACATTGTTAATATTACTTACTATTTTAGTTGATATTTTTTAGTACAAAGAACAGTGATTATTTAGCTGTGTCGCAAACTTTCCCACCTTTTTATGTTACCATTAGACTTTCTTTATGGTGTTATGTGACTTGGCCAAGTTCTTGATCACCCAGTAAGCTTTGTTGATGTTTGGCAATGAACAGTCTTGTGTTGAAGGTGAGGTGTGTAACTGACTATTTTCAAACAGGTTTAGTTTGTTGTTGCAACTTAGGTTCAGAAAGTATGTTTCCATAGAAAGCATTGATTCCTCATGATGTGCAATTTAAATGGTAGTGACCAGTTGTCATGATGAATTCTTGGGTTTGCATTGATCTTATACATAGGAAATGCCATCTTGCATCCCAAAGGAGAATTTTTTTTTGCAATGGCAAGTGGTGCGAAAGCGATGCCATCTCCAATCGTCAGGTATAGATGGGTGGCTATAACTGCCTGCATCCAGTTGATTGGTATATTGTCTGGTGTCACAGTCGCTCTCTGAAGAAACTCATCATGTTTGGCTGTGGCTCCTCACCTGCCAGACAGGGACTATTTCTGCTTGATTACATTTTACTCCCCGATTGTCCATTAAAACAATACGTGAGAATGCATCAGGAAGTGAGACAGCTGGAGCGCTGGGGCGCCGTGTATTCACTGGATGTAAAAGCATGGCTATTTGTTTCTGGATAAGGCCGTGACACATTTCTGTATGCAATTCAGTTTGGTCTTCTCTGGGGCATTTATGTTCGTACTGCAGAGTTTCAGCAATCATGCGGCCCAGAGGATCTGGGAATACGATGAGTAGATGAATGAATCATTGCATTTGTGTGGCACTTTTCTCTGTTTATATGCCCAAAGTGCTTCACGTGTAATTGCGACTCTCCTCAGTCGCCAACAATAGGTGGCACCGAACAATAACAGAGTACATGAGCAGTAAAAACAACCCTGCAAATGCACTGGGCAGAGAGGGATACTCACATTTTGTGTTTGTCCTTTTGCTACTTTTATTTATAGTTGCAGTAGAGGCAATTCATTCATTTGCATTTTTTTTTTCAATTCAATTCAATTCAAGTTTATTTGTGTAGTGCTTTTCACGATACAAATCGTTGCAAAGCGCTGAACAGAAATTTAAGTTTCTACAATATATTTAGTAGTAGCTTATCATTGGTGACTATGTCAGTTAATGTACATATGGCAGAAATGTACGGAAAAATCAATTAAAGACGTAATCAAAGAGACGATGAACACTATTAACAGCAATTATTGTATGTTGAAATCAAACTTATAGCAAGATTTGGTAGTTCTGTATGTTGTTTCAGGGTTAGCATCGTCTGAGGGGTTGGCATCATCTCTTCTCAGGTGTTCTGGATCCAGACTGAAGCTTGTGTAAATCCTAGTTACCACGAGATGTTAATCCCGTGGCAGAAACAGAGAAACAAATAGAGACATAATTAGCGTAGCTGCTGTTCCACCCAAGCAAAATTGATTTGTTTAACCCAAGCTAAAGAATAATAATGTGCATTTGATCAGATATAACTGCAGTACGAGATTATGAGATGCATTATTTGAAATCTTGGCTAAAGAGATGTGTCTTTAATCTAGATTTAAACAGAGAGAGTGTGTCTGAACCCCGAACATTATCAGGAAGGCTATTCCAGAGTTTGGGAGCCAAATGTGAAAAGGCTCTACCTCCTTTAGTTGACTTTGCTATCCTAGGTACTACCAAAAGTCCAGAGTTTTGCGACCTTAGGGAGCGTGATGTATTGTAGTGTGGTAGAAGTCTAGTTAGGTACGCAGGAGCTAAACCATTAAGGGCCTTATAGGTAAGTAATAATATTTTGTAACTGATGCGGAACTTAATAGGTAGCCAGTGCAGAGACTGTAAAATTGGAGTAATATGATCATATTTTCTTGACTTAGTAAGGACTCCAGCCACTGCATTTTGGACTACCTGTAGCTTGTTTATTGAAGATGCAGGACAACCAGCTAGCAGTGCATTACAATAGTCCAGTCTAGAGGTCATTTTTCTATTTTTCCATTAAACTGTTCTAATCTTCTTTAAAATAAATTAAGAGAAGTATTATAAGACATTCAGATGAGTTTTTAGAAAATATATCTTAAATTAAGTATATTGTTCTTACCACTTGCATTTTTTTTAAGATATATGTTATATTTTGTTAGATTACTGCTTAAAACAATTCAGCAGTTGGTAGGTGTATGAGTTAATTCATGTTCAGTGAAAGCACAACAGTCTTGTGGAGAAACATCTTTTTAATAACAAATTTACTAATAAATAAAACCAGATGGGAGGTTTAATAAAAGACAGCAGCATGTGTTATGGATTTTATTAATTAACACCAAAGATTATTAAATATAGTGTTATTTGCCTAGAAATTATTCTATTAAAAAGTAACTGAATAATGTGTTAGCATTAATTATATATATGTGTGTGTGTGTGTGTGTGTGTAACATTTTAAATATGGTTAATGCTGTTTTGCAGATTCAGTTCAATAAAGTCCTCAAAACTATTAAGTGACCCAAATGGAAATATGTGAATATTAATACCAATGTTAAACAAAATAAATAAATAAATAAATAAATAAAAACTTAGATTATAGCTAATATCAAGTATATGCATAAGCCTTTAAATCAAAGTGTTTTTAGATATTAAATAATTAATTTCAGTCTAGTGTGTCTACATAGTATAGTATTGAAAATCCATGTAAATAATTGAGGTCATAGCAAATGAAAAATCTTGAGGCGACTGTATAGTCTTTCTGCTAGAAACCTCCCAGGATTTTGAATGAACACAGGAGCAGTAGTCTGTGCCATTTCAGTTCATTGATGCACCACAGGGTGTTCACCTCCTGACGGCCCATCAGCACTTATTTCTGCATCAACAAGGCTATTCTGGTGGTCTCTATTAAAATAACTGGCCAACACTACACTCTTGGGTTTAACAGCGGTGAACCTGTCAATGACATTATATAACCACTGTCAAATTTATACAAATCACTTGACTATTCTTGGACCCACTTGCAAGGCTGGCTCAGTTTATGTTCATATTCTTGTTGTAGTGAATATAGACTATAGAACATGAAATGAAAATTGACTTCCTTTAACACACTCTCCTGGCTTAAATGATTCATTGGTCCAAGTTATTCCAAAGAAAAACATGCTTACCTTTTGTAATTTTTAATGAAAATCTTTAATTTTCACATCTGAAACCACCGTCCTTATTGACTAATGCCACTTAGGCTATTGGTTAACATTGGCTGTTGTTGCATTGTTTTAGGCTACTGTTGTGCTAATGCAAAATTATCCTGTTTCTCTCAAATAAAATAGGATGTAAATGACATTTCATGGTAACTTTTATGCTTTTTATGAAAATCATGCTAATAATTGTAGTGGACTTGCTAAAATGTCAGAAATAATCAAGACTTTTTATTCGTTAACCATATCTTTGCTGATGTACCTTTAGTTTAGTCCATTATGTACACATAAAAGTGGAATAACAAGCTGTCATTTTATGTTGCATGTTATTAAATGCTCCTGAAGTAGTTTGGTCTGGACTCATAGGGTAGACAAAATCAAATCAATAGTCTGCACATAAGAGGCTCATAAATGGGGGAAAACAAAGCCTGTTGAATGTTAGATTCTCTTTCAGGTGCACATAAGTTACTGGCCTGAGGTGAACTGAGGAAAGACAAGTTTAGAAAGAACACTGCAGAAGAACATCCAAAACAGCATGTTTACCAAGTGGGTTAATGAGTTACAATTAAATTAGTCTGACAGCCAATAAGTCCAACTCATCTGTTAATGTGGACGACACAGAAGGGAAGGAAGAAGGGTCGATATCTAGACAAGGATGGCCAGTGGTCATCACAATGCCAGCAGAAACCTATGTATCTATCTATCTATCTATCTATCTATCTATCTATCTATCTATCTATCTATCTATCTATCTATCTATCTATCTATCTATCTATCTATCTATCTATATATATGTATATGAACGCTAGATAGATAGATAGATAGATAAATAGATCATTCTATCAATTGTTCTATCAATCTATTGTTCCATCTATCATTCTGCCATCTATCTATCATTCTGTCATTCTATCGTTCTATCTATTGTTCTGTTTGTATCTGTTCTTCTGTTTTTCAGTCAGTCTTTCTACATAGTCGTTCTAGCTTTCTGTCTTTTTTCATTTTATCGTTATATATCCATCCTTTTATCCTTCAATTTTTTTCTTGTATTGTTCTATTTTTTTGTTCATCTGTCTTTCGTTCTGTCGCTCTTATTCGTTCTATTTTTTTGTTGTAACATTCTATTTTTTTGTTCTGTTGTTATTATTATCTATTCTCATTCTATCTTTCTGTTTATCATTCATCGTTCTTTTTCATTCCATTGTTCCGTCTATTTTTTCATTCTATTGAGTCATCATTCTATTTTTTCTATATTTTTCTTCTGTCTTTCTAGCATTATCTATTCTTATTCTGTTGATCATTTTCTTATTTTCGTTTTATTGTTCTGTCTATATTTTAATTCTATCATTCTATATATCGTTCCCTCTATTTTTCATTCTGTTGTTTTGTCTGTATTTCATTCTTTCATTCTATTTTTTGTTCTGTCTATTCTATTTTTTTCATTCTGTCTATATATTTTTCTATCGTTTTAGCATTTTTTTTTTGTTCTGTCTGTCTATCTTTCTGTCTATCTATCTGCATTTTCTTAATGGTGATTTTAATTAGATGCTCGTTATACTTTAAATGAGCACAAAGAAAAGGCAAAAGAACACATACGGTCATGATATATGTTAATAACAACTGGGGAAAAATTGTGATTTAATAGAGCTATTAATTTTGTAGTCCTGTAACCCAAAAATGAATTAGTATTTTTAAGTCTTAGAGAATTTCCAGTTAGTTTTTAAAATAGCGTAGGTAGGAAAGCTTATCATGACTGAACAGCTCTAAAAACAGGCTTAATTTATTTATATATTTTTTCAAAGGAAATATAAATTCTTACTGCTTTCTTTTGGGGTGAAATCTGACAGGTTTCATGAGATTCACCCACATAGACTGAACTCCATCTCTCCTGCTCTGTCTCTCTCGCTCAAGGGTTTTTTTTCTTCCCCCTCCAGCTGAAGCCAAAGTTGCTTGCTGGCATGCCTTATTAACTCAAAAGTAGATGTTCTATTTTGCTTTGGTTGCTTGGGTTTCTAAACAGCCCCTTTAGCACTCAATTGTGTGTATTATGTATATAGTGTGTGCATGTTTATATGCGGTTTCATGCTCTTGTGTCAAACGGCTTGTGAGAGTCAAGTGCGCCTGGAGGTAATTGACTCAGTAAAACATTCTGCATATCCACAGGCTCTCATCCATCAGCAAGCAGCAAGTATAGCACACATCCAATAATACAGAAACACTTCTGAAAACCAAAACTTTTCAGGGTCTGTAGATAGTGATAAAGATAGATTTACTCAAATGGTGTCTATACAATAATTTGTATTGTATTGTATTATAAAGTTGTTTATTAATGTCATTTTGAATAGATCTTAGGTGTGCTGTTGTTCTTGATTTTACTTAAAATTATTTTAATATGAAAAAGAGTGTTGAGTGAGGATACAGCATGAAATCTGAATGCAAAAAAAGCCTCAATATGCTATAACTATAGGTGTGTGTGGTTGCAGGTTTGAACTTTTTTAGACAAATAATTTCATAAGGCTATCGTAAAAATAAATAACAATTGCTTTTATGCATTCAAATAATTAGACATGCTAAAACACAGAATTTGGTAACAATAAGGTGAGAAAAATGTAATTTTCATTAAACTTTTAATAAATGGATGTTAAATTGTATAAGTTTCATGATTTTAATTAATTAGACATGCTTTTTGATTAATAGAATGTAATTAAACCATTAAAAAGGAGTCCAGAAAAACTAAAATGGAAAAAACAGAATCCAGAAAAATTTAAACAGAAAAAAAAAAAAAAAAAAATGGAATTTGGAAAAAAATAAAAAGGAATTTGGGAAAAAAATTAAATTGATTTCATAGGGCCCTACACAGCCTTTCACGTAGACAGACAAATAAATGAAGCTGTCACGTTGTGTCTGGTTAAGGTGTAGTGTAGTAGTCACAACAGTATGTTTCACCCTGACAGGAGATGGATCGTTCCATTCCAGTTCTGAGGGTTCTCCTCCGCTTTCTCTTACCCCTGCTGCTCCCTGGCAGCTTTTAAAGGCATCATTTGGCTGCAATATTGGGGCAGACGTGCAGGTCATGTCACTATCACCCCCCTCCTGACACCAGAGGTGACTGCGCCCTTCGGCTCATGCCAGCCTCTAGTACCTTCCACTGAGCGAGGATCACCCGACTGAGGCCAGTTATCAATCAGGAGCCGGCAGGACGAGGGAGGCCCAAATGGGCACAGAGGACCGCCTGTACAACACATGGACACCTGTATCAGTGCTTCCCGGCTGCGTGGTTGAGTATAAACCAGTTTGTCTAACACCTTTGTAGACTGTTTAGCATTTTATTTATTTATTTATTTATTGATTGATTGATTGATTGTTTGTTTGTTTGTTTGTTTGTGAGCGACAACTCCCATTTTGTGAATCAGGGCAACAATTTTGTTTGGACCAGAATTGTTCTATTTTTATTTTATTTAGGGAAAAAAGAAAGAATGTATTTTATTAAGGTTATTTATTTACTTTATTTACTTATTAAAATTAAGCATCATACACCAGAAGACTGCCTTTGCTTGTTAAGTCTTTGCCCAACTGACAAAAAATATAATTATAAAATAAAATAAAAATGTTTTTGAAATAGTATGTTTTTTTAAAAAAACCTTTGAGGATTGTTTATTTTTCTTACTATGTATAATTCAAAGGTTTTACATAATAATAATAATAATAATAATACATTTCATACCATTTTTAAGACTTACTGTCATATATTTAAGATTGTAGCAAACTCTTTTTCCCACATATAACCACATTTTTATGTGCAAATTTATTTTATTGTTTTTTTTTTTCGCCTCCATTTAAAAGTTTATTATTTTGCTAATTGCAGTCAGATTTGATTTGCATTTTGTGGGCGTATTTTTGTGGGAGTTTATGCAACAAGCGCTAAGACAATGCAAACACTTCCTGTAAATACACATTGCTATCGTTCTTATTAAATCATCTTTGGTAAGACCAACTTGTGACTACATTAACTCTACTTAATTTGAAAATGAAGTTGTCAAACTTTTTTTCATTTTTCACCTTATAATTGAAGTGGAGTCTACAGAGTGCAGACCCGGCAAAATAGTGTATACAAAGACAGCGGCTGTAAATTGGGGTCAGCTGTGTGCAATCTTTTGCACTGGATTTCGCAGAGAGTGTGCTCTCCGGGGAGCCACAGGTGTCGACTGTGATGGCAGTGGATCGGTGAACACAACATTCCCTCAGATGCTGTTCCAGCAAGAGGGAGAAACTGTGCTTTTCAGGAAGATGTACATGCCGGTGTATCACTCAGCGTGGTAGAAACATTATATATCAGTGAAATTAAATCAAAACATTCTGTATATGAAATTGTAAAATACAGAGTATACTTTTTTTATTTATTTTATTTATTTATTTTTATGCATAATCTTTAGGTATATGATTCTTATTTTTTCTCTTTCTATATATATATATAGAATGATTTTTGAAGGATCACGTGACACTGAAGACTGGAGTAATGATGCTGAAAATTCAGCTTTGATCACAGGAATAAATTACATTTTAAAATGTATTCAAATAGAAAACAGTTATTTCAAATTGTAATAATATTTAACAATATTATAATTTTTATTTTTTTATTTTTTTTTATGTAGTTTTAATCAAATACATGCAGTTAAAAATGTAAAAAAAATGGGGGTGGGATGCTAGAACATGATAGCTGTATTTTTAAACATTTTAGAATATTTAAATGTAAAATCAATTTTAGAATTACCAAAAAAACACAAAATTGTCATTGAGTTAATTTAAGATTATATTATATGAAGAAAAAAAAAATATTTTTATTTTCTTGTAATATGGTAATATAATACATTTCACTGTTTGATTACGAGGACATTTTAATGTGCTGTTTGTGCCATTTAAAGTTATAGTTTACTTTAAAAAAAAATTAATAAATAAAAGAAAGTTCTTTCAGAGGAATTTTTTTTTCAGACGAACAGGAAAGAAAAGGGAGGTTTTTTTTTTTTTTTGGTGTTTTTTTTTTTTGTTTGTTTGTTTGTTTGTTTGTTTTTTGGGGTGCACTGTTCCTGTAAATGTCCAATGTGAAATCTGTTTCCTGAAGGAAAACCAGTTGAAAATCACTTCTACAGAGCATTAAACTGATATATTTATTACATCTTAACTTGCTAGGCACATAATGGTGCATAAACTCAATAGACAAGAGTTTTTGCATTTTTTCTTTTTTAATATCTGAACTCTAATTCAGTGGACTATATGAATGTCACTTCAGATTTGGTATAGCTAATAGATCATATTAGTAAAAGCACTGTCTAAAATCAGTGTATGTGCAATTAAAAATACTAATATTAATGGAAAGTGCGTTTTAAGGTTGTTCTTGAAATCGCAGGCGATGCACAGCACACGGTTCTGAATATCATGACTAATATTTGAAGTTTAACCTGCACGGTCAGGCATATAATTATTCAAATTAAGGTTTAATCTGTCTGAGAAGTTGAAGGATTGCACAGGGCATGGCGCAGAAGAGACGCCGTCTCAAAAACTAGGTCATCTTCATATCGTGACACCGCCTGTCTATCTGCAGTGTGACTGAGGAGATGAGCGCTTCACAAATGCACTTTAATGTATTGGAGACTCTTCTTGCATCTATTGTAGTCATAAGAATGTGGTAATGTTTCAGTACTCAATAAATCAGATATGATGGAAGCCCTCAATATATTCTGCATCTGTTTAAATTGTAAAATGTAGCGGTATTAGTCATGCAATGTCTATGTTTTAGCTCTCAGACAGAATTGCGCAAGTATGCATCCTAATGCGCTTATTACAAAAAGCCAATGCGCTTTGTTTTGACTCTCCCGTCTACAATGTGCTGTTATGACCCCCTACTAAAGAAAATTGATCTCATAAAAGTCGTCCCTGAATTGAGTGCACTCTTTTGAGAGTGTTATCCAGCAGGGGTTTAATCCAGCTTGTTCTGACTATTCAGATGCATCATACACTAAAATTCCCCCAGTGACTAAATCGAGAAGAAACAATATGGCAACCATGAATAATTCACAATGCTCAACATCTTCACATCTGTCGCGGCAATAGTTCTGCTGTTGTCTTTGAACAACACATAACATTTTACCCTCAAAAGAGTGGCTTGTTTCCACTTAAAACCATTTAATTAATCTATGGTTGATAAGGGGGGGAACTCATGTCTTGCCAAATATAAGGAATTAAAATGAAAATGTTTTTATTTTATTTTATTTTATTTTATTTTATTTTAATGTTGTACCACTATCATCATCATTTATTTTTTCTTTTATAATTTAATAATCAGCTACAGCTGATCAAGCAACCCATGCTGGTTAAATACTTGTTTAATAGTTATCGCAGATTTTGATATCCTGTTTTTCTTAGTATTCACGAAGCTATTATTTTTCATTTCATTTTTTTTTAACTTTATATCCTGTAGCACTGTAAGACTAGCTAACTTTTTTTTTAATTATTTTTTTATTATTATTATTTAAAAAATAACTAATTTAAAAATCAATTACGGTTAATGAGGCAACCCATGACTGGTTGAATATAAAGAATTAAATTATCACATTTTGATATCCTGATTTTCGTAGTATTCACAAAAGCATTTCATTTTTTTTTTCATTTATTTATTTTAAAATAAATAATTTAAAAATCAATTACAGATGATGATGCAACCTGTGCCTGGTTAAATATAAGTAATTAAATTAAATTGTTTAAATAGTTATCAGAAATTTAGATTTTTTCTTAATTTTACATGCTGCACTAGCTTTTTTATATTCTTATTCTTATTCTTATTCTTATTCTTATTCTTATTCTTATTCTTATTCTATTGTCATTAGATGAACTGAAAATAGCAGCTAATATTTGTATAGATTGTGTTTTTTATGATACTAAAGTTATATAATCAATATTTTTACTTTTTCACAAGGAATTGCTCACTGTTTGTCTGGTCAGCTGCAAACCATTTAATTTGCTTCTTTTAAACATTATTCTATACCATACAGACATCCTGGCAATGAAATTTATAACATTTCTAGAGTGACAAGAGTTGTAGCCTCTTTCTCTACAGCTGAAGTGTCTACAGAAGAGTGTCGGACACTGATTTGGAAGTGGTCCATCAGAGACAGCCATAGAGCTACTGCAGTTTGAGTAAAAATGAATTCGCTCATCCATAATGCAGCAGTGTATATTGTGCTTAGAAATGGCTTTTGTTTCCTCCAGAGCAGAGAAAACAACTTTAAAGCTGAGATCTTGAGAAAACCAACTTTTGTAATATAGAAATCACAAGAAAATAAAAGGATTGGTCCAGCCAAAAATGAAAATGCTCTCATCATTTATTCACCCTCATGTTACCAAACTGGTATGAGTTTCTGTGGAAGGAAAATGTGATAATTATTATTTTTCTTTATTTATTTTTTTTCATCCATTCAAGTAAAGTCCAATATCCAATGCTGTAAGTAAGTAAATAAATGAATAAACTAACAAGCTTTGTAAATATTTAGGAAAACAAGATATCAAAATGTGTGATAACTATTTAAACAATTTAAATTAATTCCTTATATTTTAACCAGGCATGGGTTAACTCATCATATGTTGAGTATAAATGGTTTTAACTGGAAAGGCTCCCATTGGTTGTTCAAGAAATCCATGGTTGAACAAGCAAAGAGATATTTGCAGTCATACTATTAGGTTATCAAATTCCCTTGCTCTTGACATCCTTTTAAAAAAGCCAGAATAAAGCTCTGCTGGCAGCTCTGTCACTGTTTCTGTGAAGCAGCTTAATTGTAAAACATTAAGTGTGTTGGCAGAAGGGCTGAAAACGTCTCGGTTACGTATGTAACCCTCGTTCCCTGAAGGAGGGAACGGAGACGTCACATCGGATGACCGACGAAATTGGGATCTCGCCAGAGAGACCAATCCACTTCGAGTGTAACTAAACGAGCCAATGGACATTGGCATGCGATTATTGCATCCAGCTGCCGCTGATCACAGCGTGAGCATAAGAGGCAGCTGATGCACCGCATCAATTATGTTTTCGCTGAGGAGCCGAGCCGGCGACCCGGCAGCTCAGCGGTGGTACAGCGACTGTGGCGACGGGACGTGACGTCTCCGTTCCCTCCTTCAGGGAACGAGGGTTACATACGTAACCGAGACGTTCCCCTTTCAGTCGGTCACTCCGAGTCACGTCGGATGACCGACGAAATTGGGATCCCTACCAAAGCGCCACAGGAGCTGCCCCTTCCAGTGCCCTGTGTAGGGCTCCTGACCCTTCCTATAAGGCAGACGATAGGACCGGGCTCTACACAGAGAAGGTCAACTACTGGTGTTCCTTGAGCAACCCAAACAGTAGGACTAGGATAACACTGGGAAGCGTGCCCTTCCACTTGGAAGAGGCACACTGCGGAGTCACCTCCTCCCAGAGGGGGTTAAGTGACATTCAAACATGTGAAGTAACCCCGAAGGGCCTATTGCACATGGAAGTCTCTGAGATGGCTCAGGCTGCATCTTTAGAGATGGCAGAACGTGGTCCGCCAGGGGAAACACGGCTCTAATAAGAATACCGTGGAATACACATATGGGATCCCGACAGGGTCTCTCATATGGGCACTAGCCTCGCACCAGATTTCAAGAATTCATTGGCTGAAGGCCTGGCGCCGGACGCCCCGCCGCGTCCGGACGCCGGAGTGCTGGAGGACTCAACAGGGTTTGCCTGGTTAAGGAACTCTCTGGAGAATTAGGCGTAAGGACGCCGCAAGCCGACTCTGAGCCGGCCCTCTCAGTGCCACTACCCGTTTGAGGTGAGAACACAGGAGGAAACCGGTTCGACACGTAGACTATAAAACCTAGCGAACGTGTTGGGAGTCGCCCAACCCGCAGCTCTACAGATGTCTGCTAGCGAGGCACCACGAGCCAGCACCCAGGACGATGCGACACCCCTAGTGGAGTGAGCACGCAACCTGAGTGGGCAGGGCACACCTTGTCCTTCGTAGGCCAAGGTGATGGCATCCACTATCCAGTGGGCCATCCTCTGCTTGGAGACAGCCTTCCCCTTCTGCTGTCCTCCGTAACAGACAAAGAGCTGTTCTGAGGTCCTGAAGCTCTGAGTTCTATCCACGTACTGACGCAGTGCGCGTACAGGACAGAGCAAAGCTAGGGCTGGGTCTGCCTCCTCCAGGGGCAGCGCTTGCAGGCTCACTACCTGGTCCCTGAAGGGCGTGGTAGGAACCTTGGGCACATAGCCGGGCCGGGGCCTCAGTGTTGCACTGGAGTCAGCCGGCCCAAACTCAAGGCACGACTCGTCGACCGAAAATGCCTGCAGGTCCCCCACCCTCTTGATTGAGGCCAATGCAGTCAGGAGTAGGGTTTTCATAGAAAGAAACTTCAACTCGACTGACTGCAACGGCTCAAAGGGGGCAGTTTGTAGGGCTCTTAGCACCAAGCCAAATCCCAAGAGGGAAGGGAGGGAGGCCTCGGAGGATTTAACCTCCTGGCCCCCCTAAGAAACCTGACGACCAGATCGTGCTTCCCCACCGACCTCGCCTCTATGGGGTCGTGGTGGGCAGAAATAGCAGCAACATATACCTTAAGGGTGGAGGGGAACAGCCTACGCTCCAACCCTTGTTGCAAAAAGGAAAGCACGGCTCTGATCGAACATCTCCGGGGGTCCTCCTGGTAAGAGGAACACCATTCGACGAACAGGTTCCACTTCAGCGCATAGGCCCGTCTTGTGGACGGTGCTCGTGCTGAAGCGATAGTGAGCGCTACCTCCTGGGGCAGGTCACCTAGAACCTCCGCGTCCCGTCCAGGGACCACACATGAAGTTTCCACAAGTCTGGACGCGGGTGCCAGAGGGTGCCCCGTCTCTGAGAAAGCAGATCCTTCCTCAGAGGAATCGGCCAGGGAGGGGCTGTCGCGAGGAGCATGAGTTCCGGGAACCAGGTCCTGTTGGGCCAATATGGAGCCACTAACAGGACCTGCTCCTCGTCCTCCCTGATCTTGCACAATGTCTGTGCTAGCAGGCTCACTGGGGGAAACGCATACTTGCGCAAGCCCTGGGGCCAGCTGTGTGCCAGTGCATCCGTGCCGAGCGTTGCCTCGGACAGGGAGTAGAACCACTGGCAGTGGGTGGTTTCTGGAGATGCAAACAGGTCTACCTGAGCAACTCCGAACCGACTCCAAATCAGCTGGACCGCCTGGGGATGGAGTCTCCACTCCCCAGGAAGTGCCGCTCGAGACAGCTCGTCGGCCGCCTGATTGAACACTCCTGGGATGTGGATGGCACGAAGGGACCTCAGATGCTTCTGACTCCAGAGGAGGAGGTGGCGGGCGAGTTGCGACATGCGACGGGAGCGCAAACCGCCTTGCCGGTTGATATAGGCAACGGTCGCAGTGTTGTCCGTACGGACCAGAACGTCCCTGCCCCGAAGGCGCCCTCTGAGGCGGCACAGGGCAAGGCGTACTGCCAGCAACTCGAGGCAATTGATATGCCAACGCAGAAGGGGGCCCGTCCAAACCCCTGATACTGCGTGCCCGTTGTACGTGGCACCCCAGCCGGTGGTCGAGGCATCCGTGAATACCACAGCATGCCTGGATACCTGCTCCAGGGGCACTCCTGCCCGAAGGAACGAAGGATCTGACCACGGGCTGAAGGTCTTGCGGCAGGCCGGTGTAATCTGAACCCGGTGAGTACCGCGTTTCCACGCCCACCTCGGGATTCGACCATGGAGCCAGTGCTGAAGCGGTCTCATATGGAGCAGACCGAGCGGAACTATGGCCGCAGCTGCAGCCATATGCCCCAGGAGCCTCTGAAAGAGTTTCAGTGGGACCGCTGTCCTGCCTGATAAAGTCTTGAGGCAGTTCAGCACCGACTGAGCACGTTCCTGGGTGAGGCGTGCTGTCTGGTTGACCGAATCCAACTCCATGCCGAGAAAAGAGATCCTCTGCACTGGCACGAGTTGCTCTTTTCCCAATTGACCCGAAGGCCCAACTGGCTGAGGTGCCTGAGCACCAGGTCCCTGTGTGCGCACAACAGCTCTCGAGACTGTGCAAGTATGAGCCAGTCGTAGAGGTAGTTGAGAATGCGCACACCCCGTTCTCTCAAGGGAACAAGGGGCCGCCTCTGTGACTTTGGTGAAGACACGAGGCGAAAAGGGACAGCCCGAAGGGCAGGACCTTGTACTGATATGCCCGACCGTCGAACGCGAATCGCAGGAATGGCCTGTGTCGCGGGAGAATCGAAACATGAAAGTACGCGTCCTTCAGGTCGATTGCTGCAAACCAATCTAGGGGACGGACGCATCCAAAAATGCGTTTCTGCGTCAACATCTTGAACGGCATCTTGTGAAGTGCACGGTTCAAAACTCGCAGATCCAAGATCGGTCGTAACCCACCGCTTTTCTTGGGCACAATGAAGTAAGGGCTGTAAAACCCCGACCTCATATCGGCTGGAGGGACCGGCTCTATTGCATCCTTCGCCAGTAGGACTGCAATCTCCGCGAGCAAGACAGGGGCATCGATGGCTTTGACTAAAGTGAACCGGATGCCCCTGAACTTGGGGGGGACGCCGGGCGAACTGAATCGCATAGCCGAGTCTGATGGTCCGCAGGAGCCACCGGGACGGGCTGGGGAGCGCTAACCAGGCTCCGAGAGACCGCACCAGCGGGGCCAACGGGCCCACCGACATGCCCGCGGTGGGGCAGCGAGGTGGAACACAGGGACCGGCCCCAGGGCCTGTGACGGCCTGGCCTGTGACGGCAGGGGGCGGGGTCTGGGTGTGTAGTGTAGCACTCACCTGATTTCTCCTCGCGTGGGAGGAGACACAGGAACCCAGCTTGAGGCTTGTGACAGCCCGGCGTTTGACGACTTGAAGCGGGGACTGGAGTGCTACTGCCCTTACCTGGTTCCACGAATGGGCAGGAGGGGTGCTCTTGGGCACCACCCGCTGCCTGCTGGCGAGAGAGGAGGAGGGAAGCGATCCTGTGATGCACGGATCACCACTCTCCTCCTCTTGAGACCCGGAGATTGAGGAGACCGCTCTTTACTGATGTTTTGGGTACCGCTGGCTGCTGGGCCAGAGGCGGAACAAAATGAACAAAAGATACTCCACCCGGCCCTCCTCCGGGGGAGGGAGTGGTGCAGTCACCATCTCCCGATGAGCAGTCTCCTCCATCTCTGGGTCGACCGTCCCAGGGCCTCTTGCACTTGCGCTTGCCGCCAGGTTTGGCGGGGGCCTGGACGGGCTGGGCGTCCTGCCTGCGACCGGCTCCACGACGCTGCCTGGTGAAAGGCTGCTGCGGCTGCGCGGGAGCGGGGGCGGCCGCAGGGGGGCGCCCACGGCGACGAGCAGGCTGAGTGGCTGCAGCCGGAGTGGAAGCAGCAGGTTTCCTCCGGCGCATGATGTGTTTGCCTCAGTCTGCTTCTGGGCTGCCGAGAACTGCTGGGCAAAGCTCTCGACAGCGTCGCCGAAAGGGCCGGTCTGTGACACGGGAGCATTCAGGAACTGTACCTTCTCCTGCTCCTTCATGTCAGCGAGACACAGCCAGAGATGGCGCTCCTGGACATCGCACGACCCAGAGACTGTGCGGTCACCTTCGTCACTCGTAGCGCGAGGTCCGTCGCAGCACCCAGCTCATGTAGAACCGCCAGGTCGTGACCACCCTCGTGCAGGTCTTTCAGTGCTTTGGCCTGGTGGACCTGCAGCAACGCCATAGCGTGGAGGGCGGAAGCCGCCTCCCCACAGGCTCTATAAGCACTGCCAGTTAGACCTGACGAATACTTAGAGGCCCGTGAGGGGAGACACGGATCACCCCGCAGGGTGGAAGCGGCTGTTGGACACAGTTGCATGGCCACAGACCGTTCCACCGAGGGGATGCCCGCATACCCCAAAGCGGCTCCACCATCGAGGGTGGTGAGAGCGGAAGAACTACAAGATGTGTTTCGGGCAGTGAAAGGTGCCCTCCACGATCTTGTCAGCTCCTCATGCACTTCCGGAAAGAATGGCACCGGAGGGGGGCGCTGAGAACCAGCGCCACCCCCACCGAGGAACCACTCGCCCAGCCTCGAAGGATCGGGACACGGTGGCTTTTTAGGATTCCACACGAGCCCGACATTCTCGGCGGCCCGGGAAAGCATAGCCGTCATCTCTGGGTCTGGCACGGACAACGCTACCACACCCGAAGGGGGCAACGCAGCCGGGTCATCATCCCCGGAGAGAGAGGGCCCGCCCTCCGATGCAGTGATCGACATCTGGTCGTCAGAGGGGGCACTGAAGGAAACGCGTGGCCAGCGCGCTCCTTCGGCAGCTCCACCGGCTGCGGAGTGCTTGAGGGGTGAGGAGCTCCACTTGGGGAAGCCCTCACCGTAATCCTCAATCACCTCTGACTCCACCGGATCCAGTGTGCACGCCGGATCACGGCAGGCAGAGGGACTCTGCCATGTTTGACATAGCAGAGTCGCACTCCGAGATGGTCATGTCCCCGTAAGAAGAACATGAACCATCCACGAAAGCCACCTCAGCGTGCTGAATGCCCAGACACGTGAGGAAGCGATCGTGACCGTCCTGAGGCGCCAGGAAACGACCACGCCCAGAAACGCACGGGTGAAAAGACATCTTTAAAAAGACGCGATCACCCGTGTTGCTCTTTTAGAGAAATTGCTCTTTCAGAGAAATGCTCTTTTAGTGCTGAAGCACGCAGGGGAGCTGGCCACCGCACACTCCTAGTGTGGCTGTCAGCAGGAAGACGATCTTTCTCTCCCGGACACCGTGACCACCGCTGCCGCGCCGTAACGCCCGCACTCGCTCGCAGAACACTCTCTTGGAAGGGAGAGCAGTAGCTTTAACCACTACCGCTCGGCTCCGAAGCGAAAGGATAATTGATGCGGTGCATCAGCTGCCTCTTATGCTCACGCTGTGATCAGCGGCAGCTGGATGCAATAATCGCATGCCAATGTCCATTGGCTCGTTTAGTTACACTCGAAGTGGATTGGTCTCTCTGGCGAGATCCCAATTTCGTCGGTCATCCGACGTGACTCGGAGTGACCGACTGAAAGGGGAACCGAAGCGGAAAATGGCTCAAATTGTCACTTCCAATAAGTTGAGAACAGTAAATGCACAGGAGCCGCAGGTCACCGGGAAAACGTGAAGGTGAAGTAACCTATTAAATTCTTAAATTCTCTTTAATTATAATGATCTGTAATCCAGCTATTGTTGTAGTTGCAATTAGGGGCTGCAAATTTTATATTTTATAAAATATAAATTTTATATTTATATTACACCTCAAATGTAATATAAATATAAAATAATAATAAGTATAATAATTATATTGTGTTTATTTTAAAATAAAAAAATGAGTAAAATAAGAAGTATATTGTTATAAAGCTGTAAAATATTATAAAATAAAAATGACTAATATTTTTTTTACTGTAAAATTACAATTATAATATGCAAATCTTAATATCCTTATTTTTAAAGTGTAAACCAGTGTTTTAGTATCATTGAGATATATATATATGTATATATATATATCTCAATGATATATGATATATGTATATATGTGTGTATATATGTATATATATATATATATATATATATATATATATATATATATATATTATCAAATCATATGTATATATTATCAAATATATACATATATATACATATTACTATTTGTAATAGTAATAGTTGTAATTGTAATAGTTTTATTTTAAAACTTTTTTTTTTTTTCATTTTTAGTGTTAAAAATATAATATATATAGTGAGAAATGAGAAATGTTACCCAACTAACTAACCAGCTATTTTATTTCAAGTCACGTTTTTTTTTTTTATAGTTTTAGTTTTAGTTTTAGTTTCAGTTTTAGTGTTAGTTAACTACTATAACCCAGTGGTAAAGCGTCTGAAATAGGTAAAGCATATATGGTTTTTATGGTTTAAAACTGCAGCCTGCGTGATTTGATAATCCGCTTCACGTCGTGCCTAACAACGCCCCTTAGCTGTTATAAATTCACTGTTAACCATGGCTTCTTGGGGCTTATTGCTTTATTTTATTTCGAAATATCATGCAGACCTAGTTGCAACAACTGCTATATGGTCAGTGAAATGACCTCTCGTTTCTAGACTCTGGGTTCACGCTTACATAAATGCAAACTAATGACATCACTTCCCTTTCATCTTCCCCTGTGGAAAGAACAAAAGCCGACAACCACAGCAGCCTCTGGAAAGGGAAAGAAACCCTTAGTGTTTTCTGTCTCTGACTCACACTTTCTGTTTACCACTAAATCAAAGCTATATGGCTATTCATAGCCCTAACCAAGCACTGATGCTTTAATCTCTATTCTCTTCCATTGCAGGTTATGGTTTACCGCATGTTCCCGCCATGCTCTGACTCCCTGTTTGGGCATGGTTGTTAATCGACTGTTGTTAGGAATAGTTCAGTTCATACGAGGTTTGATGACTCAACTCATCATCAGCCTACGGCAAGCAAATCCCACCCTCCGATCCTTCTGTCGCGCGCATCTGTGTTTAAAGAAATGACAGATCCTAAACAGTGCCTCTATATGTGGGTATCTCGTTTTATATTCTAGTCTTGCTTGTTAGTGGTGCCTGCTGATACTTTTTATTGTTTTTTTATTTATTTTTTATTTTTACAGTTGTCATGGAAAGTTGTGCAATAGACACAAACATATTGTGTAAATTATTGATAATAGGTGTACTATTGCTGTAGGCCAAAGATATTTTGGACAGATGCTTCTTTTTTCAGCTATATCCATTATTTTTTCCATTATTCATTAGTTTTTTTGTGTAGTATTTTTTTTTTCATATTTAATTATTTGTTTAATTTATTATTTATTTAATATTAATTAGTATGAATAGTTTTTAATTATTATTAAGAGTTCATTAAGGATACAGCCATGCAGTGTCCTTAAACGTTCTATAACACTCTCATTAAACTTAAACTTTCTATAACACTCTCACTCTGCACTCTCATTTATTTATTTATTTATTTATTTATTTTATCTTTATTTTTGCATATTTATATTATTATTGTTTATTTAATTTTTGCTTTTCTATTTTATTCAAGAAGGTGCATAAAATTAAACATACAGACATGCAGTGTCCTTAAACTTTTTAATAACAATCCACTTTTATTTTATTTTATTTTATTTTATTTTATTTTATTTTATTTTATTTTATTTTATTTTATTTTATTTTATTATTTTATTTTATTTTATTTTATTTTATTTTTTTTAATATTTTATTTTATTTTTTATTTTTTTAAATTTTACATTTGCATACTTTATTTGCTTATTTTATTAATTAATATAAAATAACATTACTATTATTTAATTCATATTATTTAAGAAAGTGCATACAATTAAGGATACATCCATGCAGTGTCCTTAAAGTTTTTTTTTTTTTTTTTTAATAACAATGCATTCTCATTTTTAATTAATTAATTAATTTCATTTTAATTTTGCATTTGCACAGTGGGTTTGCTTATTTTATTAATTAATATTAAATAATATGCATATTGTTTAATTCATATTATTTAAGAAAGTGCATACAATTAAGGATACAGCCATGCAGTGTCCTTAAAGTTTTTTTTTTTTTTTGTAATAATGCACTCTCATATTTTTATTTA
Source organism: Spinibarbus caldwelli (assembly GCA_039654775.1). Lineage (NCBI taxonomy): Eukaryota > Metazoa > Chordata > Actinopteri > Cypriniformes > Cyprinidae > Spinibarbus > Spinibarbus caldwelli. Next base: position 5,440,532 of record CM077225.1, on the reverse strand, counting down.
TTTATTGCATATTTATTTTTTTGTATATTTCATGTTTTCTTTTTCTTATTTATTTGTTTGTTAAAATTGCTAAAATGAGCTAATGCCACACAATGTGGTGCACCTAGGGGATCAAAAGTGTCGTACAGGCTTGCAACCGCTCAGAACATCCTAGAATACAAGTAGAAATGATCAAAGAAGCTGTGAGATCACCATAGCAACCACCTATCAGGGTAATTTTTGCACACGCAAATCTATTTATCTACTGTACATGAAAAAGTAAGACCTACATGAATTAGAGAAGATGGCGTGTTTCAGATGTGTCCATCAAACTGACACACACAGCTCAGCCGTGGGACTGTCTTTAATAGTTAAACCATGGTTGAATTTTCCAGACTACCTTAATAATAAAGCAAGGAAGCCAATTTGATTATGAACATTCACAAGAGAACTTGTTTGTTTGCTTTTCATTTCATTTTAATTTGGATTTTAATGTGAATGGGAATTATGCTAACTGTACAGGAATTCCTCAGTTGGTTGTTTTACGTCTTGGTCCAAGTTCAAGTGGTTTCTCATTGAATAACGACAAAAAAACTCTGCTTTTCACAGTGTAATGGACTCAAACAGGGTGAAGTAAGTTGACAGTGATTGAATTTATTTCTGTGTTTACATGGGAACAAAAGGAGAACTGAAGCATTTGCGTGTGCATCTAACTGTCAAGTGCATTATCATTTGATAGGAGCACTAGCGCACTACTGCACTGCAACCTTTTGTCCTCATGAATGTATAATGTGACCTCACCTTTCTCCTCTGTGACATCGCAAACCGCGTCCAATGAGCCGCCACGCTCCATTTAACCCCATTTACCTGTGATGCTTGGCAAACACCAAACTTCTCCTTTCATGCTAATATTTGACCTTTCATAGTGTTTGAATATTGATACTAGCCACCTCAAGTAAACAGGTTTAAGCCATGTTGATGGAAATAAATATAATTAATAGTGATTTAAGTACAAAACCAATATATCTTTAAGCACTAGTGACCTGGCTGCTCTATTGATGTAAGACTTGTTTTATTCCTTCTCTTCATTTTAAACCCTAGTATTTTTATTTATTTTATTTTTTTTTTAAAGGGAGCATGTGCATCATTGCTCTCAATGTGAAACCTGTTTGAAATGGTTGATTTTGCTCTAGGCAAAATTAAGAAACGTCATTTCCCTTTCAGTCAGTCACGAAGGTGATTGCGCTCTCGGGTGAGATCCCATTTACGTCAGTCAATATGATGTAACGTCTCCGTTCCCTCCTTCAGGGAACGAGGGTTACCTACGTAACCGAGACGATTTACTGAATTCTAAGGTAGCATTTTGTGTCTTTTTTTTTGTATCCTTTTTAATTTTACTATTTTTATTCAGTATACTTGTAATATATAATCAAACAATAAATTATACAGTATGACAGTAATATTGTGAAATATTATAATTTAAAGTTATTATTATCATTATTATTTATGATACAGTTATTTTCTTCTTTTTTTTTTTCACTTTTGACAGAAATAATAACACACACACACACACACACACACGCGCGCGCGCACAAATTATATATATAATTAATTTACTATTTTCTAATTTATTATGTATAATAATATTTATTATTTATAAATAATATACTTTCTTATTTTTGTCTTATTATTTTATCAGTATTAATATTATCTTATTATTACCAGTAAAAACATCAATATTGTGAAATATTATTGTAGTTTAAATTAACTGTTTTTCTGGTTTAATATTGATCAATTTAATGTTTTCATTTTTTTTTTTTATGTCTTACTTATCCCAGAGTTTTGAATGATAGTGCATTACAATTTCCAAGAAAAGTGAGTAAATAAAAAAATAATAAACAGTAAAAACAATAGTAAGAATACGATAATAAGAAATAATAACTGTGTGCGCCATTTACTTTTTCAAGTTGCTTCTGTTAAGGGCAGATATGTAAAGGTTAAAGTGTTTGTGGGGTTGGTGCTCAGAATGAACGTCACTCAGGTCCCTCGACCACAAATCAGAGCCTCAGCACTGGAATGACACTGATGTATTATAAGCATGATATACAGATGCCACGGGTTGTTTAGATTCTGTAAAATGTGGCTTGTGGTTAGCTGAAACAGTCTACATTAATGTGATCGATAGATGGAAGGTCATGACCTGTGGCTTTTGCCATGGTGTTCATCAGCGGTGTGGACACATTATAAATCTCATCAGCTTCACTTCACAGGTATACGACATGGATGTGTCTACCATCACAGTTACCCTATAAGACAACATGTGAACCAAATAAAATTTCTAGAAATGTCCATCACTTCAGCATTCAGCATTTGAAACGTTGTGAGAGCTCTGGCTATAAAAACGCATACATTTTTGTTTGGTTTAAAGTCTGCCCTCAGAAAGTTTTCTTTTTGTCTGTTCCTTGTGCCAGCCGGTTCGGTCTTGGGAATATTAATTACAATTGTCATTTATCCTGACCGCTTGCTAAACAGGTGGTATGAGGTGACATTACTGCTTGCACATTTGTTCAGCAGAGACCCTGCTGAAAACCGTTTAAACTAACCCAAGGTGTTCAGCTGACTCCCAGCCTGACTAAGTTGGTAAAAGTGCAACAGCAAAATAGCATATAGAGTATGAATTTAGTCTTTAATAAAAATCAGTTAATGGTTTTTATTCTTATGGTGTCTTGACAGTCGAGTTCTGATTTTATATTAGCTTAAAAATAAGAATATTATTTAATTATTATAAAATAAAATAATTATATTTTTATAATATTTAATTGTAAAATATTTATAACATTAATATTTTTTATAATAATTTTATTTTATATGTATTATTTCTATTATTTGTTTATTTTATTATCAACTATACAGTTCTGCATGAAAGTTCTTCAAGAATTAATTAATTTCTAATAGTGTGGGTGGGTGACATACAGTTATAATGTTTGCTATTCCTCTGTTGTTTTGTCATTTGCTTTTCTGCTTCAAATGACTTTTAAAATATCATTCTATATTTAATTATTATAAAATTATTAAATATGATACAATTATTTTAATAATATTTTTAACGTTTAGTTATTTTTGAAACAAAATATAATGTATTTACTATTTTATGTATTTTTTTAGTTTCTTTTTTTCTTTTTGTTTTATTAAAAACTATACAGTTCTGGATGAAACTTTTAGAGTACAGTATGACATTATCAACACCAAGGTTATGGGATTCCCATGGAAGGAAGGAAGGAAGGAAGGAAGGAAGCAAGGAAGCAAGGAAGGAAGGAAGGAATGAAGGAATGAATGAATGAATGAATGCATGAATGATTTTTTTTGAATAATAATGTTAGCAGTAAATTAAAAATATATATATATCTAAAAGTGTGGGAACATTTTTTTTAATGCTATACAGTTCTGCATGAAGCTTGAAGAAAATGATTACAACAGCACCAAGGTGATGGGGTCGAATCCCAGGTAATGAATAATTGGATTATATGTATTTTTAATGCAAATTAATGTCCATAAAAGTGCCTGCAAAATCCAAAATGAATTTAGTAATTTCTAAAATTGGGAGCAACATGACCAGGCTGTTACTCCTCCATTGTCTTGATATTTGCTTTTCTGCTTCAAATACTTCCAGTAAGGACTCTTTTAGCTGTTCCATGTCTGAGCATGAGTGAATCTATTTGCTTATATGTCACTTATGTAATACCTTTTCAGACTTTTCATAGCCAAATAGAAAGACAGAATGGTTTCTATTTTGGTGGGAAGAAAGTCAGAGAGAGAGGAATGTCAATAGTGTTCACTTGATCCAAGATGGCGCCGCTCATGGCAGCCTCCGTAGCGTCGTCCGCAGTTGTTTTTATGTTTTTGTTAGTTTGTCCTGTCTTTAGTTATATCCCTGCTCTCAGTTTCACCAGAAACAAATTGCTGGACATTCGGCAGTACACACCACCCGATATTTCACCGGTTTTCGATTATTCAGATGTTTTGCTGGACATCTCGTGAGTGTTTAAATTCCTCCGCAAGTACACGTGAGGTCAGCTTTACAATAACTCACTGATCTGATCACAGAGACTGAGCAACAACAACCGGACTCTGTTTTAATAATTCTCGGGGACTTTAATAAAGCAAATCTCTCCCGTGAACTGTCAAAATACAGACAGCATGTTACACGTCCCACCAGAGACAGTTATATACTGGATCACTGTTACACAGCAATAAAAGATGCATATCACTCTGTCTCACAGGCAGCTTTAGGAATCTCTGGTCACTGTTTGGTTCATCTTATACCGACCTACAGGCAGAAACTGAAATCAGCTAAGCTTGATTTAAGGACTGTTAAAAGATGGACTAATGAAGCAGAGCAGGATTTACAAGCCTGTTTCCACCTCACTGATTGGAGTGTTTTTGAAGCTGCTGCCACCGATCTGGACGAGCTCACAGAGACTGTAACATCACATATCAGTTTCTGTGAAGATATGTGCATTCCTACCAGGACTCATTTAACTTACAACAACGACAAACCGTGGTTCACTGCAAAACTCAGACAGCTCCGTCAGGCCAAAGAAGATGCTTACAGGAAGGGGGACAAAGTCTTGTATAAACAGGCCAAATACACACTGGAAAAGGAGATCAGAGTGGCAAAAAGGAATTATTCTGAAAAAATAAGGATTCAATTCTCTTCCAGTGACTCAGCATCAGTGTGGAAAGGTCTGAAAGAGATCACCAACTACAAGACACCATCCCCCAGCACTGTGGAGAATCAACAACTGGCAGACGATCTGAATGAGTTCTACTGCAGGTTTGAAAAAACACCCCACACCCGCCCTGAACACCTCTCCTCACAACCATTAACACCTCCAGCAACCCCCCTCTCCCCCACACCTGTAATTCAGATCAATGAAGACGAGGTGCGCCAGGTCTTCCGGAAGCAGAAAAGGAAAAAAGCACCAGGCCCAGATTGTGTTACACCAGTCTGTCTGAAATCCTGTGCTGTCCAGCTGGCCCCCATCTTCACACAGATCTTCAACAGATCTCTGGAGCTGTGCGAAGTCCCTTCATGCTTCAAACGCTCCACCATCATCCCCATCTCAAAGAAATCCAAAATTACAGGACTAAATGACTACAGGCCTGTGGCTCTAACGTTTGTGGTCATGAAGTATTTTGAAAAACTAGTGCTGGCCCACCTGAAGGACATTACTGGACCCTTACTGGATCCTCTTCAGTTTTCCTACAGAGAAAACAGGTCTGTGGACGATGCAGTCAACATGGGACTGCATTATGTTCTGCAACATCTAGACAGACCAGGGACTTATGTGAGGATCCTGCTTGTGGACTTCAGTTCGGCCTTTAACACTATCATTCCAAACCTCCTCCTGCCCAAACTAACTCAGCTCTCCGTGCCCACCTCTGTCTGTCAGTGGATCAACAGCTTCCTGACAGACAGGCAGCAGCTAGTGAGGCTGGGAAAATACACATCCAGCACTCGTACGATCAGCACTGGAGCTCCTCAGGGCTGTGTTCTCTCCCCACTGCTATTCTCCCTGTACACCAACGACTGCACTTCTAAAGACCCCTCTGTCAAGCTCCTGAAGTTTGCAGATGACACCACACTTATCGGACTCATTCAGGACGGTGACGAGTCTGCTTACAGACAGGAGGTTAAAGAGCTGGCTGTCTGGTGCAGTCTTAACAACCTGGAGCTCAACACGCTCAAAATTGTGGAGATGATCGTGGACTTCAGGAGAAACCCCCCTGCACTCCCCGAAACTCACCATCATGAACAGCACTGTGACTGCAGTGGAGTCATTCAGATTCCTGGGCATCACCATCTCCCAAGACCTGAAGTGGGACATTCACATAGGCCCAGCAGAGGTTGTACTTCCTTCACCAGCTGAGGAAGTTCAACCTGCAACAGGAGCTGCTGAAACAGTTCTACTTTGCCATCATTGAATCCGTCCTCTGCACTTCAATAACTGTCTGGTTCAGCTCAGCTACCAAATCTGACCTCAGAAGACTACAGAGGGTAGTCCGGACTGCTGAGTGAATCATTGGTACAACCCTCCCCACTCTCCAAGAACTGTTCTCATCCAGAGTGAGAAAAAAGGGCTGGCAAAATCACTCTGGACCCCTCATATCCAGCACACTCCCTCTTTGAACTGTTGCTGTCTGGTCGACGCTACAGAGCTCTGAAGACCAGAACGCCAGACACAGGAACAGTTTCTTCCCTCAGGCAATCCATCTCATGAACACTTGACAATAATTGTGGAACACACAGTATTTATACACATATACACTTATTTATCTAACACATTTTTTTTTTTGTTCTGTCACTGTCATTCTGTTACACTGTGGAAGCTTCTGTCACGAAAACAAATTCCTTGTATGTGTAAACATACCTGGCAATAAAAGCTCATTCTGATTCTGATTCTGATGACACAGAAGAGGTAATCAATACTGACTTACTGACAGCCCCGGTAATGATCGTCTCACCATGCTTCAAGAGGTGTGTATGTGAGAGGTGTTGAGCTTGCATTCGATCATCTCAGTGTGCTGCTGCCTATTGATTGTGGTGTGTGATGTAGTCCGTTTGACTAAACATTAGACACTCAGTGATCTCACCTCGCATGTGTCCGGGCCGTCGCCGCAGGCTTTGGTAATTGCTTTTAGAGAATTCCTGTAGTTCTAAAAGCACAGTTTCAGTGATTCTCAACGTTCTGTGAATCGACCAATAGAGAGGAGGAGACTGTCTGATTGATATATGTTAATAACTTAACATAACTTGTTTTTATTTATCTGAAACAGCAGATAAAACAGTTGGAAAAACAAATTCAAGAAATGACACAAATATCTCTGTGAATGTTTGAAGAGAAAACACCAGAAAATCATGGAAAATGTGTTGATTTCTAATGCAGAGCAGACTTTTTTTTTTTTTTATTGAAATGTAATGCACATGAATTACTATTAAAATACAACAATATATGCTACCATTATTATTATTATTATTATTTTCTTTTTTGAAAGAAATGAATACTTAAATTTAGTAAGGATGCATTAAATTGATCAAAAGTGAGAGTAAAGACATTTATAACGTTGCAAAAGATAAATGAAAATAAACAGCACAACTGTTTTCAACACTGATAAAAATAATAAATGTTTTTTTTTTTGTTTGTTTTTGTTTTTGTTTTTTTGAGCAGCAAATCAGCACATTAGAATGATTTCTGAAGGATCATGTGACACTGAAGACTGGAGTAATGATGCTGAAATTTCAGCTTTGATCACAGGAATAAATTACATTTGAAAACATTTTCTTTAACATAAATTGCAATATTTTTTTCACAGTATTGCTGCGCTTACTGTATTTCTGATCAAATAAATGCAATCTTGGTGAGCAATAAAATAAATAAATAAATAAAATAATTGCCAATCCCAAACTTTTGAACAATAGTTTATAATATTATAAAATTGTTAATATAACTTATTTATATTATGATAATATTTTGAGTATTTAATTATTTTTAAAATATATTAATAATATTATTATATGCATTTTTTCTTCTTATTTTTTATTAAAACCTGTACAGTTCTGTACAAAATGTTTAGTGGCTCAGATAAAAAAGTTTCTTTTAAAGGTTTGATGGCAGTAAACAAACAATTCTTCCACAAAAGTGCTCAATTTCATCAACCCAGTAGCTTGTAAACACAATTTTGTTTCTTGGCGAACTGAACAAACTGTATATCAGCCAATCAGATTAAAGTTTGCCAGATTGTGAGGTTCTTTCCAGTTCTGTGATCAGAAGCTGGGACTACTTTACAGTAAAACTAAATGCAATAGTAACTTACGGCTTCCTTTCAAAGCAGGTGACCTTCAGATCCATCAAAAGCAGCCTTTTTAATTGAATGTGCACAAAATGCTTTAGAGGTCTTAATGTTGACTGTCAAAGCTGCTTGTACGCTCAGAGAAGAAGCCAATTCATTATTGTCCTCCAGATGCTGAGATCCTGTGCCAAAACACAACAACAAAAAAAAGGTGACTCTTCTTTTGCAGAGGTCACAACCCAGAGCTCAAGCACACTAAAAGCTTTTTCAGACGTAGCCGTCTCATTAGGTATTCGGAAGGAGTTCCATAAACTCACTCTGATGCATCTCACGCCCCATTAATCTTATCAACAGGGATATGGCAGCCAATCTCTTCCTCTGGGAACGCATTCATGCACATTTCTTATTCTCTAATGCCAGCCATCATTGCTGCTGGCAACTAGAGCATTGCACAAACATCTTAACCAAATGAGAGGCAAACTATCGGTTTCCTTCCTCGATTTTTCAGACGCAGTAAAAAATGATTTGGACAAACAAAACTTTCATCGACTTTGGATGGCGAGGGAAGCTTTTGTGTCACAGTTCAGCTTGTGGAGGATGCAGGATTTCTGCCAAAATCACAATCCAAGCAACTTGAGAAAAGTAGAAATCATGACCAGAAAAAAAGGTTCACTCAGTGACACATTATAATACAATGTTTATATAAACCCTTTTGCATTGTGTGTTCCTAAATAAATGCCCCCATCCATCACAAAACACATGGAAAAACTAGATTTTTCTCCCAAGAGTAATTAGACAAATATGGACTATATTTATCTACTTGGTCGTATTTTTTTTTTTTTTTTTTTTTTTACTATATTCATATACATTCATGTTTTGTTGTGCATTCTTTATTAAAATTGTAAATGGAAGTGTATTTATGTATATGGAAGTACAATCCCACAATGCATTACAATGACCTCAGTGTAAAACTGAACTAAGATAACACAAAATAAGTTATCTGTTGACTAAAAATATTAAAATTATTTCAGTACATGGAAGTAACAATACTAGTGGTTACATTTTTTCTTTTAAAGTTCTGTTACTTTCAGTGTTTATGTGTGCAATGCATTTTTATGTTTATCAGTGTTATTATAGTTTTATATACTATGATAGTTTTTAATAATGTTTTGAATTAGCATTTATTTTATTTTATTTTTATTCATATTATATAATTATATAATTTTATTTTAATTTAAATAGTTTTATTAATTAATTTTATTTGTATTTGTTTAATAATTTATTTTATCATTAACATTTATTATTTTATTTTATTTTATTTAATTTTTATTTTATTTTATTTATTTTTTTTTTACATTTTTATTGTTTTTAAAACATTTTAATTTACTTTTATTTTAGTTTTAGTTCTAGTTTTGTTTTTTGTTTTTTTGCTCCAGTTAGTACTGTTCATGCTTTCATGCAAATAGCTTTTTTTTTTTTTTTATTGAATATTTCAATTTTATTTTATTTCTACTTTTTTGTAAACTGAAAAAAAAAAAAATGTTTTTGATAGTTTTATTTTTTGTTAGCAATAGCATCACTGGTCTAAGTGGATGATTCTTGGCCAGAATAAGCCACAATATAGACATTATTAAGCTGAAGTCAAAAGTCTGGATATGCAGCATGTGAGCTGCATATAACACCATTAGATCTTAAATATCTCCATGAAACCAAAAGCATATCTTTGTCTCTGCATATATCTAAACTTAGCCTTATATCTTACTGGGAGGGTTTGTCTAAAAATTCATCTCTGCATTATTTATGAGTCCAGGATCCGTGATGTTTTAATAAACAGTAATAACTCTGTTTTGATAAAGGTTGATGGATTTGTTTCTTTTTGCTACGGGTGGTATTTGTATGATGGATGAGTTCATGCCTACTTCAGCATTCAGAATTGGTCACTAATGAGATTCCATTGTAGTTGTTGCCTTGGAAGGCAGCAGCCTATGTAGGCAGCAAACAGCACAGCAGCTCATTAGACATTGGAACAGAGCTAAAATCCCTCCAGATGTAGAGCTGCTGCAAATCTGCCAACATAAGCACGCATTGCGTGAAAAATGTTCTCGCAGAGCATCTACTGGAGTTGATTCGGAAAGCAATAGCTCTAGTTTTGCACCCCATTAACTCTCGTAAGCTACATCGCCACCAGTTAAGTACAGTTCTCAGGAACAAATGAATGTTGGGGGGGATATTTAGGGCCGTGTGTGGAAAAGCATCCGAGGAACACAGTCCCCTGGGATACGTTGGCAGATGAGAGATGAGTGTCAGAGCAGCGCGTAATGAAACACCGCAGAGAGCTAATGCTCACATCACGCTGATCACCACATTCATACTGAGACCATCACTGTATGGAACTTAAAGTCGAGCTGAGTCTGCCACCCCAGTGTCCTCTTTAAGCTGTCTTTTAATATTAAATGTTAGTTGTGGAAACATATTGCATAAATTAAGACTCTACAGTTACTGTAGGAATGGGAAAAAGGAAATATCTTTAGTATGTCTAATTTTGAAAAAGAGATCAACAATATCTCAAACTGGGCCAACATACCAACGTCTGCAATCAAAAGTAAGACATTTTGTTATTAACTTTTCCCTTCAATGTTTTTCCAAGACATAATTGACTTAATTAACCATTATTTTTAATTAATTTTATATAGTTATAGTTAACAATAATTTTCTTAATCAGTGTTTTTTTATTTATTTATTTTTTTATTAAATACATGAAAAAAAACAGCATTGCCCTTTCAGTGTTTTGTATTGATTGTATTTGTATTGATTTACATCCTTAAAATAAGATACATTTACCTGAGAAGCAAAAAATGCAAAATAAATAAAAAATAAAATAATGAAATAAATAAATAAATAAAATACAAACAAGCAAACAAATAAATTAATAAACAACAAATTTACATTTATCTTGCTTTAAGATATTTTTTTACTGTAAGTACTGTAATTAAAATAATGTTTTTGTTGCTATTATATCAGTTTATCTGACATGAAAAAAAAAATCATAACTTTTATGATGTGTGTGTGTGTGTGTGTGTGTGTGTGTGTATATATATATATATATATATAACCACGTTTATATAGTAATAATATAAGGCTACATTTGAAGTTTTCTTCTTCTCTAGAAGTGAAATTATGTTTGCAGTTCTCAGCTATTATTGTTACAATATGACATACTTTGGTTTTCTTTTTAAGTTTGACGTCTTAATAATCCCAAAATAATTTGTCCTTGGATATTGTTTGAGCATGGGTGTGAGGTTGTTATATTTCACTAAAAAAGGCAAGCCAAAAACTAGAAAGGGAAGAAGATCAGTTGCTATTCTCTCACCAGCATGATGTATGTCTAGTTCTGATTATAAACGCTTCCAAGATCTAAAAAAGCCAACGACTGCACTTAAGATGCAGCAATTTTTCACCCCACTGCAGCAAGAAGATGACAGAACACATGGAATTTGGCGAAACTATAATGCGGTCCTGTGCCAGAGAGTGCAGGAGTCATATATTCTTTCCTGATGCATTACCATGTCACATAACAGTCCCCATCGTCCATCTTAATCTGACAAGCAGGGACAGAGATATTTAAGCAGGGCTCAATATAGTAGTCATATTTCATTCACTCTTTTTCATTGTGGTCCACTTGCAGCAGTCTGGTGGGTCCTTTCAGAGGGTTATTCTTTTGTTAAGTGCACATGTTGGAGCCTCTGCAGGTTACGTGACCATATTAGATAATCTGCTTTTAATTGCAAGGTCCTTCCTGGTTAAATGCAGTAAAAGAGCTGTGTTCAACAGTGAATATATTCCATAGAGATGGATCATTGTGCTATACAGAACTCATTGAATCAAGGTTAGAGTAACAAACATGCAGGGCATTGTTTTTTGACACGCGTGGGAATTGAGATGTCTTGTTATACTGTGCCCTTGACACGAAGGTCTCGCTGTGCATCTCATCTCATATCCTTTGCTGTTAGTCTCTATGGCTGCAAAAGTTCGAAAACATTTTGGTTTCATTAACATTTCCCTCTGGCAGAGATTCAGTCTTGGGCCAGTCCAAAACAGCAGCACAAGTCATAGCATTCAAACAAAAGCTTCAATTTAAGAAGTTGCACCCAAAAAAAAAAAAAAAATCCAGAGCTTTTTGTTTCTTCATCAGAACAGATTTGTGGGGAAATGTAGCATTATCATTTGCTCACCAGTGGATCCTCTGCAGTGAATGGGTGCCATCAGAATGAGAGTCCAAACAGCAATCCACACCACTCCAGTCCATCAATTAATATCTGTGGGATTGTAAGAAACAAATCAATCAATATTTTTTTACTTTAAACCATACTGTCTAAAATACAAGTGCATGATCCATAATAATGCTTTGTCCAGTGAAAAAGTTGTCTCGACTGAATCAGGAGAGAAATATGCACAGATCAAGCACCATTTACAAGTGAAAACAGTCCAAAACAACTCTAAACAAATATGTGAGGGTAAAAATAGTAAGGGAACTTAGTAAGAGATAGTTCACCGAAAAATGCAAATTCTGTCATCACACAGTTGTCAGTAGCCTTTGACTTCCATAGTATGGAAGTCAGTGGCTACCAGCATCTGTTTGGTTACTAACATTCTTCAAACTATCTTCTTTTGTGCTCAAAAAGAAGAAAGAAACTCATACCATTTTGGAACAGCTTGAGGGTGAGTAAATGATGACAGAATTTGCATTTTTGGGTGAACTATCCCTTTAACCAATTACAGTCTTTCACCATTAAAAAACAATCTCTACGGTGCACAGGGATTTTAAAATGCCTAACTCACTCATTGATTCATTGTTCTGGCACTTGCACTGTCCACTCCATTAATGTCCTCTGTTGAAGAGCCTTTGTGTCTCTTCTTTCTGTTGTTCTCCTCTCTTACAGTCTCTTTCCCTTTCATCTCCGTAACACTTTGAGAGGCTGTTTTTTTATGCAGACTGGTCTACTTCAGCCCTCCCATCGTTTGGGCCTCAGGGTGACTTTGCAATCGCTTTTTTTTTTCTTCTTCTTCAGTAATTGACAAATGCTGCAGTCATCAATGCTTTCTCACTTGCTAAATTTTCCACTGAGCTGAGAGAACTTGCTGGAGGTGGATGTTTGTCAAAATTCAGAGCAGATAAGACACTTATCTGGAAAGTCCTGCAGGAAAAACCAGGTCATGCAAGCATGAGGTGGTCAGGTTTGTATTTAACATATTGTAGCTGGTGCATTTCCAGTGGTTTAGCAAAGACAGTCCACCAGCATTGATATGGTCAACCTTTGCCCTGGATGCTAGTAGTCCACTTGATTAACCATTTACATCATATTTGGTCATTTAGCAGATGTTGTTTTCCAAAGTGAATCACAAATGAGGAACAACACTCGAAGTTTCAAGAGTGCAGAACAATGTTATTTTAGTATTATTAATTTACAAAATAAATAAATAAATAAATAAATAAATAAATAAATATTAAAAATAAATAAATAAAAGAATAAATTATTATAAATAGATGACGTTTATTTACTAATATTTTATTTATTTATTTATTACATTGTTTTCATTTATACAGATTTTTTATTTATTTATTTATTTATTTATTTTGCTTTAGTCATTTATATACATATTTGTTATTATTATTAGCTTAACTGTATTTTGTTTTAGTTTTAGTAATTAAAGTACTTCAACTTATTTATTTTAGATAATTGCCAAGACAACATTTCAAAATTTTCATCTAATATGTCTGCTGTATTTTATTTCAGCTTTATTTCAGTTACCAATAACAATAACACTGGTGCAGAAAAGTATGAAATATGTAATATTTAAATAAAATAAAATAAAAAAGCACAATATCTCATAAACAGAAGTGTAATATGGCTCTATATCAGCATTATCAAAATTTTAATAGACTGAATGGCAGTCCAGCAACGTCACGCTTTCTACATTGCAGATTTCAAAATAACTTTAATTTGTAGCAAATCAGTGTGGAAACATTAACATCTGGGTCTCAAAACTTGCTATAAAGGGTTGCATCCATCCCTGATCTCCCCTATTGGTCCAATAGAGACCTCTATGAACAAAGTGCCAGTGTTTGATTCTTACGGTGACCATTCTGATAGTCTTACCAGTTGCATTACAGATTACATAAATCTCTGTGTTGACACTGCTGTCACGTTTTCAAACGAGACGGCAGATGTTTAATTAAAATTCCAGTTCTATATGTAGCACGATGCCTTCTGTCTAGCATTAAATCACCCTTATGCATATGTTATTCTGTAAATTAACACGTTGAACTCTACAGACAAAATGTGAAATTGATTTAACTACATCAATAAATTAGCCGTATTATCTGTCATACAGGTGGCATATTGAGCAATTATAAACCGGCTAATCACCTCGCCGGGAAGTACGTCCCATGGGTCTCTGTCTGTCAAACCACCGCACCCAACGCAGCTATCCAACCCAGTGCGATGAAGTCAACAGCAGCAGGTGTGTCGATTTTTGCAGTTCTCCCTGATTGATGCTCCCCATATGTGTATTAAGAAGCCAGCATCGGTTGTACCGCATTCGCAAAGTGCCAATGTAATTGTAATTAACAGAAAACAGGTGAGCTCACTCAACTTGACGACGGTTTCCTGCGCTGCCGCAGTAGGAGTTTGAGCAGAGGTTGTTAAAAGCTGGCACGGCCGTAGCAAACGTCTGCCAGGCCTTTGCTTTGCCAACCTGCCAGGGCAACAAGCGCCAATGTGCTAGTCCTTTCAGTTTGTAAAAACAAATTTAAGCACATTTAACACTGAGTCTTTTGACATGGGAGTTCAGATGCGTTAGATCCTGTCCAAAAGTGAAGCCTGGAATATGGCGTGATGGGGAAACACACCATTCGCTAATTTCCGCCGGGTTTTGAAATGGCGCTCGTGAGATGGGATGTCGCCCGGCCCAATGATTCGCCGACGAGACAAATTCGCATGACAGGCTTACGGACGCGATGTGTAGGTGGAGAATAAAGGGGAGGCCTCAGCTGTCTAAAGCCCATCACATTCGACAGCTGCTAAGCGGCCCGGATGACTCAAGAACGAGGAGGAATTACCTGCTGGATCTGTGATAAAGGAAGGACAGAAACTGTCATCATCAGCTCTTCTCTAAAGCTGGATGTCCACTATGCAAATAGTTTTTTTTCTTCTCTTCTTCGTTGCTAATCAGATTATACAATACAGCTGGATGAGATTTTTGGTATATAGTGATTCTGTGAGTTTGTGTTGATTAACACTTTCCCCGCTATTGACAGAATTTTCTGGCAACCCGTGTTTTTATTGTTATATGGTAGGGGGCGCTATTAAGCACTTTCTGAAATAGTACAGAATCTCTGGATCCAAAAACAAGTGAAGAAGAAGCAGAAACAGCTTTTGCTTACGCACATTTAACGCAATCATCAAATATTCAACAGCATAGAAATCAAGATTGTCTTGCGTTACCGAATGAAATGCCGAACTCACAAAAAGTTATAGGACTGTGCAAGCTTTGCAGGTGTTGATGGACTTTATATATGTCACCTGTGTTTTGATTATTGTTCTAAATCTTAAACGGAAGTAGTCTTTGAGAGAAATGCAATTTTTCTTAGCTTTTTGTTTAAAATGTTAATTTTAATTAACCCTAAAACAGGCAACGTGTACCACGAGATACATACTCTTTAGTCTCTTGTAGGAGGCACGAGGAATAATTTTTCATCCAATACTGTTATCATTATCATAGTTGAGGTTGTTTGGAGTATGGGGGTCACATCACTTGGTTCAAATTTTCTGTGCTTGTTTTGTCAGTTTGACCTAAAGCCAACACATCCGCCCATGGGGCTGGACATTCAGAAAATGTAGAAAGTAGGCATATATTAATCTTACTTTTTTCAGCAAAAAAAAATGCAATACAACTATTAGTATTAATTGTGAACATTGTCTTGAGATGTTGGAAAAATCTGAGTATTATAAAAAGCAATTTTCCAATTGTTCCACAAATTCAAGAACTTATTGGAGTACAGTAAAAGAAC
Source organism: Spinibarbus caldwelli (assembly GCA_039654775.1). Lineage (NCBI taxonomy): Eukaryota > Metazoa > Chordata > Actinopteri > Cypriniformes > Cyprinidae > Spinibarbus > Spinibarbus caldwelli. The sequence continues at coordinate 5,424,631 of CM077225.1, read as the reverse complement.
TAGAAAATAAACATCTGTTACCACAGGGACCTGTTTCACTTAAGAATGAAGATATTGTTGTTACAGACAAAGCAAAAATAGCAGATCTTTTAAATAAATATTTCATTAGAGCAAGTAATTTATTTGAAAATTATGTTCCTAGACAGTATATCAATAAAATGAGACATATAAGAAACATTCAAACTATTTTACCTTTTAGTTTTTCTCTACAAAAAACTAAAAGTTTTTCTCTTAGTTAACAAATTACAGGTCTGGCATGAATTATGTAAACTTAACTCAAAAAAGCCTGCTGGTCTAGATGCTTTAGATCCTTTCTTTTTCAAAGTAGGTGCATCAATTATATCTGAGCCCTTAACATATATTTTTAATCTATCTATAACTACAGTTGAAATATCTAAAATTTGGAAAGTAACCATTGCAACTCCTGTCTATAAGAGTGGTGATAAAATGGATCCAAATTCATATCAACCAATTTCAGATTTGCCCTGTGCTGCAAAGGTGATGGAAAAATTAATTAATAAGCAATTGACAGGGTTCCTTAATACAAATAACATCTTATCTAAAGTTCAATCTGGTTTTCGTTCTTCATTTAGTTGTATTACAGCAGTTGTAAAAGTTATGAATGATATCTATAATGCATTAGAAACACAACAATTCTTTGCAGCTATTTTTATTGACCTTGCTAAAACTTTCGATACAGTTGATCATTCTATTTTGTTATCCAGATTACGTAGTATTGGTGTGTCTAATTCAACCCTATCTTGGTTTTCTAACTATTTATTTAACAGATCCCAATATGTAAAGATTGATCAACAATTATCCGTACCATTAACTATTAATAAAGGGGTCCCTCAGGGCTCTGTGTTAGCATCAACCCTGTTCTCAGTTTACATTAATAATATTTCTCAGGTTATCTGTAGTCAGGAAACCTATATTCACTTATATGCAGATGATACTATTCTTTATGCTGTGAGATCGTCATATGATGAAGTTTTAATAAAATTCAAGAGGCTTTTAATGATTTGAATCTAGTTTTAAATAGCACAAAAACAAAAGTAATGTGGTTTGGGAAAAAAACAACAAAATAATAAAGACATTATAACTATGGATGGGGCAATAATTGAGGTAGTATCTTCATATAAATATCTCGGAATCTGACTTGATAGCTCCTTGACATTTACTACCCACATAACTAATCTTCAGAAGAAAGTTAAATCTAGACTTAGCTTTTTGTTTCGAAATAGATCTGTGTTTACCACGTCAGCCAAGAAACATCTTGTTGAAACTACTATTTTTCCCTTGTTCGATTATGGTGATGTGATATATAGAAATGCACATAAAGGTGTTCTGGAGCAATTAGATGTGTTGTATCATGCAGCAATTAGATTGATTACTAATGCACCTTGCAGAATGCATCATTGTGAATTATACTCCCTTTTGAATTGGACATCATTGTATATAAGACGGGAAACTCACTGAAACTCTTTTTTCTATGTTAATTATGTATTGTGATATAGGTTTGTATGTCTCAGGAGATATTAATTCTCCTGCCAGGCTGTTATTGTAAATAAGAACTTGTTCTTAATTAACTTGCCTGGTTAAATAAAGGTTAAAGAAAAAAAGAAAAAAAAAGAAAAAAAAAAGAAAAGGAAAATAAAATTAAGTCATATGTTGTTCGGGGGTGGGGCTTGTAAATCACATCAAGGAGAGCAGATCACCTTCAGTAGAAAGCGCATCCCAGAGCCAGGGGCCCTTAGGGAAGAGCCTTATAGGTCTTCCTGGCCTCTAGGCCCCCTGTACACAGCCCCCTTTCTATATTTTTTTAGTTAAAAAATTGTGCAAATGTTAATATTTGCATGCAAAATGGATAATATTACATTTAGTTGACTACATCTTTGCATTTTTAACTAGATTTTTCTCTAGCAGGATTTGATACAGCTAATTTTATGGTAGAACAGGGGTGTCCAAACCTGCTCCTATAGGACCACCATCCTGCAGCGTTTAGCTCAAACCCTGATCAAACACATCTGAAAAATCTGACAAAAGATGCATAAAAAATGATATTTTGTTACATAAATTACATTATACGATTGTTTAGGGATGGCGCTAAACCGTGCAGGACATTGGGCCTCAAAGGTTGGAATTGCCCACCCCTGAGGATAAAGATGAGACAGTTAAAACATGTAAAAATGCAAAAAATGTATATGCCTCAATTTTAGGACAATTAAACATGTCATACATGCAGCATATTTTGAATATTCCATATTTGTTTGCATCAAATAAATCATAGAATTATTGATGACTTGGGCTGTTTTTTATACCCTAATTAGGCAACGTGACCTGGGAGATACAACTCATAAAATCCAAAATATATAAAATATTACAAAAATTATTTTGAATATGTTTTACTTAAGTCCAGATGATATACAAAGTGACATGAAATTATTTTTTGCTGATCATTTTCCACTCTTGCCTGTTTTAGGGTTTAAAAAAATTTAATAAATAAATAAAAATGCATGAAGCTAGAATATTTTTTGTTTTGTTGTGTTGTGCTTTGTTTAAAAGCAGAGGCTGTTTTATCTTTTGATATATTGTATGTTCAGACATTCATACAACAAAATTTTCTAATATTAAAAATATTCTATGGCATGAAAGTTTGTGAAAATGATCAAAAATGCTGGTATTTATGATCCAAAACCATTTTTTGAATGACCGAGCACTTGAAACAACAGAAACCATGCAATTTAATCTTATTGCACTAAAATGTATACAAATATAATAAAAATTAAGTGTTTGATATCTAGCTGATGTTATTGTGAAGGCTATTGCACATTGTGGGAGATCGGACTGCATGAAGTAGTTATATACTGTAAATGGTTATATAAATTTATATATAATCCCAACATAATCTTCATTGGAAATAATCTTCATCCTTGCAGGGGCTACTGCCACCATTTCTTTGCTAATCTTTTGAAAGAATGTAATGAAGATTACTTTGGGATTAATGCCAATCCCATTATATTATATTATATTATATTATATTATATTATATTATATTATATTATATTATATTATATTATATTATATTATATTATATTACTGTTAAAATTTTTAAGGTCATTATTATTATTATTATTATTATTATTATTATTATTATTAAGCAATTAATACTTTTATTCAGAAAGGATATGTCAAATAGATTAGGAAGCATGAAAATTATGCATTAAAGTGACTGTAAAGACATTTATAATGTTACAAATGATTTCTATTTCTAATAAATGCTGTTCTTTTGATCTTTATATTCATCTTTATTCTTTGTATTCTTTATATTTATATTAATTTATATTTTAAACTGTAATAATATTTCATAATATTACTGTTTTTACTGTATTATTGATCAAATAAATACAGTCTTGGTCAGCATAAGAGACTTATTTTAAAATGAAAAATGTTACTGACCTTAAACGTTTGAACTATATATAGTATTTACATTTTGTATGCATCTTTTATGTGTTCTGCTACAGGGCATCTTGATTGGTTGAATCGGTCAAATAAACTAAACTTTGAAGTAACTATTACTGTGCAAAATACAAGCAATATTTTACATTTCCAGTTTTTTTGCAATTTTGATTCATGAACCAAAGCACAGCTACTCATCTGTCACTTCTTTGGATTCGGTTTTGCATGTGGCTTTTATACTGTAAAGAATGAATTTCGACCATCAGGTTTGAGCACAGTGATGGCAAACTGGACGTTGTTATGAGTTCACAGCTTGTTTTCTGTTGTTCTTCAGTAAAATGCACCAGAACTCAGAGTCCCAGAGCGTGCGCTGAGCACCTGTGCTTGTGTTTCTGTAGTACGTGGTCGAATAAAAGGCATTTTAAAGTCTAATATTTATAGTAAATCCACGAATAAAATCCCTCTTCAGTGTTAAGTTACACGAACATCTTTCAGCTGATTTGCAAAAAAAAAAAAAGGCCTAATGACCTAATTTCATGATGCTGAGCTCAAAAATATCAATGAAAACATTCCTTCACATACATTTTTTTTTTCGCAAAATAACATTGAAGATTTTTCAAATGTGTATATGTATAGATCAGCAGTCATACATATGTACATGGCTGAGAATTGCACAAATTTGACCAACTTTTTAGTTTTTAGTCCCAGTTTCAGTGTTATTTTAGTATAGTTTTAACAATATTTATTTATTTATTTATTTATTTGAGTTTTTACATTTCCTGCTTTCTTTTTAATTGTAAAATTTTAGTGATTTTGTTGTGTTGCCATTTTTTTGCCATTGTTTATTTTTAATTTTTTATTTTTGTTCATGTGATTGTTTTTATGTTCAGCTTTAATTAATTATTTCAATTTTACTTTTAGTTATTTTTATACATCAAGTCAAACTAAATGAAAGAGAGATTAAAAAAAAAAAAAACTTTTTTTGACTTTTTTTGTTTTTATCACTGTAAAAAAAAAAAATATGGTAAAAAAAACAGCAGTCAAAATCAAACCGGAATTTTAGGTTTTACGGTTTTAACTTAAATTTACAGTTAAATACCGTTATTTCATTAACTGTTATAATGTTAATATACCAACATATTGAAGTACTGAAATCTGTTTTGTACCTTTGTAATACACTGATAACCACCAAATGCAGGTGGTGATGAGAAAGTGACATGATGAACCAAAGCCCATCACAAGCAACTTTTAAATAATAACATATATAAAAGGTGCACAGTGTCATTCACACAAACAATAAACACCATCATGGTGACACACATGAAAGTGAAATAATGCAATAAACATTCATTTAACAACATTAGGTGTAACATCAACCCTAATGTACAAAACTGATAAGAAAAAAACTAAGAAGAAACATAGTTATAACATCAAATTTGAAATGTAACGCAGGGAATTCTGGGAATGTCAATTTACGGTTATTCACTGTAAATTATGCATACTTTTTCACTTCCAAAAATGGTATACTACCGTAAAATTACATGTAATGTCCAATACAGTTTTTCACCGTATATAGTAGGGGAATTTACCGTTAACCATTTAACAGGTTTTTACTGTAGCAGTTTTACAGTCTTTTATCATTAAACTCACAATCATTTTTTTGCAGTGTAGTAACGATTATAACGTAAAGGTAACACAGATTCCTGAAATTTGTCTCAGACGGCAAAATCATAGCAAAAAATCCCCCAGTGTTCATCGGGCTAAATGCTTCGCCATCACGCGTCTCAAGGGAGCATAAAGATGGGGCAGATGCTGCCATCACAGCTCTCCACTCCCTCTGCTCCAGCTCTTCCCCCTAATGCTCCACAATCAAATGTCTCATGGGACGCCAGAGGTTTCTCCTACATCAGCGATGCAAGTTAATGAGCAAACGTGGGTGGAGAAGGAAAGAACGGGACAAGGAAGACGAAAGACTCCTCCTTCTCTTTCTCTCACTCTGGTTCTCGCATGCCTCATTCCCCCTTTCGCTCTCTGCCAGATAATTAGCAGGCTCTTTACACACGGAGCCCACAGAACACTTGCTAATGTGTGCTTAAAAAGTGTCTGCCGTTTGCCAATTTTCCAGCAGACGATCAGCGCGCTCATTGCTGCTGTGCTGTAAAGAGACGCACGCCATGCTAATGATGTTCCATCGATAAAAGTTTGTCTCTGAGGATCAGCGTAACACTGCGGTGAGAGCCATGCTGGGGAAAGCGGGTTTGTGGTTGAATTATGAGCATCAGTTGTTGGTTTTATTAGATGGATGCATGTTTAACCCTTAGAGGCCCGAGCATTGATGTTGATGCATTTGCTTTTTTCCACTTAAGTGTTTGTTTTAAGGAGGCCGCTGGCTGTTTTATGCAAATGAAACACGTGCAATTGCAATGCATTCATAAACGTCTGTTCTGTGTTTACTTATAGCCATGCTAAAATAAATGTAAAATACCGGATTTTCAGAGTAACGACTCCTGCATGCTGTCACTGGCAGACGACAAATCAAATTTATTATGTGCTCACAAGTATATTTGCAAATTCCTAGCAGCTCTTTAGCACTGTCTAAACTTTTATTTACGCTTGTTTTGGCCAATTTTCAATCACTAAATGTTCAAAATGCAAGAAAGAAATACTAAAATA